>QTSX02000031.1:0-555950 GCA_014839935.2 Entomophthora muscae | reverse complement strand
GGACATTCTAACACATCCCTAATTTGGGTAATTATTAATCTAGGTTTGGCGCTTATTGCACATCAATCAATAGAATATCTTTATCTTCACCCAGCACAGGTGATCCTTGCTGGCATGAATTAATTTAGTTACTTCAGGATCACTTCCTACTTCTCTGGAATACTTCAGGCATAGTGCTTTGTCAGGGATCCAGTCTCAGGCGGCTGGCCCGTCGTTTTTGGGGATAACTTGGGCCAGGTTTCTTGCGGGCAGGGCCCACCACAAGAGAGGAGCTAACTTGAGAAGGTAGGACGCAGACTTCCCTACCCAAGACCAAGGGCCGGCGGCCGGTATAATGGTGTCCACCACCCCTGTGAGGATGATGTACACTATACCAAAAAGCTTGCCGGTATGGTCGGTTGGTAGGTCAGGCAAAGAAGCGGGCATTGGTTTGGGTGTTACTGGCGGTTCCATGTAGATATTGTAGGCCAGGAGATAGTTGAACTTTCCTCTAAACAGTTGGGTGTAGAGAATATCCACGGGCCTTGGCAGTTGTATCTGACAGTGGATTGGATGCGGGCTAATGGATCTAGTTTGATGATTTTCTCTGGCGTGTAGTCCTTGTACTTGGGTTTTAAAGGATACTCAGTGAAATAAACAGGCCCAAAGGGTACACCAAATGGACATAATACTGTGAGCAGTGGGGCAGGCAGGCCAGAAGATCTTGAGCTGAACTGATAGACAACAAATACAAAACATGGTAATAGCTGTATAAGCCAAAGTAACATAACCTTTATTTCAAAATGGCAATAAGTTTGGAGGGCAGGGTCCTTGGGTCTATATAGCACCCCACCTCCAAACTTAACATTTTTTGTGGGGGGTCATCAGGGCATTGTGAAGGGCAGGGCTGGGGAACTGGGGACTTGGGTCTAAAGGCAGCAAAATGGTGCTTGGCCCGGGAGTTCTTTCATTGGTTGCAGCTCTCAATTTAGCTACCTGATTATCTTGCTTTAGCATTGAGGTCATGGGGCCAAGTTGCGGGCTGGTGCCTCTTCCTTGGGTTGGCTCTTGATTGGTTACTGGTGAAGACTTCAAACTCATAAGGCCAATAGTTGCTGGGTCACCTCCATTAGGTGTTGTGATTGGCAAATCACTTAGCGCAGTACTTTCCTCAGCTCAATCTACTTTTCTGGGCAGGTCATCCTCTTCAACGTCAGCTTGCGGGGGCTTGATCCCAGAAAAATGCGGGCGGGCGGGCGGTCTCGCAGTCCTCTGGCCCGGTGGCCCGGGGGAATCCAGGTTCTGGGTTTGATTCCCGCTCCTGAGCCTGGGGTTTCAGAGGGGGAAAATTGTCAGTCCTGACATGCTTATTAATATGATAGATATGAGAATTTGAGATAATGGGGAATCAAACCTAGCACCTTGGCGCTCAATGTAAAAGTAATGTGACGCCTTGGCACCTGCAGTATTTGCCAGGCGGCGCCACGGCGCTTGCAATAATTTTCAGTTGGTGCTTGACGTAAAAGTGATTTGGCGCGTTGGTGCCTAATCCAGTTGCTAGGTGGTGCTTGTGTATTTTTAAGGTGTAGCAACGATAAATCATGTATCACTTAAGTGCCGCGGCGGCGCTTATCATTGGCTAATTTAAGGTCCAGGTCAGCAGGCTACTGCTGATCCAATATGTATATGATTTATACTACCAATTTATGTTATTTGGTAGCTACAATTCATATCTGCGAGCTCTGTCATAATTAGCATCATTGTATATTATGCTACTAATTTATGAATTTGGTTTTAGCAATCCCAATCTGTGAGCTCTGTCATAATTGGCATCATTGCTTGGTCAAAATTCCCAACATACTCAAATTTCAAAATACAACAACATGAACAGATGATGATCCCTCACAGTGAATACCTCAGTTTGGCGCTTGAATAATTACCGGGATCAGGCCACCCCCTTCATCATCCTACTGTGTGATCAACACAATCATGTTCCTGTTATCCAAGACTCACAATGACTATATGAACTTATCTCTAAATAAAGAATATTATCTAGTTTCTAAATATTTTTCCCTTGTAACTCTGCTAAAGCAGCACAGTTACAACAAAATTCTTGTGATGAGAGAGTGAACAGCTTTCCTAAGCACTCCCCTGCTCTTTTCTCTCTTTGGTTAAAGACTTTGTGCTCATCTGATTTTCTTGATTACTATGATTTCCTCCTATGGAATTGGTAGTATAATTGACCTACTTATTAGGAAAGGTGTCTTTTCTGGGCGCAGCACTCTCTTTGTGTTTGGAGTTCAAGTGTAAGTTTCAGAATTATGAAAGGTGTGTTTTTCTTTCAAGAAGGTTTCTTGTAGGTTGGTGCCCCTGCTTAAGTCAAACTGGCGCACAGTTTGTGATGGGAGCCCCCTTTAGAAATACAGCTGTGCTGCAGGGCTATTGAGTTATGTTTCTGGATCTTGGTCTCAAATGCCTTTTTATGCTATAACATATTCATTGATAGCTCCTGTAATCTTCAGTATTTTGAGTTCCTGCATCATAATGACATCAGTATTTTGAAGAAAAAAACTTTTCAAGGGAGGCTTCCTCAAATATCTCCCAGTCTTACTCTGGGTGAAGTTGTTCTCAAATCACTCACTCACAAGTTAGAAAGCTATCCCTGTAACTCAAAGGGCAATTTTCTTGCCTAGAGTCTTTGGGGGTAGCCAACCTGTGTAAAATTTCTTTGGGTGCTTTGAATCCATAGGTTGGCATTCTCTTGGTTTAGCCCTGCAAACGTTCCCATTTCAGCCAAGCAGAGGCGTTGAAACAGTATATTGAATACTTTGGGAACAGCTGATGTTTTAGATGAGTTCAGAACTCTGTATGGGCTGAGAAATTTAAATTGTTCACTGGGTGAAAAGTAGGGTTAGATATGATGTATCCTGTAAAAACGTCTTGTCTCTTTTTGTGTTTATTTAGCCAATGAGGAGTGCCATCTGCTTGGTTATTTTCTTTGGAGGGATTTTTCTTTTAAGTTGTGTAGGCGTGGATAATCTACCTGTGCTACCACTGCCAAGTATATACTTCTAGGAAGTATATGAAACAAGATAAAGGGAGAATTAAGAATAGAATGATACTTTATTTGATATAAGTGTAGGGTATTATATAGTATCATAGAAAGCCACATACTGTCCATGTACGTCATGGTAGTCATGAGGCTTATCCAAGTAATTGTTCCTCTTATGTCATGAGGCTTATCCAATTAGTGTCCCTCATAGGAATCAAAATGTTTGATCCTTGTTCAAATGAGGGTGTGGTAGTAGTCCACCCAGCTATTTGGTAACTGGTTCACTTATTAGGGAAATGATTCTCTGAGAGAGTTTAATCAAATATGTTGCAACACTAACCTGGCAGTAGAACTGGTATAAATTTCATCCATCAAAAGGTTACAAAGCTGACAATGCCATGTAATGATTTATCCCAGATTATAGGTTATTGAAGCTGAGATCAAGTCTCAATGATGTCCTAGA
This sequence comes from Entomophthora muscae, assembly GCA_014839935.2. Classification (NCBI taxonomy): domain Eukaryota; kingdom Fungi; phylum Entomophthoromycota; class Entomophthoromycetes; order Entomophthorales; family Entomophthoraceae; genus Entomophthora; species Entomophthora muscae. Next base: position 552,456 of record QTSX02000031.1, on the reverse strand, counting down.
AAGTGTTCTGAATATTGGTTCTGATAGTTCTTGGTTCAGCAATCTTCAGGCTTTGTAACACTGTCAGTCTCTGTAGATGTTTCACACTACCATGCAAAAAGTATGAGATAAAGTCTTCAGCTGGATCTATTTTCTTGGGCAGTTGATTGATCTGAATTTCAATGGCACTTCTATATTGGCAATGAGTATAGATCTGTCAGATCTTGATTGAAACTGAAATTATTGAATTCTGAGTCTGGCTGGGAATTATTTTCTGCCTGGTATTGTTAGAGTAGTGCGCTTATTTTTCAGCACAGCTTTTTGATGGAGAACTAAAGTGGGATCTTGTACTTTTGATCTCATCCAGGTTAATATGAAAGCTGTCCTTGGAAATTTTTATGCTTAATCATGAAGTGATTGCCAGGAAGAGATTTATGTCACACTTAGTCTCATTAATCTTTATATAGCCTTCTCTCATACTTACCAACAAAGCTGGGGTAGTGAGGAGGCAAGGCAGCACCTTGACTTGATGCTGATGACGGCTTGTTTTTATAGTGTGCATCACTATCAAAAGTTTACATCTGGGTAAATAATTGTTTATTAAGAGAAGCATCAATTTGGGGCATTTTTTTGCAGGAAGGGAATTTATGATGGCAATCCTGCTATCAAACAAGCAGGTGACAATTAGCTTAAAAAACTCTAGAAATGACAGCTTTAACCCTGGAAGGCACAATGACAACAAAGGGTAATCCAAGAAGCTCTCACAAATGCTGGCAGAAATAGGTCTAGTGCTTAAAATCAGTGACTAAGTGAACAGGTTCTACTTAGTCAGGAGAGCTCAAATAGCCTACCTTCTCACACCAACAGGGAAGAGTTTATAAGTGCTAAGGGCACCCTCATGCCAGGGTAACATCTGACACTAATAGTTCTTATTTGATAGGCTGTTCTATTCCTCAGACTGTCAGTTTCAAGCAGAACTAGGGATCTACTTTTTTGGAGGTGTGGAATAATAATTCTTCTAATTATCCCTCTTTATCTTTCAACAGCAAAAATTCAGTATAACAGGGTGCAACAAAACTGTTCTTGCTTGCAGTATTCTTAGTTAAATAAGTGGGTTGGTTCCTTAGCAGGCTGGATCTCAGCGGATCTGTCCTTCTGTAAGCAGGCAATTCTCTGAACTATTACCATGACTAGTAACCTGGTGAAGGGTTGTTCTACTGAAAGTGATGGGACTCAGATTGGCCAGGTTCTCACCCTATTCTAGCTTTAACTAGCCAATCAGAGTTATTCCAATTGACCCTGATTGGATTTGGAGTAGAAAAGCTATTATTAGAGCCTTCTGATTTATCTGAATCTATCAATAGAATTAATTCTTGATTCTATCAGGGTTGATGAATGAGGTGATGGCAGTGGCCTGTCCATCAGCCAGGCCAATAGGATGATGGGCCAGTTGACCAATGTACTCATATTTCCTGGCACTTAGTATTGAGGATCTATACATAAGTGTTGCAAAGTTTGTCAAGTCCAAGCTATATAAATTATGAAGGTATTTGACAAGCATGGTCTGGTAGCTATGGCCTTGGTATGGTATAGATTACCCATGATTATTTGATTATGGCAGCTGCTCTGCTATTTCATGTGGCATGAATAGATTTTGGATCAGCAGAACAGAGGAATCAGGAATTTTAGACCAGTCAGTTGCTCAGGAAAATTTCCTTTTTTGAACATTCCTCAAGCATTTAAATGCAAAGTTGCAAAGCTAAAATCCCATATTTACAAAACCAATAGAAGCAGCTTTATTGTAAGATACACGTTCATATTGCAGGTTAAAAGTAGGATATAAACAGGCTTAGGTCTTGGCAGCGGGTTGAAGGCATTCTATTTTTTAGGTCTGACGACAAAAACTGAGCAAGGACAGTAGCGAGTAAGGTAGTCACTCAGAGAACCATACAGAGCGCTAGTAATAGTTAAGGCATGTAATTTTTTATCAAAAAACTGAAAAGGAATCTACTAGTTGAAACTTTCAAACGAAATGATTGGCAACTAATGACAAAGTATATAAAGCTTACCGTTGAACGAGAGATGGTGTGCAGTATCCAACAATGACAATATCAGCATTAACTGCTTCTGAAACCTCGACCAACTTTGCACGCGGGTCAGCCACTGAAAGAATATATTTTTGGGAGGAGATCTAGATTACAAAGGTAAATAAAAAACTTTCACTAAATGTACCTGATGCTTATAGAGCTCGCTTCTTAGATTTTTCAATATAAAGTTCGACAAGTTCTTTCTCCTTGAAAAAAATCAGTTTTGATCAACTGTTGTGCAAAAATATAGTCAACCCTCTAAATACCTTTTTTCTTTCATTTCCAACTCGGCACCATCTTTGAGATTAGTTTAAAAATGAAGAAGTTTTTTTCTTACCGTCTTCTCCTGCAGTCAGATCCCAGAGTTTCTTGGCAGTAAGCACAGGGTTAGAAGGATCGGAAACAAAGGCATCCACCAATATAACGTGATCTCTTCCAGGCTGTAAAATATTATCAAGAGCCCTTAAAATTTACTAATGGTTCTAAAACTAGTCGCTTACCATTTAAAGACAAGGGGTGCTTGGTCTGGATCTGTATATGCAAACATTACCCTGCGACGTTTATCAAAGGGAATGGATGTGGTTTGAGCTGGAGAATTTTCGAGGGGTGAAGAGAGAGGTTCCATGACCATTGTTACAGATTCAGAATCATTAACCATATTCAAAGTTGCAACTTCAGACATGGCTTTGTAACTTTTTTGTTCAGGTAATTTAGTAAAGAGAGCTAACTTTGAGTTAAAGGCTATCAAAAGCTGAAGCCAATTCAAATTAAAACTTTGGGGAGATGTGCTTATATAAGATACAGGAACCCTTGTAAAGGAACCCTTGTCCCAATTGGGCCCAAAAGAGTGGGCAATTACATAATCTACTTTGGAGCGACTCACTATCGTGTGGCATTTTATAAATAGTTTCAAATCCATAATTAAAATGCTTGGAACTGATCGCTCCATCTTTTTCTCCCAAGTGACGTACCTGCTATATACGCCATTGGCTCTCTAACTCGAGGCAACAGTATTCTCTTCTACAAAATAGGCCTAGTTAATTTAAAGAAGAACATTGCAACTATTTTAAACTTGTCACTGATAAGCCTTGATATACATAGACTTCCTGAAGTTTCTTGTCCGCTTAATTGTATACATGAGACCTTGAATCCATATTTACTATTTGAATCCTTCATCATCACAACTTAAATGTTAAATTAATGCACTAACATACTTTGAATTTCAGTGACACGTGACAAAGTGTTGGACTTTCTAAGTCAGCCTGGTTTCAACCATATCTGTAATACGACACTTGATTTCCATCCAACGGAACCAAAATAACTTCCTTTGGTTTATATTTTAAATGATTTCGGATGGGAATCACGAACTCAAGTCTCAACATAAGCTAATGTAAATCAATAAACACATTTATAATTTGAGTTTTGGCTAGCCTGTGGCTTTTACATTGGTATGAGTGAACCTTAATTGAATTAAACCGAGGTATATCCCTTTCAAATGCATACTTATTCATATATAGCGTGGTGGCTATAGCCATATTTAGTAGCACCCCTAATTCCACTTCCCATCCAATCAGGCATATTTGCTTAGTTCTAAGTGGAGCTAACATGTGTGGAATAACTACAACTACATGAGCTTTCCAGCCCATACACGTTTTTTTTAAAATCAACTAACTTTCTAGCTATATTTACTGTCACCGTTACTCTACAAGTAGCACTCAAGTGGTGTAAAAACATGCCATTATTTAAAAATAAATAAATCAATGTTAAGCTTTAGAACTTAAAGCTAAATAACATAGCACAAGTATCTAACAGCAGATACGAGGTTTAGAGTAAACCAAAATATTATCTAGGGATGAATAGTATACCCTTGTATTAAAACTGCAAGGTAAACCCCTTGGTAAAGTTCCAAGCTAGAAAATAAGGCCTGTGACTTGACTCTATCTGCCCAAGAAATGTAGCCAAGATTTATCAAGCTGAGTTTGCCAGCTGGGATGTCACATCTAAATAGCCCTATATGAAGTGTAGCATATTTGCCCAATATAAAGTGCCTTGTAGGTTAGGATACATTTTCTTCCTGAAAGCCACAATAAATACTATATAATCACTTTCTAAAATAAAAATATCTAGTTCAATATATTGAGTAAATACTTATTTATTGTATGTAAAATAAGATAAAGGGGTGTTGTAAATGTGCTGTTTTAGCAGAGTTACAAGGAGAAAAATATTTGGAAACTAGACAATAATCTTTATTGAGAGATAGTGATTATTTAGTCAATGTGAATTCAGGATAACAGGAACATGATAGTGTTAATCATACAGTGGGATGGTGAAGAGGGTGGCCTGATCCTGGTAATGAGCCAAGCGCCAAAACAAGATATCCACTGTAAGAGATCATCATTTGTTCATGTTATTGGATTTGGAAATTTGAGTCAACTTCCTGGTTTGGCTTTGAGTGACTGATAATTGGATCACATGTCATAAACCTGTTTACTTGGAACCTTGCTGGCAGGTCAAGCCTGCTGCTTCAACAGAGGAAAATTAAGAAGATACTGCTACTTTATCTGATAAGAAGATAAAGTATTATATAGTATCATGGAAAGACACATGGTGTCCATGCACAGTAGTTTTAAAACTTGTTTAGATAAATAAAAAAAGTTCAGTTCAGAACAAATTGATTCAGTCACAAACAAATTACAACTCTTTTGATAGAAATAGGAACTAATTCCATGGAAAGTGTGTTAGAGCAAAACGGTATGCAGGATGATTCAAGAAAATACAATGAGGATATAATAAACAAACCATGAGTTGCTTGACAAGCAGGAGACCAAATTGGGAGGACAGCTTCAAAATCTTGGATCCAATGGTAGTGTAACAGAAGATGAAGGTAGAAATTGTCAATAGGTAAATGATTTTCAGGGGTAAATTAGAGAGAGAATCTGAAGGTGTTGACATGTAAAGTGCGGGCCAGGTTGCAGCCATAGAATTGATGACAAACTTGACGTAACAAAAGCTAATCTTTCAAAGACAGAGGCAAACAGCCCCAGATGAGCCATCATTTTTGAATAAACTTTCTTTTATTTCAGGGTAAATAAGCTATCTAGAAACAAGTTTCTAAAGGGGAATGGGGAAAGACTTAAGGGAACTCATGATGGGGGAGGAGGAGATTCTGTGGCATTTGATTGGCTGGCAAGAATATTTTCAGCAGTTGTAGGTCCTGCATGGGAATTTGAGTCAATGATGTCATAATTCAAAAAATTCTAGTGACCAGCAGGTCAAGCACTGCCATCAACAAATAATATATAACATGTCATTTTCTTGTCATAATTATTTGGGTAAAAAGATGGCAAGTCAAGATTTTTCAGGGCTATTTGAGCAACCCCAGCTTTGACCCTTTTTTTGTCAATGACATCATTTAAATTGTCTATTTCTCTCAAGGTGTCAGGATCATCATTTATGATGATCCTATCACAGATAATTCAGATATGGTTAACTTGGTACAAATGGGTCAAGAAAGCATGCTTGGAAATCAAGAATCAAATGCCAATTATTATGATGACAAGACAACACAACCAGGAGCAAAAGTCAAACTTGGGACCTTTTGAGTGGCTGTAAAGCACACAAATTCAATTTCAAAAGAAAATATGAAATTAAGAATAGAGCAAAAATACCTTGGAAATCTTGATTCCAGCCAATCAGAGGCTGCAAAAGCACCCACTGATGTTGCCAAACTTTCTGGGACAACAGAAAGCTCCACAAACCACCATGCTTCAGTTTAATCATATAGTTAAGTTGAAACCCTATACTTTAAATTTATAAAACTTAATAAAACAATGGCTTTTAACTGGATATGTAAGTTGTTTCTAAAGTGTCAACAGAGTGTTTCCAACTGTTTTGAGATGTTTTAGAGCCTTTTCAAACTTTTGCTATGTTTTAAACTCCTATTTTCCTTCCCAAACTCCCCTATCCATCCAGTATATAAGTTATTGTGCATTAGCTATTTCAAATGCTCAATCAATAAAGAGTTTTTACCCAAACTTAAATATTTTTATTGCTTGTAAGACTTTTATAAACTCTCTAATGAGACCACCTAATTATTCCCCATTTTGGGGAATCAGGCTTAAATGGGAAACTTTAATTTTACTTTATACCTTAGTACAATTGTTTGTTCAGATGGAGACATGCCCCAGGACGGGAACCAGCACAGAGTATTGCAATAATGGGAAGTGGGCGCCAGTGGTGCCAGGGAGATGGTACAAAGCTTCATTGTTCTTGGCCAATCCTCCCACCAAGCAACAAGCTCAATCTGTGTCAACCAAACCTGTGGAAACCAGTCTGTTTTCTCCTTTTGCCTCTGTTTCTTTGCTCGCCTACTTGGGAGCGTACACCTTCCTTGGGTGTTTCAATCCCTTAATTGGGAGATACCAAATCCTGGGAGAGTTCTTAAAACTGGGTATTGTTTCTATACCTATAGGTTCTATAATCACTGGGTTAAACCCTTCTGCCCTAATCCATCATGTTAGGAGATTATTCCCTGCAGGGTGGGTTCCTGACACAAGGGTTTAGCGGCAGTTCATTGCTGGTTTCTGGACTTACTGTCAGGAATGAAAATTTGGATGCTCCTAAATCTCAAAATACAGAACCAGAGTCAAACCCTGGACAACACATTTTGCGGACCACCAGACTCATAGGCTGGGAACACAACAACCCGCTACTAATTAAAGAAGTTGCTACCAGCTTGCCAAGACCCAAACCCTTAGCTGTCCCGCAGGATTCTACAAGCAAACTGCAAGTGCAAGATGCCAAGAATTCCCCCAAGGTGCCAACGCCTGACACCGGCGGTTTGCCCGGTGAAATAGACAAATCTCCCTCTGGGAATTATTCCAAACTCTCCCAAAGTTCCAGGGAAGGCACTGAATCCAAAGAGGCACCCAACACTCAAATCAATAAACAGAAGGATTTGAAGTCTTCTCACCCCAAAGCGGCCAGTGGCAAACCGCCAGTGCCGAGTGACACACTGCCATATGAGATACCCGATGCCAACCCGCCTGAGTCCAGAAAACCCAACCAAGAAGTGAAGCCTGGCAGTGTGGGATAAATACCTGTCATTCCAAGACCAAAACCCCATTGCTATTTTTAAATAAAGGTTATGAGATATCGGTTTCCCCAATTATTGCCGTATTTTATCCTTGTAATCTTCCAGTTCACTCAAAGATCCTCTGATCCCCATGCCAACCCGCCAGCTACTTACCGCCTGCCAGGTGCTCCCTTTGGTCCCGTCCACTTCACGGAGTACCCCCTAAAGCCCGAGTACAGAGACTATACCACTGACAACATACTAGCCCGGGACCCCTTGGCCAGAATCACTGAGAGAACCAGATACAACCAAGAAGGCCCTTGGTACATTACCAAACCCGGCCTGTTCAGAGATAAATACAACTTCCTCCCTGCCTACCAAATAGACATGGAGCCACCCGTCACCCCCAAGCCAATGCCCGCCTCTGCTGCCAAACTCCCACTGGACCATACTAACAAGCTTTTCGGAATCATATATATAACTCTCACGGAAGGAATGGATACTATTGTCCCCGCCGCCGGTCCGTGGTTATGGTTGGGCAAGTCAATGTCCTACCTCATTAAGTTAGCACCAATCCTTTGGTGGGCCCTGCCCACCCAGTTTGCAACCCGCCAGTTCCCAGACGCTAGCAAGCCGGCCAGCCAGGGTTAGTTCCCTGACACTTACAAAGGCGCACTATTCCTTTCATTTTTTTATACTTTAACAAAGTGTGTACCAATTAGCAAAAAAATAAATCCACACAACAAATGATAAAAACTGAGAACAAACTTATTATGATTCAGCAACAACTGTCCCAATTTTTGAAACAGCAGGCTTGACCTGCCAGCAAGGTTCTGCGTAAGCGGGTTTGTGACCTGCAATCCAATTATCCAGTCACTCAAAGCCAGACTAGGAAGTTGACTCAAATTTCTAAATCCAACAACATGAACAAAAAATGATCCCTTACGGTGGATACCTTGTTTTGTCACTTGACTCATTGCTAGGATCAAGTCACCCCCTTCATCATCCCACCATGTGATCAACACTAAAATTTTCCTCTTATCCTTGACTCACAATAGCTATATAATCACTATCTCTCAATAAAGATTATTATCTAGTTTCTAAATATTTTTCTCTTGTAACTCTGCTAAAACAACACAGTTACAACACAATCATTTAAAAGTTTCAGTCGCTGTTGTGTTTGGCTCCTGGGGACAACATCTAGGAGGACACGACAGGAAATCTTTATAACAAAAGATTTGAGGTTCAAAGCTAGCCTTGGGTTAGCCTTCAGGGCAAAATTAAGGGCAAATACCTTAATTTCCTGGAATACAAGATGAGGAATTCCTTTTGGCAAAAAGGAAAGGCAAAAGCTTGAAGAATATTAAAGCCAACACAAATGTGGATAAACTTGTCTTTATTAGGAAAAATGATTCTACTTAAATAGTAGACAAGTGTCAATGATCACTCATTAGGTAGACAGAGTGGCAGAGGGGGTCACATTGGGTGAGGTCATACCAGGATCAAACAAAGGCAGGTATGATATTCTGGAATGGGTGGATATTGGATCAGACCTATTTATGTAAGGCAAGGAATTCCCAAAATCAAAAGCAAAACTAACCAAATCTTTGAACATATCATTATTTGAAGGCCATATTAAAATAGCATTAATGGTGCAATTTCTGACAGTCACAAAAAAGCCTACTATGTTCACTATGGTTTTTGAGAACAAGATTAACTCAGTCACTAGAGTGAAAAGCTTGATCTGACAGCAAACCATAATAGCAACTGAAAAAGACAACAAAAATATCAAACATAAAGCAAATCAATGTATCTATAATAATGTTACCATTACACCCCAATTATGATATATAGTAAAGAGCAGAAAATGGAAATGTAATATTCTGAGTCTGTTTTTGTCAGGAATATTCCTGACACTTATAGTTGTGTAACCAACAAACTGTCACCCGCTGTTGACGTGAAGGCGCCTGCTGCCTGTGAAGTTCCGTGGCCCACCTTTGGCCCTAGATTGGGATGTATTTCCCAGACCATCAAAAAAGGTGGTCCGCGTGCATGCAAAACCCCTCCAAAACCTGGAGGACTTGGCTCACACAGTAGACAAACGCTTTATGTTGGCCTTCCCGGCCAAAGTTCTCATTTCCCCTTTGGAGTCCCCTCCAACTGCAGAAAAGACATTAATTTAGTTGTATTGCTTGTTGTCCTGGTGTCACCCAGTCCTGAAACAATTAGCAAACCAACAAAAAATGCAGGCCACATGAAGTTGGAAAGGTCAAATCTGCAGCCCGGGGAAATTGGGTACCAAAACCCGCGACCAGAGGTGTCACAGGTAACTAATTCCTCCGGCCTGGGAGTCCCCCAGCCCAAAACAATTGGGTTCTGGAGCTCTCTGGTGGAGATGTCAGAGGAAGGCATTAGTGGAAATGCGCACCCTGAGTCCTTGGAAGGCTCCTAGCCAATAAAGGGGCTGAGTCTTACATCCAGCCCCAAGGCCCCTATTTTCTGGGTCTCAAACCAAGATAAGATTGGCTAGTACTCTTTAATAGGCTCTCCTTTAGATTGCACTCTGATAGCCTCTTTCATAACCCCTCCTGTCCTATCACCCCCCCTTTGAATAAAATAGAAGCATGGGCTGTCAGGTCCCTTGCTTAAAAATTCCAATTGTTGAATAAACTCCTGACTTTGCAAATCTTTTGTATTTTAAAGTTTGTTTAACAATAAAGGTATTTATCCCAACTCCCACTGTTGTCCCCGCCTCCCGCTTTCTCTGGCCCTCCTGCCTGTCTGCCTGTTGTTTTTTGTTGGGAATTGTTCTGAGAAAAAACTTGGACCATTCCCTGTTATTTACCCAAGCACTTAATTGTCCCCGCCAACTGCCTTCCCTGGCCCAACTGCCCGCCTGCCCGTTGTTTTTGTTGGGAATTGTTCCAAGTAATAATTTGGATCATTTCTTATTATTTACCCGTGCACCTGGTCCATCTGCCCAGTAGTCTTAGAAAAAGAAGGATACTTGCTGGAATCATGTTGTCACCTTGGTACAAGATGGCTGTGTGGATACTGGTGCCCATTTCCCTCTTGTTCTGGTCCTCAAACCCAGTCTTTTGGAGCAGACTTTCCTTGATTTCTTGATCTTCTGAGTTTATTCCTAGTCATTTTACAAATGTAATTGAGCATCTCACCCAGATTCCCATCAAAATGGGATCCTATGGGTTGTTCTCTTGGTTGTCTTCTCATCTTGAAGAGTTGTTGCCGCCTTTGGGATCTGTGACTACTGAAACTCCTTCTTCTGACTTGGTCAATACTTCCCCCTTACGCCAAATCCCTGAGTCAAATACAGAGGCCCCTTTCACTTGGGATTGCTCTCTATGGTTACTTACTGGAGCCATGGTCATGGCTTTGGATGCATACTTCCCTCCCCTTTTACATCCGGTCTCCTTTGGGAGGCCCCTTTGAGCGGCTATCCCAGTCTTGCACTGGATGGCATCCTGGTGGTTGGTCTCACCAGGATGGGAGCCAGACTTTGTTAGTCTAGCCCCCCTCTCTTACACTGCCACTGAGCAGATGCCTACCGCCAATGTGCAGAAATCTGCCGCCATCAAGCAGATACACACTGCCACCATGTGGAAGCCTGCCACAACCAAGCTGTTGCCCACTGTCAATGCGCAGGCGCCTGCCGCCACTAAGCAGATACATGCCACCACCATGTGAAAGCCTGCCACAACCAAGCCGTTACCTGCCGTCAACATGATGGCGCCCGCCACCACAGCGTGGACCCCTGTTGCCATCAAGCAGATACACACCACCACCACGCGGAAGTCTGCTGCAACCAAGCCGTTGTCCGCTGTCAATGCGCAGGCGCCTGCCACCACTGCACAGGCCCCCGTTGTCACCAAGCAGATACACATCACCATCACACAGAAGCCTGCCACCACCAAGCTGTTGCCCACCGCCAAGTTGAAGATGCTTGCCGCCATTGAGAAGATGCCTACCGCCACTGCACCGGCGCCCACCACTCTTGCCAGCCCCTCCTGCAAGCCATCCTCAAACCAGGCACCCATGAGCCAGCCTGCCACCTGCCAGCCTTTGCCCTCCCATGCCAGCAGGCCAGTCCCCATCCACTCCTTTGGGAAATAGCCAAATTAGGAAACCAGGAAAGGCAATTTCCCCAAAGTCAAACTTGGGAGGAACTGCTGTCCAATTTGGGAGCTTACCAAATGGGGAATGGACTGACAGGCTCTTCAACAGTGAAAATCATGCACCAAATTCAGTAAATGAATTTAGATGCATGAAGAAGGCCCAACTTGCACTATCTAATGCAAACTGGGATCCAGCCAAACCTTCTCAATTGCCAGCCACCCAAGCCAATCCAGAAAAGGGAATAACAGATGCAACTCAGACTCTTGGTTCCCCAATGCTATGCCTTCCAATAATCATGCCTTGCAGGTCCACTAGTATAAATAAAGACAAATCCCTCAATGATAGTTTGTGCTATCATTGAGTGAATATCCTCCTCAATATTATCACATTAATAAATCCTTTACCCAGGCTAAGCAAGTAACCTTACTAAACCCATTACCTCTCCCCAGGTCATAAAATGAACTACATTTTCAGGAAGCCAGTCATAGGTGGAGGCATTGGGCGGCTTGGGGTGAGGCGCAGCTGAGCCAGCGGGTAAGACCCACCATAGAATGGGTGCTAACTTGATAATTTAAGATACAGATTGACCAAGTAAGGACCAGGGTCCGGAGTTGGGGACCATGGAATCCATCAATCCTGTCAAAGTAATGTAGAGTACTCCAAACAGTTGGGTAGATGTGTTCTTGGCAGCAGCGGTAGGTTCCAGTGGGCAGTCTGGTCTTGGGGTTAATGGTGGAGTCATGGGGACAAAGTACGCTGGTAGGTAGTTGTACTTGTCTTTGAACAATAAGGGCGGTATCTTGACCCTCTTTCCTTTGCGTCCTATGTACTCAGTACTTCTAGTCCTTGCCAAAGGGTCAGCAATGAAGATGGTTTCCAAGTTGTACTCCAAATAGGCTGGGTTGGGGGGTATTCATTAAAGTGCACAGGTCAAAGGGGGCTCCCAGGGGACAGTATAATGCCTGGGGCAATTTGGCAGATTGGTCTTGGGAGGGGGCGGTGGCCTGGTAGTCTACTTGACCGGAATTAAGATGGAAGATCACTCAGACTAGATAGGGTAAGATTTGTTCAAACCAAAGGTTCATAAAACTTTATTATCAAAAATGACGATGTGGTCTTCACCATACTGCCAGGGTTTTTATACCATGAGACTTTGCTTCTTTGATTTTTGCAGGGTTCAGGTTCACAGACAAGGCACTGGCGGGGCATGGATCTTGGCTTAGAGTCTTGAGGGCGGGAGATCCAGGTAGCGCCTGCTCTGGTGAATAGAGGTGACAATGCTTTGTTCTGCCGCCACTGTTCACTATGTCACCTGAGTAGTTCAATTGCACTACCCTCTCTGGACAAAGTGCTGGCAGTTGATGGCGGTTGTTGGAAGAGTTAAAAATAGTTTTTGTTTTAACCTCCTTAAGGCAAGCTGCAACCTCTGCATAGGTTCAGGTCTTTGGTGGCTCAAGGTTGGCATCAATCTGATGATCATTTAGGGAATTGTCCTTGAGAGACTGGCAGGTCTCAGAGTAACTCGTTAACTTGGGTAAGCAATTTAGCAAGTGGGCAGGTTCCTGTCCACTTTGCGTGACTCAAGTAGTCTTTGAAGGATCAGGGTTTGATTCCAGGGCTTCCAGCATTGATTCCAAAGCTCCAGTATTGGCTCTTGGCAGGTTGGCACTAGGTCCTTCCCCGACCTCTGTTAGCCAGGTTACATTTCCTTTGTTGGTATGGGTCTTCATTGGCACTAGTTTGGCAGCAGACTGGCAACTATTCAGGGAATCCTCCATAGTAGGCCGGCAGGTTGCAGAGTAATTTACCAATTCAAGCCTGTGACTCAACAGATTGGCGGGTCCTGGACTGTTTTGGAGGGTTTGATCTGGCTTCTGAGAACTGGGGCTCAACTCTTGGGTTTTCAATACAAGTATTAAAATGTCATTCATGACATACATCATCTTCACAGCTGTCTTGAAGGCTTACCTTGGGATAGGGGACAACCAGCCAACCAATGCTCAGTTTGGTCCTGAACCACAGGGACCAAAAGAAATATCATACAATGAGCCAACTCATCTCAACTCAATGGTTTTGAATCTGTGGACACCTCTGGCATCATTTTGCCCAACTCCCAACTTGGCTACTTACGTGATCCCTGCAGCTACGCTACTGTACCTTGCTGTCAGCCTTAGACAATGAAACATCCTTGCCAAAGCCTTCTTTCAGGCAGTGAACTTCTATCCAATTGTCTACACCTTGAGTGGCTTTGAGCTGCCTAACCTGCCTTCTTATGTTACTAAAGGTTTACCCTCAATACTTGGGTATTACAATTTTTAGCAAAAAATATCAAATAAGTTAAATATTTACTATGAACAGCTAAAAGTTCACATTTAAAGCTAAAAGTAATCAATATAATTTTTAAATCCTATTGGAAAATATATGGTAGGATGAAAAGATTTGGGGTTGCTATATACAGAAAATAGAAGTTACATTAAATAAATTATATAGTTACTGTAGATTCAGAACCTAAAGGTAAAATTACGGGATTGTCAAATTGATTTTGCGTGAACTCACCAACTTGCTGGAACAATTTTCATCCTTTTATAAAAAAAGTAAGTTTTCTGGGATGAAAATTACTCCATTAAGTTGGTGAGTTCACACAAAAACAATTTGACAATCCCACATTTTTACCTTTAGGTTCTGAATTTACAGTAATGTCACAACATCTGCAATCACTCCCTCTCAGGAAACCGATTCCAAGTGACTCACCAAATAATTTTCTGACTAATAATTAAGTTGATGGCACTGTTATCATTTGTTCATCTATTTAAGGGATCAAACAGTTGAGTCCTAAGAAGAACACAACTTGGATAAGCCTCATGACTTAAGTGGAACAATCACTTGGATAAGTCCCATGACTACCATGACATACATGAACAGTATGTGGCTTCCCATGATACTATATAATACCCTATATTCATATCAAATAAAGAATTGTTCTTTTCTTAATTTTCCCATTTATCTTGTTACATATACTTCCCAGAAGTATATACTTGACATTAATGTGATTTAATTTTATTCTTATTTATATTTTATACCAAAATGGACACATCACAATAACAGAGCAACAAAGCTGAAGGAGTATGAAACTGTTGTGAATCACAATATTCATGCTCTTTCAATTTTGCCTTTGACAGAGTCACATTTCAAGTGCAAAATTATACAATCCCCTTTTGTAACTCAAAGTGAGGGTTTAACCAAAATAGGTGAAAGTCACATTTGCCTTTTTTCTGGTGACACAATTGATCATCAACCCACTTATGAGAGTGGCCAGTGATCTATCTGTTCTTTTACCATTCTGTTGTTGCAACTGAGTTTCCAGACTTGCCTGCCAGTGTGTCTTACAATACACAGGGGGCGCTCAATGAGTCACCCCTTGACATATCTAATGGCATGAGCTAATCTGATGGCAATATCAAATTGCGGGCACTTTCTCCTAATTAGGAGTGCTACCAATTCAATATGCCAATCCTCAAACAAGTTATTCCTTGGCTCCAATCCTTACATGGAACATGCCACTATGTCACCCCCTTGTGGCCATGTGGCTTTCCCCATATAGTATATTAATCACAATATTCTACAATAAAAAATACCTTATTCTTATTATTCCTGTCCTTTCTATTGAACTGTTGTATTCCCCAATTCAAATACTGAATCCTCATTGGTTCAGTTGCAACACTGTTATAAATATTTGTCATATAAGAATCATTTTAATTCACCCAATAAAGTTAATTTCTATTCAAATTCTCTCTATGTGATTTTTATTGTACTTTGGCATCATATCTATTTTTATCTAGATAGATTCTCAATAATCATCATTCCCAAGGCCTTAAGTTAAATCCCTTATTCATCTCTGATGTCAGGGAACCAACCCTGAATGGCTGGCTTGCTAGCGTCTGGGAACTGGCAGGTTGCAAACTGGGTGGGCAGGGCCCACCAAAGGATTGGTGCTAACTTAATGAGGTAGGACATTGACTTTCCCAACCACAACCACAGACCGGCGGCAGGAACAATAGTATCTATTACTCCCATGAGAGTTATATATATGATTCCAAAAAGCTTGTTGGTATGGTCCAGTGGGAGTTTGGCGGCGGAGGCAGGCATTGGCTTGGGGGTGACAGGTGGCTCCATGTCTATTTGGTAGGCAGAGAGGAAGTTGTATTTATCTCTGAACAGGCCAGGTTTGGTAATGTACCAAGGGCCTTCTTGGTTGTATCTGGTTCTCTCAGTGATTCCGGCCAAGGGATCCCGGGCTAGTATGTTGTTGGCAGTATAGTCTCTGTACTTGGGCTTTAGGGGATACTTTGTGAAGTGGACAGGATCAAAGGGAGCACCTGGCAGGCGGTACGTAGCTGGCAGGTTGGCGGGTGGACCAGATGATCTTTGAGTGAACTGGCAGATTACAAGGATAAAATACGGCAAGAATTGGGGAAACCAATATCTCATAACCTTTATTTAAAAATGACAATGGGGTTTTGTTCTTGGCCTTGCAGGTATTTATCCCTCACTGCCAGGCTTCACTTCTTGGTTGGGTTTTCTGGACTCGGGCGGGTTGGCATTGGGTGTCTCAGATGGCAGTGTGGCGCTTGGCACTGGCGGTCTGCCACTGGCTGCTTTGGGGTGAGAAGACTTCAAATCCTTCTGTTTATTGATTCAAATTTTGGGTGCCTCTTTGGGTTCAGTGCCTTCCTTGGGACTTTGGGAGAGTTTGGAATAATTCCCAGGGGGAGATTTTTCTATTTCACCAGGCAAACCGCCGGTGTCAGGCGTTGGCACCTTGGGGGAATTCTTGGCATCTTGCACTGGGGGTTTGCTTGCAGAATCCTGCAGGACAGCTAAGGGTTTGGGTCCTGGCAGGCTGGTAGCAACTATGAGCCTGGCGGTCTGCAAAGGGTTTTGTCCAGGGTTTGACTCTGGTTCTGTATTTTGAGATTTAGGAGCATCCAAATTGTCATTCCTGACATCTGAAGACTAAACCCCAGCTTAGTACAAACCCAATCCTACTGTTAGGGGTTCCTGTTATGTTCCTTGGCTGCACCTTAGAACATAGAAATAAATGGTGCTTGCTAAAGGGGATGTAAGCCCCTTGGTTACCCCCTTTGCAACTACAGTAGTTTTAAAAGCTTTGGCAACAACCAAAAATACCTCAGATTTAAACAAAATGATTTCAGATTTGAACAAAATCCAAGCCGCGCAAGATTCAGGATTCAATTAATTTAAATATCTTTGGTTAATAAATGAACTGTCAAACAAAAAACAAAATTTCACTAGCCCATTATATAAAATTATATCAAACATCAAGTGGTTTAGTTCAAACCACAAACAAAATGAACTGACGCAACAAGTGAAATGGATGGATGCTGTTCCAGAGTATATTATAATCCAATCAGGATTCATATGGGGCACTGACAGAAGGACTAAAATGAAACAAAATTTGAGCAATCTAGAAGCGAGATTCCACAAGCACAAAACAAAATGAACTTGCATAAGATGTGTAGTATGAGTAGCCTAAAATAGAAATATAACAGTTTAACAGCCAATTAACAGCTATTCAATTTAGGAACAGAGGCATTTTATTCATTTTCATGGCTCCAGATTTGTATGGAATGGTTTTGAGAACCTTCCAAATATGGACTTGAGATTATAATAGAAATAAATCATTAAATTTTAAATTTTCTACTTTTAGTGATTTTATCCTAGGTTTTTACAAGCAATATCTTTGACGGCGCCAGCAGCCAATCCAGCTTCAATGGAGGCAAGGCTCAGAACGCGGAGGCACCTGTTTACACCCAAGCCTTTGAGGCGGGTAACAAGGAAGCTGAACTGTTACTGGTCACCGACCCCTATGGCCTTGACTTGTTTAGTAGTCACTTAGTGTCTAGCTCTGCCCCTGCTCCTGTACCCACCCCCACAAAATCTGCCTGCCAACCAAACAATCAGGATGGCAACCTCAATCCAGAACAACTTTCTGCCATCACCCAATCTGCCCCCCCTCAACCAATCAGGCTTCAGCTCCTGCAGCCCAGCACCCCAAGCAACAAGTCATCACCGCCCAAATTCTTCAGGAAATTGTGGAACTGAACCTTCAGGGTCTGTCATGGGATCAGATAGCCAGCCAATTACAATTCACCCGGGTTACTGTCATGCGGAAATTCAACAACCTGATGAACAGGGGGAATCTGATTGGGACAGCCAAGAAGCCCAAGAAGGCCCCCAAGTCATAAATATCTGAGGCATACCCAATCATGCTTGTCCTCCTCCAGAGGGATCCCAAGCTTCCCTTGACCCAGGTCTGGAAGAAACTTGCGCACCATGGCATTTGGGTGTCTGAGCGCATGGTGCAGCTCTAGATGTATGGAAAGGTGGCTTCCATATGGATTCTTACCAATTTTGCTAGCAACCAATGGGATGGCGCTGAGGATTCCCTGTATGACACCACCATCAAATCAACCCTGGTTCAATGCCTGACTAGTCTAACTGATGATGTCATGTTCATCTCCTATTACAAGCTATCAATAGCTTTTGATGATTTTGGCAAACAAGGAAGAGTCACCAATCAAAAAGGAAGGAAGAAGGTCAAGAAGGGGACATTCATTGGTGCGTTTCTGGCTGTTTCAGCCAAGGGTTTTGTCTACTATTGGACAAACCCTGATTTTATTGATGGCTACAAGTACAGCCACATCCTTGGTAAATTACTCAACTCCTGGGATAGCTTGAATTCCCTTCACTAGGGTTTCTTGAGCCACCAGATTAAGGGTAGCTCCACTGCCCTTGAGGCCATCCAGCAACACGGGCACCAGGCCTCAGTCTACCCTGCTGACCATGCAGACGTCCATCTGGCTGATGTTGTCTTCTTCAACATGGGATCCACATTACAGGAGTGCCGCCCTCAGGCTTTCAACAACCTCTATCTTGGGGTCCTTGACCACAATTTTCTCTTTGGCTGCCATATGGTGGCTGACTTGTTTGTGCAAATGATTTTCCATGTGAATATGGGCAACCAATCACATAAGGATAAGCACCTTTCACCTCAGGCTACTGCCACCTACCAGCCCATCCAGCCAATGACTGATGAGGAATACAACAAGCGTTATATGGCAGCCATCACACAAAATCCTCCTGCCTCCACCCCCACCACCAACACCCCTCACCCACAAGCCCAACCCACCCAATCCCAGACCCCCCAGGCCAGCACCACCTCTATGTCTTCCTTCTCACGCTATTCTGCCTCCTAGGCATCACTCTCCCCCACCCCAATAAACCCCTGTCACCAAACATTTTCTATTTATATTATCTTTTTTTGAATTCCAATTGTTCATGTTCTCTTTGTTTATAGTTGGTTTTATTCTTTATGTTCAGCTTATTTCTATAAAATCATATATTTACTATGTCATGCATCTAAATCCAGAATACAGTTATTTTTAGCACTTAAACACACCCCTTTTGAAAATATTAACAACAATTTGGTGATCTGCTAAATTTGAATTAGAAAATTATAGTGTTAACTGTTTTTAGATAAAGTTGTTACTGATCCAAATTCAAACCCTTAATGATAAACTTTAAGCCAATCAGGAGCCAAGTTATAAAGTGATTGTTGTGACATAAAGGGTCATTCAATAATTCTTTGGTGCATGTGCGCTAGTTAATATGATTGGCAGGATGTTTTGCCATTGTGCGCCATTGTCACTGTGGCAAGTTGTTGATGGACTAGGGCTAACCCAGCAGCTGATTGGGTAATAGTCCATCATCAACTTGCCACAGCAGCAATGGTGCACAATGGCAAAACATCCAGCCAATCATATTAACTAGCACACATGCACCAAAGAATTATTGAATGACCCTATATGTCACAACTATCACTTTATCACTTGGCTCCTGATTGGCTTAAAGTTTATCATTAAGGTTTTGAATTTGGATCAGTACTAAACTTTATCTAATACAGTTAACACTATAATTTTTTAATTCAAATTTAGCTGATCACCAAATTGTTGTTAATATTTTCACAAGGGGCTATGTCAAGCGCCAAAAATAATATGGTAATCAAGGAAACAATGCCAACACAAAGAAAATGACACATATTGAGATGTGCGTAAAACATATAAAAAATGGGTAAAAAGATGGGATAATGTAGTAGATGGGGAAAAAAAGAATAAACAAAGAGGCAAAAGTATCAAAACAATCCAGAATTTATTGGGGCAAAGGCTATAAAAACATATGAAAAGGTTAGTAAAAAATCAATGAGAGAATTAGAGAAGCTTCTGAAGGATCTCAACTTGGCAATTGCCAAAATCAAAGACATTGACCGCAAGGTCAAAGCCAAAGTTAAGTCTGCTGTCCTCAATGGGGACAAAATTGACAAGGTGTCTGCAAAGGCACTAATGACAAAAATGCCAGACACCCCTGAGAAGACCATTGAGCGTCTTCTCAACATCCAGACAACGGTGGTTGAGGGCCTGCAATTTAAGGCATACAATCTTTTCTGCGCCGTCCGTCTGGGTTGACAACATGGAGATGTATGAACATCTCAAACCCGCCAAGTGTGCCAGAGAAGAGGATATTGAATTGCCAGCGCAATTGCTTGCGCCAAGAATGGCCAAGCCTGCTGAAGCAGCCGGCAAGGAAGAAACACGTGAAGGTAACATAAAAAATAAAATTAATAAAAATTTGCAAATACTTATCTGTTTTTTAGAGAACATAGACAGTGAACTATTCCAAGTCCTGGTCCCCTTTGTCCCTGCCACATTCTACGCCAACTACGCCACTCATGTGGCCAAGCAGCTGTATCTGTCCCCCCTGTCTTGCGGGAGCCAGAGGACCGTATCCATGGGTCCTTTCCTATGTCCTGGGAGGCATTGGCTGGGCTGACGCATGGCAAGGGGGCATCCAAGTGGGCAGTTACTGCCTACAAGGATGCCCAACTTGTCTGCCTGGACCCAGTTAACCTCAGTGGAGTTTACTGTGTAAACTCCATTGAGCTTGTTTGGGACGTCCTGGCGACGCTCCCATTCAAGAATGTACCGGAGATGGGCCGGGCTCATGCGGCTGCTTTCTTCTGCTTTGCGGTAGAGCACACCCTATCTTACCTTCTGGATAACTTTGGGCGCGCGGTGGGGAAATTAGCTGTTGCAGACGCAACAGCCGTCAAGAAAACTTAGATCCTCCTGGCGGACTTTGGGCTAGCCTGGAGTGCAGATGAGACAGGGCTCCCCTTGGAAATGGATCTTACCTTTGCAAAGACCAGGCACAATAAGAAGATCAGTGTGGTTTATAATAAATTATGTGAGTTCACAGAAACCTTTGCTGGACAAAGGCTTCACTTGGTGGTTTACCTCAGGTATCTTTTCTTCTTTGGGATGAGCGCCAGCATGGAGGATCTAGATGGGGTCCTTCTAGGAATTGACAAGGCCCAGCTTGCACTTGACAGGAAGAAGGTCCCCCTGGATATGACTTGGCGGACCACGTGATACAAGACGCCCTGGTCCTGGCAGGGATTTACAAGTTTGCAGCCCTGTCCAAAAAGCTGCTCCTCAGTTTGCACCTAACCCTACTCCCCTTCACCAGCAGGCAGAACTTTTTTGATAAGGGCGTATCCACTGTCCACAGTGTGGCGGTGGAGGTTGTGTGCCACCTCCATTGCGGGGTAGGTACATACCAAAGAACTCACTACAGGCGTTTGCAATAAGTTCTCTCTTCTAATAAATTTCATTACAATTTTATTATTTTTATTATAATAAAATTTTATAGTTCTTATTTCAGCAAATCAGTTTTGCAAAATATATTGTAGAAACGGGCAACATAAAAGCATAAAATAATATGTTAATAAAATAAATTCTAACTTGTACATTTTACGTTTAATTTTTATAGGACTATTTTATATTTATTTGACAAAAGTGGTATAAATCTATTTGCATAATCCAGTATTGAGCGTTTGGG
Organism: Entomophthora muscae; assembly: GCA_014839935.2. Lineage (NCBI taxonomy): Eukaryota > Fungi > Entomophthoromycota > Entomophthoromycetes > Entomophthorales > Entomophthoraceae > Entomophthora > Entomophthora muscae. The sequence continues at coordinate 531,207 of QTSX02000031.1, read as the reverse complement.
ATTACCTCAGATGACATAATAAAATAATATATAATAAAATAAATAAATTACTTATATCTATTGACGGTCCTCCTGAATGTGATTGTGGGTGTGGAAACATCAAAATATAAAATGATAATTAATAAATCTTGAATAGTAAATGAGAGAATATAAAAAATTGGACACACTAAGCCTTTAATTGATTGGCTGTTTGGCTAGGCATGCGGGGATGAATGAATCAGTGTGGCCATAGAATTTGGCCACGGTCTCAGCTGGGAGGGTGTGGATCCTGGCCTGCAGCAAATTAAAGAGGACCTCAGTCCCAGTTGGGGTTCCTTGCTTGACAACTTGCTTGAGCCACCCAAAGACTTTCTTGATGGGATTTAGGAAGGGCAAATAGGCTGGGAGGAAGAAAAGGCGCAAATTTGCTGTGGCCAATTGCTGGGGGCCCACAGCAATGATGGTGTCAATTGATGGAAATTCTTCAAGAATGTCAGCCACTTTGTGGAGTCCAACATTGTCCAACAAGATGATATTGGTGAAGCCAGGGCTTGTGCGCCTCAGGTGCTCCTGGACCAATCAGAGCAATGATAGAAAGGTCCTGCTGTTATGCAAACCCAATATCATTTGGTATATTAGACCCCCTTTGGACTGAGGAGAGCCACCATCAAGTGGGCTGTGGCGCGGACTGCAGCACGCCAAGACATCCCGTCATTGGAGCCTTTGGGACATAGCCATACACATTGTGCATAGACAAGGCAAATGCTGATTTGTCAATATAATAGAATTTCACTGTCCCCTTGGCTTTGAGGGCAGTGTACGCCTCTGCGTAATTTTTCCGGATGTCAATGTTGGCTGGGCTGTTTCTGTTGTAGGGAGATACCCCGAGCTTTTTCCAGGAAAAGCACATTCCCTTCACCAGATGATTATAAAAGGAAATTGAAGCCTCAACCCCAAAAGCAGACTTGACCATGGCCTGTATATTTGCCAGTTCAAGATGGCAATCCCGGGTTATCCACTGGCAGATTGCCCATTTGTGCTCCTTGGTGAGCATGGTTGACACGTGCAAGGATTTCTCCGCAGCAAGGACTCAACCCGTGTTGAGGAACTTGTTGAAGGTCTTTGAGGCGTACTTGGGATCCACCCCAACAATGGCTGTGGCCGCCTTTTAATTGCCTGATTCACGCATTAGATTAAACAGATTGATGTGTTTGATATCAGGAATACGCTTCTGAGCAGGCTTTGTGGGTTCAGACAAGACAGGATCCTGATTAGTGACAGGCTTGCAAGGCATGGGCACCTTGGTGTAAAACACAGCAACTTTCTTCAACATCAACTGCCCCTCATAGGTTTGATAGAACTCAGGCTCCTCATTATCCTCCTGATTGCCATCACTGGTGTAGGGCTTGTAGCTAGTATCAAGTACAGGCTTCACTTTCTCTAGCATGGCTGACGGGACCAACTCTTGCCGGTACATAACATCAAACACATATGAAGTAAGTTCTACCTCCTTGTTTCTAACTTTCTTTGTAGTGGTGACCTTGGTAGGCTTCCGGGTCAGCTTTGGGACACAAGGGTTGATGCTCCGCACCCTAGCAGCTTGTACTCCTTGAACTGGCTGTGTCAGTGCAGCGTCACTATGGAACTCTCCTCTCCCGCCTCCCTCCTGAGTAGGCACTTGGGTTGCACTAACTCTATTCTTTGACCCGCAGGGGCAACTGCAACTGCAGCGCACAACAGGTGTATTGGTACTCTGGTGTTGTGTTCCTTCCATTTTAAAATTTAATAAAATATTAAATAAATTTCAATTAAGTTACTCCCTAATTTTAATTTTTGCTTTTATCTGAATATGGATATTTAATTAGAGTTTTTCCCACCTGATATCCCAATTATAGATTTTTTATTTCTTAATTAGTTGTTTTTGGTTTTATAACACCCATTTTAGAATACTCAAAAAAAATCCACCCATTTCCCTAAATTTTACTGTCAAATTCAAACATCCAATACAATATTTTTAAAATTTATGTTTCAGATCTTGTGTCTTATTTTAGATACCTTGGTATCATTCATGATTACAATCCATTGCACACATTGCATGAGTGATTTTGTTTACGTAGTCAGTTGCTATTGTGTTTTGTTTTTGGCTTGAGTTTGAGTTTAACACACCTTGCTTGAGTGTATTTTGTCACCAATTCACATAGTAAATATATGTACACCAAAAGTCAACTCACACCATTTTGTTTGTGAATCAATGTATTTCAGATCGTATTTTGAATGGTTTTGCTTTGCGTGTGAGCCCTTTGTTGCTGTGTTGACCCATTTTGCCCATTAACGCCAAAAATCCCTGTTAACAGAGTGTATATTTTAACCTGAGAGTTGGATTTTGTTTAAATCTGAAATCATTTTGTTTAAATCTGAGGTATTTTTGGTTGTTGCCATGGCTTTTAAAACTACTTTATTTTCTCTGGTCTCTCATCTCTGCCAATCCAGTACCAGTCTTTGCCTGAAGTTTTTAGCCCTTCAGTGAAAAAAGACATAGCCAACCCGCCTATCACTACTACTGTTTTAAACCTGGCTAATGTATCCTGTCTTGTTGTTTATTTTCTAAGTACTGTTGTGCCTTGCCCCAAAGGGCAGGCTCTTTAAAGACTATAAGTTTTGATTTTGAACTTAGGTTTGATTTAGAAATTTATTAGTTATAATTTTTCAGACTGTTACCTTAATTTTCTTTTGCTTTCAGTTTTGCTTTTGCGTGTGTGCACACGGCTTCCTCTTATATTTCTTTATAATTCCTATTAATAAATAGTTATTTTCTTCCTCTTCTGCTGCTGTCAGGGATCCACTCATTAGGGAGCTTTCCTTCAATAAAATGGAGAAGAGCTCCCAAGTTAAACTTAATTAGAGTGGAGCCTACTGGAATTCCTACTGTAAATTCAGAACCTGAACGTAAAAATGTGGGATTGTCAAATCCTTGGTCCAAATTTTGAATCACTTTTGCGGGATGGCCTTTTTTAATTAAATTGATTTTTTGAGTATTTATTTGAATATTTGAAAATGCAGGAACTCATAGACACTTTTCAAAGTTCAAGTTGGACTGCATATTTCCAATGGACAAAATGAATTAACTGGAATCAATTTTGAAGCGTTCAAATCCATCAGCTATTTTCATTAAGTTTAATATGTTTTTTTGGAATTGAGGGATTGTCAAATTCATGAACCAAATTTCAAATCACTTTTGAATGCCACTAGTAAACTCAGATATTAATTGCAGGAACTGGAATCCAAATTGAATGTACAGTAAGAAACTAGGACAAATCAACCCAAATCAAGAAGCTCCACTCTGGATAAAATCAAGTGAAAAATTCAATCTCAACAACCATGTTTAGACAAAAAATTAAGTGAAATGTAAAATTTTCTAAACTGGAAATGATGTAATATTCTGCACTCCAAATCACTAATATAGCAACCACAAAACCATATAATGATATATGAGCTACCCTCCTGATGACGCAGAAATTGTTTAAAAGTTTTTTGGCCCCCGGCGTAGCCAGGGGCCAGCAAAGCTTCTTTTCAAGGAAGAAGGAGAGGTGGGAAAGATAAACCATCAGTTTACTACACTATGTATTCATGTATTGCTATTAAGGATGCTTTATTACAATAGATTTTAGAAAATACTAATAATAAAATAGAATTATATATTACAATCTATTTTTATCATGTTGTCTTTTCCTTGATGTGTTGATAGTTTATTTGCTGTTAATAATGTGCTTGCAATTAATTGGATAGCTTCCCCTCCAGTTGCCTTGGCAATAGGAAATCAAGCTGCCTCCTTGAGACCAGTTAGTCTTGGGGAGGCAGCTTGATTTCCTATTGTCAAGGCAACTGGAGGAGAAGCTATCCAATTAATTGCAAGCACATTATTAACAGCAAATAAACTATCAACACATCAAGGAAAAGACAACATGATAAAAATAGATTGTAATATATAATTCTATTTTATTATTAGTATTTTCTGAAATCTATTGTAATCAAGCATCTAAATTTTAGCCGTCCTAAAATGGAATAGGGTGATTTTTGAGAATTCCTATGATTCCTAAAAGAATCAGCACAAATCCACTCTAGATCCTTTGACATCCTTTTTGAGACACCCATAAATTATATTTATTTCAAATTCATTGCAATTATGATTTGAAACTTGGTTCTTGGATTTGACAATCCCACAATTTCAGATTTGTTAATTTATACATGATGTCTATTATTTGTTTGATATACAGGAAATCTCAAATTGTACATAAGAATCCTGCATTTCTGATTCATTTATCCCGCATTTGTTTGCTGAGTTTTCTCTTTTGCTAGTTGAGTTATCTGCTCAAGGGATTCAAAATTTGCCAATTTAAATAAATCAAAAAAGTCAAAATAAATGATTGATTTTATTAAATCTTTTATTTTTCACTCAGATGAGTTGCCTGCAAAAGTGTTTTGAAATTTGGATCAAGGATTTGACAATCCCACATTTTTACGTTCAGGTTCTGAATTTACAGTATCATTAGCATATGGAGTAGATGAATTAGTAATCAAAATCTTCCCAAGAAGGGTGTAAAATGGTTTAACAGATAGTATATGCTGGTGTTCCTAAGACCAACCAAGGGGCCTTGGGATGAATGATTGGATTGAAGCAAGCAGTTTTAATGTAGGGGGCATGGTGGTGGTGTGGACCAAATTAATACCAAATGGAGTCTTCAGATTTATTGGTGGGAGTTGGCTCTAATGTAAGTTCACTTCCCCATTTGGCTTTGGATTACATCATTTTTCCTTGCCACCCAAGAAAAGCCCCAAAATACCAGCCAAGCCGCTTAATTCCTTAGGGGATTTGGTGCACACTGTAGACAAGATATTTTTTCTAGCTTAGCCTGCAGATTCCCCAGCTCTGGTTGCCCCGCCCTGGGAAAAAACACTGATTGATTTGGATTACTTGTTAGCATGGTGTTGCCCACTTTTGAAGACAATCAGAAAAAATCAATCAAATGACGCCACATTGATGCATAGAAAGTCAGATGTATCTCAAATGCCTGGGATAGTCTCCAGCCAATCAGGTGGAACCGCAGAAATTAGCTTGAAACCTTTCAGTACCCCTGGCCTTGGCCAGCAAAATTTCTCCACCAGCCAATTGGATGCAAATCAAAATGGTCATGCGATAAATCCCTAGAAACTCACCCCTCTTAACAAAGCAAGGGGACTTTCAGTCCTCTGCTTGTCAATTTTTAATGTTGTTGAGGGTCTGGATGTACAAGCATTCTGGCTACTGCCAACCTACTTAACATCCAGCCATTGCCCAATTTGATCCCCTTCTAATATACCGTTTGACATGCTGAGAATGGTAACCAAGCAATATCACCTGACTGTCCAAGTATCCAGTGGCTTGAACCCATCTTGCACATGATCAACCCCTAGGTTCAATCCAACTAAATCCCTGCCACAGTCAAGTCTATATAGGTCTAAAGTATTATCCAATAAAACATACTTCTCTTCTTTCTTAATTCCATATTTGAAGCTTCCCTAAAATGTGCTCCTTATCACTGGTAGCAGCTACAGTTTTTTGACCACACCTATGAGAGAGAAAATGACTGACCAAAACCTGCCCACCTTTGCTCACATACTCAACCAGGCCACATCCCAGGAGACCTGGAAAACGTACTTCTGCGTTCACAACATTGACAAAGATATACCTAGTAGATGCACCGTATTTGAAGGTCTGGTCATGCCCAAAGCATGCGCCAAGATTATTCAATACAGTTGCTCTCTTTAACCACAAACAAACGCACAACCACCTATCACAGGTGAAGTGACCAACACCAAATACATTGGTATCAACAAGTTCTTTGGTAAAAACAAAGAAAACACCATCAACTGGCTAGACTGCTCAGCTGCCAAACTCTGCAACAGCCGCATCCCTCATGAGAAATGGGTCCAGGAAGCCAGCAAGCGCCTTTACAAGGCTGCAGCTAACTGGTTTGCCACCTGGGTTGGCTCACAAACTGACAATCAGCTTGGCAACTGGGAAGAGTTTAAAGTGGACATCACACACAATTTCTGCGTCACCAAATCCCTCTAAGACATTGCAATAAAGCTCAGTGATCTTCCTCAGAAGACCACTATTGCAGCTTACGCCAATGAATTCAAGGAAATATGTTGCAAAATTCAAAACCCAGCACAAGCTGATAATGCACATACCAGAGCCTCATTCATCAACAGAATGAAACCCTCTGTTGCTGCCCTCATCTGCCCAGAGGCTAATACCTCCATGCCCACACTCATTGCAGAAACCAAGCATGCGGAAAAACTTGCAAACATGAAATATGCTGCGTGCAATGGCAATCACTCCTCAAATGGCAATGGCAGAGAAAACTCCAATGACAATAAACGCCAAAATACCAACCATAACAACAGTAACTCCAATTGCAACAATGACAATTGCAGCCAAAGCGCAAACTGCTCCTGTCCCAAGAAAGAGGACATCACCAAAGTTAACAATGCTGAAGTAGCAAACCACTATGAATCTGACCCCACATTCTCTGACCTCAAAGGTTTGGGGACTGGACGTAGTGGGCCCTTTCCCAGAAACAAAAACAAACCAACGTTTCTTAATTGTAGCTATTGACTTTGCCACACACTGGCCCATCTGCTGGGCAACAAAGGACCATAAAGCAGAAACCATCAACCGTTTTATTAACAAAGCAATCATAGCCAACTACAGCACTCCAGACTACATCATAACTGATGGAGCAACCAAGTTATCAGGTCACATAGTAAATGACAACTTAAAATCCAAAAACATTAAACACTCCACAACCTCTCCATACAGGCCACAGGCCAACAGCAGAGTGGAAAGCCTCAACGGCAGCCTTATCAGGACCCTAGAGAAATTAATGGATGGCAAAGCCAAAGACACATGACCACTATACGTGAAACATGCATTACTAGTATCCCGAGTCCGCACCAACCAAGGGACAGGCTATTCACTGTTTGAGCTAACCTACGGGTACAAACCAGAAATAATCACCTGCAACAAACAGCCATACATAAAGATCCCCCCAGGAAACCCCCTCACAGTAGAACAAGCGCCAAATCTACAACACATCCACCTCAAAGCTAAAATATCAGAAATAAAGAGGCTCAAAACACAAAAGATAACCTCCACAGAGGAACCAATTCCCATCAACTCCCCCATCTGGATTCTAGCTGGTAACAGAAAGAAAATAGACTCAGTACACCAGGGACCAGGAAGAGTCATCAAGTACAGACCAGATCACAACACCTATCTAGTAAAATTCCAAGGTGCCAAAAACCCAATTATCAAGAAATACCACAGAACCTGTCTCCACCTCAGTAAAGGAGAACACTCAACCAGACTGGTTCCAACTAGTAAACAGCTCTAGGAGCATCAGGCGGCAGCTGTAAAAACAAAGCCCCCTCCTGATGCACCAGAGTAACCCCTTAAGGGGGTGTTGAGGGTCTGGATTTACAGGCATTCTGACTACCGTCAACCTAATTAACATCCAGCCATTGCCTGATATGGTCCCCTTCCAATATACTGTTTGACATACCAAGAATGGTAACCAAGCAATATCACCTGAATGTCCAAGTATCCAGCGGCTCAAACCCATCTTGCACATGACCAACCCCTAGGTTTGATCTAACTAAATCCCCACCACAGTCAAGTCTATATAAGTCTAAAGTATTATCTAATAAAATATACTTCTCTTCTTTCTTGATTCCATCTTTGAAGCTTCTCCAAAAGGTGCTCCTTATTAATATCATTAAAATTCTGGAACTATTTGCTACTCTATTTTATTCTATTTTGCTTGGAAACTCTGCCTTAGAGTTCCCTATAATCTATAGTAAAGCGTCAGCTGTTGTTCTATTGAATCTTACCTTATGTTGTCCTGTTTTGAACCCAGCATCTTCTCTGAAACTCCTAGAAGAGGCTTCAGTGTATAGTTGTTGTTTAACTGCACTTACGCTTTCAAAACAGTGTTTGAATCTAAAAAAGTTAAATATCAATATAAATCCTAATTTTTATTTTGAATTTACCTTGAATTTTCTTGATTTTTAATTTGCTTTGGTTCCTGCCAACGCCCAAGCCATCTGGGATCATCTTTGAGTCCTCCTTGAGCTCCTGGTGTATTTCTGCTTGGTTTTTTCTTGTGGATACCCAAATTGCACCAAACTTTATAACTTCCAAGCCCATAAATTGCACCCAAAAGTTCCAAATTTTTGGGTGATTGTAACTATGATTATCCCTGTTTTAAGATTTGTAGTATTTTTCTTGGCTCTCTTTTTATTGCTTCTTTGGACCACCTCTCCTGATTTGTGGTCCTGTATCTCCTCTTTGGCATGGCTTGTGGGCAACAATCCCCCTAGTCTCCTGCACCTCTCTAGTGGCCTTCTTATCTCTGGGGAGGCTCTAGCCAAGAGCTTGACCTGCAATAACTTGGACTTGTACACTACTGGCCACACCTTGCTTGCTCCCTTACATGAGGAGATACCTGTGTATTCTCCCCTTTATCTGGAGAGTGATGATTTAGTGCCTCTTCAAGCGCCTGTGATATCAATATCTGTTCCCACTTGTAGGCCTTGGCTGCTCACCAGCCTAGTGCTGATGGGATTGAATGCATACTACCCTTAATTTTCTCCTGTGTCCTCTTTTTGGTCCCCTCTCAGAGCAGCTGTCCTTGTACTCCACTGGGCGGCATGCTGGTGGTTTGTCTCACCGGTATGAGAGCCAAAATTAGTTAGTTCAGCCCCCTTTTCTTACATCTGGAGTCTCAAAATTCACGTTTTCCTGGCTATATCCTATTAACACACATAAAACTCACACAAGAAGGAATGGTTTCATGTTGTTGGGGGATGGACTCAATTTATCTACTAATCAGTTAGAATTTGAAAATATAGGCTTTATTTGAGATTGTTGAGAGGAATAATATTGTTGGAGTGATTTTCTCAGGAGTGAATAATCAGCTTAAATACTGAAGTAAGATGGGGGAAGGACATAGTTTTTAGCAGTGGATCCTGTAGAGTTGTTGAAGAAGTATTTTTCTGCAGAACTGCAGCAAGCTGCAGCCTGTAGTACAGGAAGAAGTAAGTTTGGTTTTAACATGTGGGCTGCAGTCTTGTATGTCACTATGATCTGGGGTGGTTTCCTGGGTTGGATATGAACTATTTCCTTGGATTTGTTTAAGTTATTCATCTGATTGGCAGTTTTTATTCCTTGGAAATTTATTGGATGGAGTTCTGCATTTAATTTTGTTGTTGATTGGTTTGATTTAATATAATTGCTTTTTTGGAGCCATTTATTAATGTTGTTTTACTCTTGCTGTTGTCAACACAGTCTACAGAACCCTTAAAATCCTTATTTATAATAAGATTTATACTGTTATTTTTGAATACACTTTTGCTTTTGCTCTGTAAATTAAATACACATTCATTAATCAAATTCAAATATGGTTTTGAACCAATTTCATTAATTGGTTGATTAATGAAGTTTGTTTTTTGTTTTTGCATTTAATGATGCATTTTCTCCATTGATTTTCTGGGGATTGGTGGTCATAGTAAAAAATTTTTGGGATTTTTCTTTTGTGTAGGGAATTAAATTCCTTACATATGCTTACACAATAGCTGTGTTCCCAATCTCTGTAGTTACAGATCTTCCAGACTGCCAGTTTCAAGACTTCCCCTTTAACTACCATGTGTTCCCCTGGGCCATCAGTTTACAAATGACTCTAAACTTCTTTGTTTCCTTAAGAGATTCCCCCAGTGCTCATGTTTTTCTATCTAAAAAACAAAGGCCTTAGAAGAGTAAGCTTTTAAGCTGAAATTATATGTAGTTTTCCCCAAATCACAATCTACAGGTTTTTTTTCAATATTTTAAATTTTTGTTTCAAACTTTTATTTTTTGTCATAGTTTTTGAGATTTGCTTTTAAATCTATAGTAAATACATTCCTGACCAAATCTTTGTTTTCTAAATTTGCTAGTTTTTTAATAGCTAGAATAATTAGAATAGAGATGGCCAGACAACAAGCAATTGGCTTGTTGTCACCATTTTTTATATGAGAGATAGCCTCACTACTTTCATGTTACAATACTCCCACAGGGAATATTCTGACATCAACATTCATTTATTCATGATAAATCTTTGTTCAACACATTATTTTATATAGCTTATTTAGGTTTAGTGAATTCAATTCACCTTTTGTGTCAAATTATAATTTTTTAGCGGGCCTCATAAAGGTCCTTTTACAAACAGTACCTGCTTTTCTTTACCTGTTAAATCTCAACCCAAACACTTTACATGGGTTAGCATATAATTTTGCACCTTGTTGGGAATTTTGACCAAGAAATGATGCCAATTATGACAGAGCCCACGGATTGAGACTGTTACAACCAAATCCATAAATTAGTAGTACAAAATACAATGGTACTAATTATGACAGAGCTTGCAGATATAAATTGCAGCTACCAAACTACATAAATTGGTAGTATAAACTATATGTATATTGGATTAACAGTAGTCTGCTGACCTGAGCCTTAAACTAGCCAATGATAAGCACTGTCACGGCAATTAAATGAAACATGATTTTCCGCACTGCCTAGCAATTGGATTAGGCGCCAAAGCCCCAAACTACTTTACGTCAAGCGCCAACTGAAAATTATTGCAAGCGCTGCAGCGCTGCCTGGCAAATATTGCAGGCACCGCTTTACTTTTACATTGGGCGCCAAGGCGCTGGGTTCAATTCCCCATAATCTTGAATTCTCATATTTATCACATTAATAAGCATTAAGCTTGCAGTATTCCAGAGAAGTAGGAAGTGATCCTGAAGTACTAAATTATTCCATATCAGCAAGAATCACCTGTGCCGGGTGAAGATGAAAATATTCTATTGGTTGACGTGCAATAAGCGCCAAACCTAGATTAATAATTACCCAAATTTGGGGCGTGTTAGAATGTCCTAGAAGGCATTGCTAGCAGCCCAGAGATTACCCTGGTAGAAGGTATAAAAAGAATTAATCATTTACAATAAAATCATCTTTGAACCATCTTTATTTTATCCTTAATCTGGTTGATGCTTATCCTAATCCTTAAGTGCTTCTGCGCTATCAGAAGCCATTGCTGGGCAATAATCATGGTTCCATTTAATCCTGGCTCTTCTGATACAGTACTACTCATATCCTCACATATGACTGTATTCTGGAAAATGTCCTGTGTCCTATAATCTCAAATAATTGTGGCACTGTAATGCAAAAAGCGCAACACACCTTATTGGGCAAGACCTTAAAGATACCCCTGATTTAGACCAAATCACTTCAGTGGCCCTTGGGCTAGCCCGTGAAGGAGCAGTACCTAATCTACAAGTCTAGCACAAATCTACGGAGCATTATGAGATTATAGTTGTACCTTGTATTCTGCACTACCTCCTCTTTTCAACTGACGCTGCTAATCACCTAATATATACCTTCATCAAAAATGTCTTGTTCTATTGCCAGATTGTACTGGGGCTTCACATCCATGAGATTTCCTCTATTTGTTCTGTTGTCTCTAATCATTGGGAACAGTTCTCTGCCTACCAACAGTGGGTATATTTTCTTTCTCCCTTGTATCAGATAACCAGAGAGGATTGATTAACTCTCAGACTTGATTAAAAAATTATATTGAGAATGTAAACTCCTCTGTTCCTGAGTATGCCTGTGAACGTGTCAGGATCATCAATTCCAATGATCCCAACAACCATGACTTGGTTCATATTGATGTAAATGTAGAGGCTTTTACTTCCTTTAAGAGTATGTCTACTGAATCAACAAATTGCTCATTTGGGCCTACAGAAGATTTTAAAATTAATGAGTCAATTAGTAATAATAATGATCATTATTTACCTGCTAATTCAGGGAAAAAGTTGAACCATGAACCTTTCTGTCGTTGTTGTCTGCCTCAAAGGAGCTGTTATTGGATTTAAAAACCGAGTGTAAACGTACCAATCTGACTTCCTGCAGCCAATAAGATGCTAGGGAACTACCAGGTGACGTTGACATCATCTTTAACAACTAACAAGCTCTATAAAGCTGTTAATACTGTAAATTCAGAACCTAAACGTAAAAATGCAGGATTGTCAAATCCTTGGTCCAAATTTAAAATCACTTTTGCAGGATGGCCTTTTTAATTAAATTGAATTCTTTGAGTATTCATTTGAATATTTGAAAATGTGGGAACTAATAGATACTTTGAAAAGTTTTAGTCAAACTGCATATTTCCAGTGGACAAAATGAATTAACAGGAATCAATTTTGAAGCGTTCAAATCCATCAACCATTTTAATTAAGTTACTATGTTTTTTTGAAATTGCAGGATTTTCAAATCCATGAACCAAATTTCAAATCACTTTTGAATGGCACTAGTAAACTCAGATATTAATTGCGGAAACTGGAATCCAAATTAAATGTACCATAAGCACACTAGGAAACACCAACCCAAATCAAGAAGCTCCATTCTGGATAAAATTGAATGAAAAATTCAATCTTGATAACCATGTTTAGACATAAAAAGTGATTAAACTTTAAAATCATCCAAAACTGGAAAGGATACAATATTATTCACTTCAAATCACAGATATAGAAATTCTGTTACTATTCAAGGCTAACTCAAGAGAAAATAACTACTCACAACTCAACCAATAAATCCAAATAAATACATATTTAATCTAAAATATATATTTTTATTTTATTTTTATGGACCGTCAATCACATTCACAACCAGCTCTTGCACCAGCCTGCGGGGCAGCCTGTCCACAAGGGCGTCCCAGAGGGTCCAAGGACAGACCCAGAACCCAACTCAAGGGGAGTCATGCCAACACACAGGCCTCCCAAGGTGTCAGCACCAGCCAACTACCTCCCGCATCTCAAGCCAGGAACAGTAGCCTCAATTCAAGACAGAAGCTGCTCTCAAGACCTGCAATCAAAGTCTCCTATGCAAAGGTCATTGGGAATAATGAGGTTACATACACCTCCACCGTGTACCCAGTTGTCACCTGGCCCTGCACTCTTGCTCCAAGAGTTGCTACTTCCTGCCCCTGCATCTTTGATACATCATATGAGCCATTGACCACCACCAAAGAGCCATCTGCACCTGTATTGTATGCCACCATTGATGGCACCAGCGCAACCAAGCATGATCTCACCTTCTACACAAAGGTCCCCATCCCCTTTGCTGAGCCTGCTAGCCAGGATGCTGTGGTACCTGCCAAGGGCCGGCATTGGTTGACAGATAGTGAGTGTGAAGCTCTCCTCAACTGCTTGAATGGGGGAATGGTGGTTTGGGATATTGCGTCCCAATTTGGTGTCATGACCAGATACATTGCCAACATCAACACCAAGTATGGCAACACCAGGAAAATTGCAAAATCTGCCAAGGCTAAGCAGCAGCCCAAACTCTTGCAGCCTGTGCATATTGACACAATAAAACAGTGGGTTACCAAGGATTGCTACCTGGACTCACTTGCTATCCAAATAATGCTTGCCACAGAGTTCAGGCTTTCTGTTTCTAAAACCCTTGTTTACAAAGCAATGGTTGATTTGGGCTTCTCCTGGAAAGTACTGGGAGTTTTGCCGTACAACAGAAACAATGAGAAGACCATTGGGGATTGACACATTTATGCCAAGACATATCTGGCACTAAAGGAGACTGGGAATGTTCAGTTCTTCTACATCAACAAATCATTGTTTTCCTCCTCACTCAGGTCTAGGCATAGATGGGTTGAGAAGGGGTCCAAGGACGGCGTAGCCCATTGTGCAGCTGTCTGTTCCAAGACCTATTCCATGGTAGCGCTTCTTGGTCCTCGCGGGTTGGACCAGTATCAGATGATCAATGGTTCCCATAATAGCAGGACATTTCTTGATTTTCTCCAAACTATCAAGGAGTATCTCTGGATCAATTACCACAGTACAATCAACATTGTTGTCTTGGATAATGTTGGACTCCACATGGTGGATCTGGTTGTGTCTGAGTTCCTGCCCATCAATAAAAATAGCCATTTGGCCAGCCACCGCCTGGCTGACTGCCCAATGAGACTCCTCTTCCTTCCGCCCTATTCTCCATTTCTGAACCCAATCAAGGAGGTGTTTGGTTGGATCAAGAATAAAGTGAAGCAAGGCCTCCCTCAGGACACTGAGGATCTCTTCAACATCCTTGAGGTCAGTCAATTTGCAATGCCACCTGATGTGTTGGCAGCTTTTTACAAGCACTCAGAATCCTTCCTCCCCAAAGCCCTGGCCTCTGAGCCAATCCAATAAATGGGCGCTCTGGGTTTTATTTGTTTTTATTTTTATTTATTTTGTTTTTAGTAGGACTCAAAAATTATTATTTATATATAATTATGTGATGTTTGATTGTATTATAGACATATAAGAGTATGTGGAAAAGGTAAATAAAATTAATTATACTAGGTATGAGGAATATATTTTTATTATAATGCACTGAATATTATATTGACTGTTGCGCTAACAAATAAATAAATTTAAAAAAAATAGAAATAGATTAATTTTATTTAAATAATTGTGAATCCTTGTTGGTACTCTAGCTTTTTTAAGCCACAAATTAACCTTGCAGGTCATCCTCTGATCCTTATTAAATCAGTGCCACTATAGCCACACAGCACAATCACCAATGATTTTTATGTATCTCTTACTAATTTGTACTTAGGATGCAGGTCAAGTATATTGAATATGTTTATCAAATTATATTACAAGGGAAAGTTAATTCAAGTTCTAAACAATCACTTGTTTAGAATATAAGTGGAGCGGCTGCATGATGCGGATAAATTCAATTCTCCATGTTTATCTTTGTGATAAATGGACCTGTACTCAACAAGATAATAAATAATAAATAAAAACATTTTTAACTTATTTTTAAATATTTGACGTGGTCACAACTTTAACTATTGTCTTGTAATATATTTAGATATATTAATATTATAATTCACCTACTAAGAATTAAAATAAAAAATAAAATTTTAAAATAAAAGTATAATTACAAATCTTAAAAGTTTAATATTAAAGGTTAAATATTTGAAATATACCAATTTTTATTTAATTGTGATTTATTCAATATTAAAATATTACATATTAAAATATTAAATATTTTTAATAGTGACTTTTAGATACTAAAATTTTAATATTAAAATATTTAATAGTAAATATTTAATATCAAAATATATAATATTAAAATATTTAATAGTAAAATATTTAATATTATAATATTAATATTAAATGTTTACTATTAAATATTTCAATATTAATTATTTTAACAGTGAATATTTTACTATTAAAATTTTATAAGTAAAATTTTAAAATAGTGAAGTATTTAGTATTAAAATTTTAATATTTAAAAATAAATAAAAAATAAAATAAAAAAGTTTAAGTTGCAAGGGAAAATGATTTATTATGGGAATGCAAATTGCAAGGGGAATGTGATTATTCCGGGGAATTATACCCCAAAATTAAACTTTCTGCTAATGTGTTCAATTGGGACCACATACTCTTCTGTATGTGGTGGATGACTCTGGCGCTGATTGCTAGAGGGGTGGTGCTCAGCACCCCAGTGGTGGCCAAACGTCTTATAAAAGGCAATTGGGTGAGAGAATTGACTAGTAGATTTTTTTCAGGGGGCATATAGTACCTGTATAGTATTGCTATTGCAAATGAGTCATACAGGACGTGCTCAACTGTCCTGTATCCCCGTGGTGTCTTCTGTTGGTTGAGGGCTACACAGCATATATCAATTTGTATGGGTACATCTTCCAACTTTTTGACATTGGCTTTCAATATGCAGTGGAGAAGGATTCCCAGGTACACTGCGGCGTGGATTCTTTGCAAGGTATACATTTCTGAGAACATGCACAATTTTTTGAAAGTTTGTACTAACCTATTGATATAGTTAGTTTGGCTGAATTTGAAGAGGGTACTAGGGGCGCCTGACTTGAATCTGCCCCCCAGGCCTCAGCAAACAATATAATTAAAGGTTTAAAACTATTCCCGAGGACTGCATCCCCGACTTTATTGGATAGAGCCTTAAAAATTGCTTATTTCAGATATTTATTTCCTATTTAAAAATTGATTTTTATTGAATTTTTTTTGTATTTGTTGATATTTGTGAAGGGGAACCTTTGAACGCTTTCATATATGTATTCATTGAAGCTCAGTTTTATATCCCCGCAAATTTCATTCATTTCTTTGATTTTGATTGTTGATCCTAGTTTGTAGGCTTCCCTTATCCATGGCAAGTACCCCGCGGGTGGTTGATATTCCCTATCTTGAGCTTCACTATTAAAAAAATTATTCATATTCTGTTGAATTATTTTATTTATTTGGTTTTTATTTATTTGTTTTATAGGGGCCACCAGTGACTGGTAACCCCCATAAAACCAACTCAGCGTAAAAGCTGCCACTTCCGCGGCCTCATCCCCATCCCGGGTGATGACTAAAATAAATATAAGTAAAACATAAAAAGACTTACTGATTGTTTCCCCTGTGGCCCCCTCAGCCACAGGCGTCATATTGGCAAACTTCATGAGCGTTGGATGCTCTTCAGTGCTCTTCTTGGGCTTAATTTTCCTTATTCTTCTTACAACTTGAGTTTCCTCTTGATTTTCATTTGAAAAAGCTTCTGTATTTCTTGAAGCGCTTCTGCTTCTTGATTGTGTTTCATTTTCATCTGTTTCCATTTGATTGTTTTCCTCTTCATTTGTGTTGATTTCCTTTTGAATTTCTGTTCCTTCTATTAGTTTAATCTTCTCATTGTTTTTGTTGTGTTTGGCTCCAGGGGACAACATCCTGGAGGACACAGCGGGAAATCTTTATTACAAAAGATTTGAGGTTTGAAGCTAGCATTGGGTTAGCCTTCAGGGCAAAATTAAGGGCACATACCTTAATTTCCTGAAAAACAAGATTTAAAAGTCATTTTGGTAGAAAAGACAGGAAAAGCTTGAAGATTATAAAAGTCAACACAAATGTGGATAAACTTGTCTTTATTAGGAGTAATGATTCTACTTTAAATAGTTGACAAGAAGCAGGGATCACTCAATAGGAAGACAGAGTGGCTGAGGGGGTCACGCTGGGATGAGGTCATACCAGGATCAACCACAGACAGGTACACTAATCCAGAATGGGTGGATATTGAACCAGACCCATTTGCAGAAGGCAAGGAATTTCCAAACTCAAAGGCAAAACCAGTCAAATCTTTGCAACTATCAATATTTGAAGGGCAAATTGAAATAGCATTAATAGCACAATTTACAGCAGTTTTCTTTGGCCCCCTACCAGAACTCCCACAAACTGTATGCTGTGTTGTTGAACTTTAGACTTGATAAAATTGTTCCCTGTAGATTAAGTAATTTTTCTTTATTCTTTTCATCTATAATGTTTCCCAATTTGTTCAGAGCATCTTCTTTTGACTGGATCAGTGGCTGGCCCTTGTCCCCCAGCTTTCCTGTCACTATTTCCCTGATATTTTTCTCAATTTCAACAACCTTTTGCAGGTGAGCTTCTAATTTGTTGATTAAGTTATAGATTGATGACATTTTGTTTGAATTCCATCAAAAAACTGGCTTTTATAGTACTATCTTTGACACATGCATATTTTTGTCATCATTATTAATAAATTGAAGACAATAAACGTAAATATTGCATTAGAATATTGCAATAAGACGTCAACTCTTGATATTTTGATATCATGTGCATAACTCAATACATTTTATTTAATAAAATTCATTGTAAACAAGACATTTTTTATTGTAATTTATTTAAATTGACTGTGTTTATATTACAGAGCCATTAGCGCTTAGTATAATATTAATAATTAGTGCATTTTACAGCCTGTATATTTTTCTATTGGTAATAATTCTGTAAACTTCTTAGTTGGATTTTAAAAGGTAATAATAATTTAATGTGTTAATAGAATACTGTTTAATGTCATTAATTGGCTGATTTTCTTTGCTGTGGCAATTGTGCATTTCCTGATATTTACACACTAGTATCCAATTGGTTGATTTCACATCCAATTGCACAGGCAATAGGAAAACAAGCTGCCACCCCAAGACTGGATGTGGTCAGGGTGGCGGTTTGTTTTCCTATTGCCTGTGTGATTGGATGTGAAGCCATCCAATTGGATACTAGTGTGTAAATATCAAAAAATGCACAATTGCCACATCAAAGAAAATCAGCCAATTAATGACATTAAACAGTATTCTATTAACACATTACATTATTATTACCTCACAAAATCCGACTAAGAAGTTTACAGAATTATTACCAATAGAAAAATATACAGGCTGTAAAATGCACTAATTATTAATAATATACTAAGTGTTAATGGCTCTCTAATATAAACACATTCCATTTTGTTAAATTATAATGGAAAAAGTCTTGTTTACAATGAATTTTATTAAATAAAATGTATTGAGTTATGCACATAATATCAAAATATCAAGAGTTGACGTCTAATTGCTATATTCTAATGCAATATTTATATTTATGGTCTTTAATTTATTAATGATGATGAAAAATATGTATGCTAATAATTTTAAGTTATTTGTAAAATTTACAACATTGTATTAATTATGGGAAATTTCGATAATGTAAAAAGAAAATATTATTAATTATGAATTGAAAAAGAGATATTAATTTTAATAATTTGTCACAAAGAAAAGATTTATTTACTAATCAAAGGACAGGAAGGGGAGGGAATGGGCGGAATGAACATTGCCTTCATCTGCGCCTATGAAAGAGACGGCATCAGAGATGGTGGGGAGGGAATGGGTGGTGGTTTGGGAGTCAGGGTTGGAAGGCAGGTGGCTTGATGGGGGGTTGGTGAGGCAGGGTTTGTTGAATGGGAAGGGACAGCAAGAGCTGATTGCTTCAATTGCTCAAATTCTTCTTCTGTCACATATGTGGGCTTGACAAAAAAGATGGAGTGGCGTGGGGGGAGGCGGGGGTCCTTTCTGGACTTATCACTATCACTTGCATAGAAGATGATGAGATCAAATAAGTCCTGGACAGATGCGGAAGGGAAAAGCTCATACCCCTTATCAATTTGGGTGCATAGTTTGTTGTAGGTGGCAGGCTT
The DNA here is from genome assembly GCA_014839935.2 of Entomophthora muscae. Classification (NCBI taxonomy): domain Eukaryota; kingdom Fungi; phylum Entomophthoromycota; class Entomophthoromycetes; order Entomophthorales; family Entomophthoraceae; genus Entomophthora; species Entomophthora muscae. The sequence continues at coordinate 512,063 of QTSX02000031.1, read as the reverse complement.
TAAGCACCTGAGGGCAGAACCAAAATTATAGAGACATACATCCACAAGATTCATGTTGGCATAGTTGATGGGGTAGGCCCAGCAGGTATGCCCCACAGCCCTGATTTCTTGGGTTGCTCATTCCCGCTGCTCCATCTCCGCACTCAGTAAAACTATGTGCACAGCGTTTTGGGCGGCCCACTCCTCCAGCATGGCCTTGAGCTCTGTCTGGTAGGCATATCCATCTGCGGTGTTTGATATTGCCAAGTAATAATTGACACCCAATGGGGAAACTGCCAATAAAACCCCAACAAAACAATACAAGATTGGGCCACGCTTGTACACGTCAGATTGGATGTGCTTCTCTTCAAAGTCTTGGATACTTGCAGATATCTTAGCATACAACAGGAATATTACGTCATTACGGGCCCTCATTGCCCTTCCTTTGATAAAATTAATAATTGTTATATTGTAGGGGTTGATATCCACCAAAATGGGGCCACCAAGAACCTGATTGGATAGGATTCTGGCAGCAACCACAACTCTGTGCATCCATGAATTCACTGTTCTTTTATTGGTGAAGATGCTGTGGAGTCCCAACTGAAGACGTACCTGGACCAGGGGCATCTGCGGGTCACACTCTATAATAGCCATCATGAGAGGGTGGGCTTTTTCACCTTTGGTTGAGGTACGGGCACCAGTTGGGGTCTTCTTGGTGGGGGGGCCACAGTTGACGTGGACTCGCAGGGTTCAGCCACAGTGGACTTTGCAAAACCCATTGCGGCCGCAATTTCCCCGAGGGACATAAGCTTCCCTTGCTTTTCAACCATTTCAAGAACAATGTCTGGAGTGATCAATTTTCTTCTGCATCTTGCAGGCTGATTGGCTAGGGGAGAGACGTGTCCATCTTGGGAACTGGTTGATGCCATCTGATTGGCTGTTTTGGGGTTCTGGGCTCTCTGGGTGACCCCATGGCTAAAATGGCTGGTTCTGGATGCCATTGCTGATAAGGGATTTGGGTTAGCAGCTGCCTGTGCATGATGGGCAAACAGGGCCATGCTGGAAGTTGCAGGGGAAAGAACAGACTCCTGGGTAGTGCTTGCAGAGGGGCCTGCAGGTTGGGAGTGGCCATAGACAGAGGCTTCACTATTAAGAGACCCAGTGTAGCCCTGCATGATTTTGTCAAGGCCAGGGAGCAGCTTGTTGGCTTGGTTGTTATTGAAAGAAGACATAATAAATTTTTATTAAAATTTTAAACTCAAGAAGAGGAATGTATATTTTAGTCAATTTTATTGTTAAATATGTCAATTTTGTGAATATTACAATCTAAAATTTAGCTGTCTTAAACTGGAATAGGGTGATTTTTGAGAATGCCTGTGCTTCCTAAAAGAATCAGCAAAAATCCACTCTATATCATTTGGCATTCTTTTTGAGACACATATAAATTGTATTTATTTCAAGTTCATTGCAATTATGATTTGAAATTTGGTTCTTGGATTTGACAATCCCGCAATTTCAGATCTGTTAATTTTTACATGATGTCTATGATTTGTTTGAAATACAGGGAATCTCAAATCATACATTAGAATTCCGCATTTCTGATTCATGTATCCTGTATTTGTTTGCTGGGTTTTGTCTTTTGTTAGTTGAGTTATCTGCTCAAGAGACTCAAAATTTGCCAATTTAAATAAATCAAAAAAAGTCAAATTAAATTATTGATTTTATTTAATATTTTACTTTTCACTCAGCTGAGTTGCCCGCAAAAGTGATTTGAAATTTGAACAAAGGATTTGGCAATCCCACATTTTTACGTTTAGGTTCTGAATTTACAGTAAGCCCCAGCTTCTTTATCTTGGGCTTCTGCACCTTTATCTTGGTCTTCAGCTCTCTTTATAGCTCTAGTGGCCTTGTTATTTCACTTAATTCAGTCCCTTAAAAGTCTCAGATTGATCCCCCTTTTATAGCTCCTTGTTTCAGTCCTTGTTTCTCTCAGATCTCTGGTTTTTCCAGGCTTAAACTATCCTGTTTCTTCTGCTCTATTATATATTAAACCTTTTAACTTACTTCTGCCAATTAAAAACCAGCTTTTTCTGCTTCATTCCCTTATTTTTTAGGCTTAACCCCTTCAGTTAAAGCCCTTAAAACAGTGATTAAACAAGCCTTGATCTGCAGTCAATCAAACGCTGGATTGAACTTTTTTTCCAAAATATTTATCCAAATGACTTGCTCTTGACCCTGGTTTGAACCTGATGCTGTCCTGCTCCAGATAAACACTTGCACTGTGTTTCAAAAAAAATTGCTGTGATTCTTGTCATGTTTCTCCAGGAAAACTCAAGCGCTTCCACATACATTTTACTTAGGGGATTTTCAAACCCTAATTTCTTCAATGTTTCTCCAAGTTTCTCTGTGTTTCCTCAAATTTCAGCCATCCAAACTTGCTTGTCGCTTGCTTCAATTAATCATTTTGGAAAAACTCCAGCCTTTGTCTTTACAGTTTCTCTGTCCTGTTTCCAGCCTCTTTGGCTCCAGTTCCACTCAATTACTTCTTACTAAATTTACAGCTCAATTATTGTAAACTATTTCTTTCTCTCTTTCTCTTTCTCTTTCTTATATGACAATTATCTTAATCTTTTTATCATATCTCTTGGTAGTTTTAATTAATTATTCTACTGCTTCTTTCTTATTATCAATCATTCTTTAAAGAGTCCAAATCAAGCATTTCTGCTCCTACATTTACTTCTGCTGGTCTTTTACAACCAACTTCCAGTACTCTAGCTAGTCCTTCTCCATAACCTTTAAGTCCTTCATTTAGTCCTTCTCCATGATCTTCTAGTCCTTCATCTAGTTCTTCCTATGAACCATATTGGCTCAATCCCTCACTATGATTCTCCAGTCCCTCAACTAGTCTTCACTGTAATCATTCAGTCCTTCTTACTAGTCTTCACTGTTGATCTTATGCTATGAACCACTGTGATTTCATTTTTAGTCCCCGTTACCAATACCTCAGACTCAGAGAATAAGTCTACAAGGCTACTGGCATTTGACTGGGCCCTTGCAAGTGTCCTTCACTTAGGCCATTCAACCACAGACAATTGTCATGTCTGTGAAGTTGTCTTTTGTCAGAGATCCAGCCTGTGGGTGGGGGGGGGTCTTGAGAACTTACGGGTGGTTGGCCCGCGGGTCCTGCGGGAAAGGCACATCACAAGATTGGAGCTAACTTCACAATATAAGATAACAATTTACCCAGAAGAGCCCAAGGGCTGCTAACAGGCACCATTAAATAAATTGGGCCGGTGAGGGTGATGTACATCACCCCCAAATACCTGTGTAGAGGTGGATTTATTGGTTTAACGGATTCCTGCAGGCATTTGGGCCACAGGGTGAAAGGGGGTGTCATTGGAACTAGATAAACGGTCAGGTAGTTGTACTTGTTGCAGAACAGCAGGGGAGGTATGGTGAACCGAGTTCCTTCTCTACCAATGGTCTCAGTTTCTCTAGTTCTGGCTTCTGGGTTGTAGATTAGGATTTCCTCTAGGATGATTTCCAAATATCCTGAGTTGGGTGGGTATTCTTTGAAATGTACTGGGCCAAAGGGAGCTACTGGTGAACAATATAGTTCAGGTGGTCAGTCCGCGGTTTCTTAGGGTTATTGAGTGTGAGGTACAGAACTACAAGAGGTAGATTACAAATGAAATAGAACTAAAATCAAATATGGAATAACCTGGTTGAACCAAAGGTTCATGTCACTTTATTGCAAGAATAGCAATGGGCAACTTCCTGGTGTCCCAGGGTATAAGTATACCCATCTTCCATGGAGAAACTTTTACAATTTCCTTTAGGCCTGATAATACTGTCTACCAGGGTTTTGCAGCCCTCAGTGGCATCCATTTTGGGATATGTTTAATTGGCTGGATCAAACTGAGAAGAAACAAATTTCCCTTTTGTGTTACAGGATTGGTCAACCTTGGGTGGCCTGCATTCCACAGGAAGTTTATTTGCTTCCCCCGCTGCAGTGGCCCAAGTTATTTCAGGATCCTTGGCTTGGCCTGCGCTCTCATTGGGTGGGTTAACAGGAAAATTTGGTGTGGGAGGCCTTGAAGCAAGTAATTATTGTTCATCCAAACTCAGGAGATTCCCCAAAGTTAAATCCCGCTGTGGTTTGAGTCCAGGAAACTGCAGGCTGGCACCTGCAGGGTTTTGGGGATTGACTCCGGTAGTTGAGATTTCCCCATGAGCATAGTTAGCAGGAGTTTGTCATTAATGACATTTTTAATCACTTGGGTAGTTAAGTCTGAGCTTTTAATTGCAAATTAATCAACTTTACTTCCCAGAGGCCTGATCATACCAAGCTTTGCAACTGCTTCCCTAAGCAACTACCTTGATAACACCTCTGAGCATATCCATGCACCCAATAGTAGCTTCAGGACCTCCCCAAAGCCTCCAGGGAAACATAAACAAGGACACCTTACCAGTCCATTAGGTAGGATTCTTATGTGATGGAAATTGTGGGATAGTAAGAAGCTGTCTCCATGTGATGTGGAATAACCCACCAAATCCACATAGAGTTAATAATTAACCACCAAAGCAGCTTCAGATACCATTTTATGAAATTTCCAAATGAGATACTAGGGTTAAGTGAAATAATTAACCCTAACCAAAAGAGCCCAAGATAAATGGCCTGAAAGAGAATCAGAGTGTCTTCTGCATAAAATTCCAGACATTGAGATAGCATCAGAGTTTTGGCTTTGACAGTAGGAGGAACATCTCCAAGATTGACAGGCATTGAATTAACATTTGGCAGAGGCAATAAAGAAGTACCAATGACAGGCCCCCATCTTCCCATGATAATCCAACTAAGGATTAAATTGTAGGGCATGTAGTGCAAAAGACCCACTACAAGATGCATTTGAATAAAAAGTTAGACCAAGGGATATTTGATTTTTATTGAGTAAATTTTTGGGAGGACTCAACTCTTAAGAGTTGAAACAGTGAAAATTATTCAATATACACATCAAAAATTAACTAAGCAATACAGCCTGGATCCTGGGCTCCTATTCCTTCCACATTGTCAAGTTAGTATCTAGTCCAGGTTGCAAAAAACCCTTGGGTGGCCAACTTCTGATGGCCATGCTGATAGATAAGTTCATATCTGGTGACCCTTAAATTATGTCAATTTATCAACGTCAGCTTACAAGGGGGAATTGGATTCAACCAGCAAAATGGAGCAGCTGTAACCCATTTTTGATCAACTGTTTGATTCAATTCCGTTAAATTGGTCACTTTTGCTAAAGGTTTTCTGGCTTTCCAAGCTTTCCTACTTGGCCAAATAATCCCCAGCATTATAGAACTTACTGTGACAGCTTACTCACAGACCTCCTATGAGTGCACAAGGGCACGTAGAGCTATCTTAGCTCATCCCTTCCCTAGAAGCTAATATTACCTACTAGATCACATCATCCATTCTGTCCAGCAGCCAATTTTACTTGCTGGGGAGAAGAGCCATTCTCTACCCCTAGTAACCAATGTTACCTACTGGGTGAAGACCTTATCCTTCCCTAGCAGCTAATGTTACCTACTAGGTTCAGACACCTAACTTGTATACTAGCACCCAATGTTACCTGCTAAGCTGCATTGTCCATTCTTCCCAGCAGTCAATGTTTACTTCTGGGGAAAGAGCCATTATTCCCCCCCTAGTAGTCAATGTTATCTACTAGGTTCAGATCTCCCAACTAGCACTCTAGCAGCCAATGTTACCTACTAGGCTACTCTACTCCCCGCCCCTAGTAGACAATGTTACCTATGGGGTGAATACATCTAACCAGCCCCCTAGCAGCTAATTTTACCTGCTGGGCTGATTCATCCTCTGCCTCTAGTAGCCAATGTTATCTACTAGGCAGGCCTTACCTTCCCTAGTAGCCTCAAGTTACCTAATAGGCCTCTACCTGTCCCAAAACTACTATCCATGACCAATTTTCAGCATAGAGTCTTTATTGAGACCAAATCAACCCTTGCCTGCACAATAGCTTCCATGTGGACCCTCACAATGTGAGTCTCCAGTGTGAGGAATTTGTCAATATACACTTGGATGGGACAGGCGCCCTGCCAGATTTCCAACAAGGAGTTCAGGACGTAATATCTGGTGTTGTTGTCTTCACCTGTGGCCATCAACTCAGCTTCAAAATTGGCATAGTCTAGGAATAATTATATGTCTTCTGCAGTGGCCCTGCCAAACCAATCAAGGGCGTCTCTGGATAGCATGGTAGCTACCCCAAGTACCTTTCCAGTGTCACTGGAATAGGAAAGAGCATTGGCTTGGAAATGTAGTTGAATTACTGGCATGGTGCAATGGGCTTCCTTGAGAGTGAGTTTACCCATCTGAGGCATCTCCACCCTGTGAGGGATTGGTTGGCTATCACATTCTGCACCTGAGAGTAGGGCTCCTTGGCAGCTTCAGCAGCAGCAGCAGTGTTGGGTTTGTTAGGGTTGTTCAGGTTCATGTTCTTTCACGTGATATAAATTAGGTTTTTGGTCATCATAAATGTTTAATAAGTGATTCTCATTACAAAAAACATACAAGATGACAAAGAATAATCAAAATCTTGGGGCTCAGGGTACCAGGCTTAAAGTAGATTGTCATAATGCCAGGGAACTAACCCTGATCTGCCGGCTTGCTAGTGTTTGGGAACTGGCGGGTTGCAAACTGGGTGGGCAGGGCCCACCAAAGAATTGGTGCTAACTTAATGAGGTAGGACATTGACTTGCCCAACCACGACCACAGACCAGCAGCAGGAACAATGGTATCTATTACTCCCATGAGAGTTATATATATGATTCCAAAAAGCTTGTTGGTATGGTCCAGTGGGAGCTCAGCGGCGGAGACAGGCATTGGTTTGGGGGTGACGGGGGGTTCCATGTCCATTTGGTAGGCAGGAAGAAAGTTGTATTTATCTCTGAACAGGCGGGGTTTGGTAACGTACCAAGGGCCTTCTCGGTTGTATCTGGTTAGCTCTGTAGTTCTGGCCAAGGGATCCTGTGCTATTATGTTGTTGGCACTGTAGTCCTTGTACTCAGGCTTCAAGAGGTATTCCATAAATGGACAGGACCAAATGGGGCATATGGAAGAAAATAGGTAGCTGGCAGATTGGCAGGAAGATCAGATGATTTTTGAGTAACTAGCAGATGACAAAGATAAAATACGGCAACAATTGCGGCAACTAATATCTCATAACCTTTATTTAAAAATGATGATGGGGATTGATCTTGTCCTTGTATGTACTTATACTGCGCTTCCGGGCTTCATTTTCTGATTGGGTTTCTTGAGCTTGGATGAGTTAGCATCAGGGGTCTTAGATGGCAGGGTGGCATTTGGCACTGGTGGGTTGCCACTGGCTGCTTCAGGATAAGAAGACTTCAAATCCTTATGTTTGGCAACTCAGGCGTTGGGCAGGCATTTGGGTTCAGTGCCACTTCCTGAGATTCAGGGGAGTTTGGAACAACTCTCATTGGGGGACTCATGCATTTCATTGAGCAAACCACTGGTGTCAAGTATTGGCACCTTGGGGAAACTCCTGGCATCTTGCACTGGAAGTTTGCTTGTAAAACCCTGTGGTGTAGTTAAGGATTTGGGTCCTGGTGGGTTGATAATAACTTTATCAATTAGTTGTGGGCTTTTGGATTCCCAGTCTTTGAAGCTGGCGTTCTGCAAAGGATTTTGTTCAGGGTTTGACTCTGGTTCCATACTTTGGGAATAAGGTATGTCAAAATTGTCATTCCTGACACTTAGGAACAGGAAATTTGTTACTGACATGATATAATTTGGTCATTGGTTCATTAATCTTGCAGCTTGATTGCCTGCGTTATTTTTTGAAACCATTCTTAAGAGCAATTGACAGCTGGCACACAATTATTGTTTGAATCTATTAATCAGTAAACATCCCAAAATTTTAACAACCTGTTTTGGTTTACATTCAAGTTTGAACCCTAAATTTAGAGTAACTTTTAGTATAATGACTTGTATTAAAGCTTACACTAATCATTTCCAAGTGACTTCCAGCTTCAAATTTGCTTGCAGATTAAGCCAAGGCCTCTATTTCTATCCCAGTTACACTAATGATTCCTCTAGCCATCTATTCAGGTTAGTATATTATCCAAAAACACCCCTGCTGTATGTTGTTTTCTCTGATTGCATCTATTGCCAAAGTAATCATTCCTTGGTGAAAATTTCTCATAAATTCAAAAGATTTAGTCCAGTGGGCCAAATTTGCAGCCCTTTCTGCCATAATTTTCCTGCTATTTACTGCTCTCAATTTGTGAGATAGGTTGTTTTCTTCCATCTGTGTTGTGGCTTCTAAATCTCATTTGCTAATGAGTGGGTGGGAAAAACTTTCATCTTACAGTCAGAGCCTTGTCCAGTGTGGCAAAAATCTAGTCTGGTGTTGTGAATGACATTTCTCCCAAAAGAAGTGATAAACTTCAACTAGGAGAATCAAACTCAGGATCAGGTTCTGATGGGTTTGGGGATCATGTGGACCCTCAGGCCGCCTGCCTGTGTTTTTTATGGCTAGCCAATGAGCAGGCTGGAACAGACAGCAATTTTAATCTGATCAATCAGGGGAATTTGCAGGCCTTCCTGGCCACAAATTTGCATAGTGTGGAAGAGCATCATATGCTGGTGGTGAATTCAGACCAATCTAGATTTCTGGAAGCGCTGAAATAAGTTGCTGACCTCCTGTCATAACTGACGTGCTGTCTGAAAAGGAGATTGCTGCTCAGCATGAAGAGTCAAAGTACAAAGTGAATTCAGATGATTGGCTAGAATTTTGGACTGCCTGGCCATGTAATCTCTGGACAGACAGTGACCCAGAATTTACTCCAGAATATGCACAATTCATGGGACAAAAGTTGATACAGCTTATAGCTTCTGAAGGTCCCATGATGTCAGGCACCCACCCACTTGAAAGTAATCTTCCAAGATGAAGAATGATTTCAGAGGAATTTAGACCAGTCACTAGAGATTCCACAGGCATAGATACAATTCTGAGGTGAAATAGCTCTCCAAACATGTGGTAGCAACCCAACAGTGAATTGAAGAAACCTAATAAGAAGTACACTCCATATAGCTAAAGAGGAAGGCAGAAGCCAGCGTACAGAAGACCTGGGGATCAGTGGGCTTCTTGGGGGACTGATAGTTCTGAGGCTCTTCCTTTTAGGGAGTATTGTGTTACAATGGGGTTGCAGTGTACAATACTCCTGGAATTACTCAACATCAGGATTTTTCTAGGTAATAGAAATTAGGAGAGGCACCAGATTCAGCTTGTGTACCCAGCAAAATGCTGGCCTTAACAGCCTGCAAAAAGATTATCCAGAAAAGCTATTTATACCCAAGGGACTCCCAAATGGAAGCCTTGGGCAATCTCATGGTTTTGTATTGAAGGGCTTAAGTCAAACTAAAATAAACAGTAATTCACTTGGATGAATGAAGATTTTATTGATTGAACAAATAATAGAATATGACTTATCAGCTATATATAGCATGTTATGAATAAAGTAATTGGGGAAAGATTAAAGGATTTGAGGAGATTTAGAGAAGCTGCTAGATATTATGAATAATTGCAACTTAAAATATGGGGATCTGATATTTCTTCTCCTAAATATGCTTTAGCACATAATTATTTTAAGATAATATTAAAAGAACCCACAAAGAGCAGCAAAAACCTGGAGACATCCCCAGCTATTCCCCACAGAAACCAGGAGGAAGATAACAGAAACCAGCAACAGAACCAGGAGCCAACAGCAAGGACAACCTAGATCCAGAGCCCAAGAAATTATCATTGTCATCATCTGTTATTATATTATCCAATGGTTTAATTGCCACAATGCCTGATTGGCTAGGATTGAATTTGAAAGATAACAATTGGTTGAATACTAATTCTTCTTTAATATCTTCTAGATGGCAATTGACTGAGCATAAAGAAGACCCAGGTTCAAATCCTGTTGCTGACACTGGTGATTCCAATGAATTAAATGGCTCATAATTATCAGGTAAAATAGAACATATACTATCTATAAATCCTTAAATATTAGGAGATACAGAAAATCCAATAGGGGGAACAGAATCCCCTTAACTACTTATAACTAAATTACTGACAGGAATATAATGAAGTGAATTCCTGACACATGATCCAAGATGACATAAACACCAGTAGCAACAATAAAGCTATAAAGATTTTATCATCAGACTGTCATATGGAGGTCATTTCAACAGAGGAAATGACGGGCCAGAAGGTTTAGAATGGGCCCAGAACTCTCAGGCTGGAAGAAACTGAGCAATTCAGATATCAGGTGATGGTTTATTTCAAACTTAGAAATTGGATGATATTTAAGCTCTGTGAAGTCTTATTAAAATGATATTGCCATTCTGAAATAAATATGATTATGAGAACTTGGTTCTATCATTTTATTCTTTATTTAGTCTTGGTTATTTTTCACTTCACTACTGTTCTAACAGAAAATCCTGGCCTGACGGCTCACATTTCTGACAAAGTTTCCAACCCCAGCCTGCATTTTATTATCTGCCCAGAGCACCCTTTGACCCACTACATTTTTCTGACTACCCACTCAAGCCGGAATTCAAGGAGTTTACTGTGAAAGATACTCCCTGCTCAGACCACATGGCCTAACAGATAACCCCACAAACAGTCTTCCACAAAGATGCCTGGTGCAAGCAACCAGCTGCCAAATCTGTCAGGGATCCAGCCTATGGGGGGTTCCTGGGAACTTGCGGGTGGACAGCCCGCAGGCCTGGCAGGGAGGGCCCACCACAAGATTGGGGCCAACTTTACAATATAAGATAAAAATTTGCCCAGGAGAGCCCAAGGTCTGCTGACAGGTATCATAGAATCTATCAAGCCGGTAAGAGCGATGTACATCACCCCAAATATCTGAGTGGAAGTGGATTCATTGGCAGCAACAGATTCTTGCGGGCAGTTAGGCTGCGGGGTGAGAGGCGGAGTTGTTGGGACCAAATACGTGGGCAGGTGGTTGTACTTGTTGCGGAATAGCAGGGGAGGTATAGTGATTTTGTGGCCTTCCCTGTAAACAGTCTTGGTCTCTCTAGTTCTTGCTTCAGGGTCATAGATTAGGATTTCCTCTAGGGTGAACTCCAAATACGCAGGGTTGTGGGGGGAGGTACTCAGTGAAATGTACTGGGCTGTAGGAAGCTCCTGATGGACAATAAAGGTCAGGCTGCTGGTCTGCAGTTTCTTGGGGTTGACAAGTGTGAGGTGCAGAACTGCAGGAGGTAGACTGTAAATGAAATAGAACTAATATCAAATATGGAATAACCTGGTTGAACTAAAGGTTCATGTCACTTTATTGAAAGAATTGAAATGGGTAACTTCCTGGTGGTCCAGGATATAAGTATACCCATTAGCCATGGAGAAATTTTACAATTTCCTTTGGGTCTGGTTATACTGTCTACCAGGTTTTTCCAGTCCTTGGTGGCATCCATTGCGGGAGTTAATTCATTGACTGGTTTGAACTGAGAATACTCAAATTCCCTGTTGGGTTGTGGGGTTGGTCATCTCTGGGTGGCCTGCGTTCTATAGGAAGTTTCTTTGTTTCCCCTTCCATGGTGGCCTGAGTTATTTTGGGTTCTATGGCTAGGCCCACCTGCTGATTGGCTGAGTTAACAGGATCCTTTAACGTGGGGAGTGTTGATGTAGGTGATTTTGACTCATCAAGCTTTAAAGGATTTTCTGAAGTCAAATCTTGTTCTGGTTCCTTCCCAAGAATCTGCAGGCAGCCAGGCAGCTGGTTCTGCAGGCTTGTGGCCTGCAAGGTGCCAGGGTTTAAATCCCATAGTTGAGGTTTTCCAGTAAGCATGATCAATAGGAGTTTGTCACTTGTGACATCATCCCCTTCTCTCCTGTTTCCCTCCTCCTTCCTAGCCCTCTTGTCCAAGTATTGTTGTATGGCTCCATGTGTGTTAGGCAGGTTGGAGACAGGTTCCCAGGTGTTTTCTTTGGGGGGGGTAACCTACCCATTTGACGTAGTACTGTGGGGTCTTGTAGTGGATGCAGTGTCCATGGATGTAATACACTTTGTATTTGGTTGTGTGTCCCTCCTGGATGGGCGGGGGGTTGGTCTTGATCTTCTGGTGGGGAAGGGAGGTTCCTTCTTTCTTGAATAGCAGTGATTGGCGGAAGACATTTTGGATTTTCCAATTAAGCGGTAGTTCTAGTTTGTACGCCACTTCTCCTATTTACTTTATAATCTTGTAAGGGCCACAGCGGCAGTGAGCTAGCTTCCTGCTGGGTACATGTAGGGAAAAGTTCCGTGAGTTGAGGTAAACTTCATTGCCTATCTCCAGGGGTTTCCCAGGGACTCTTTTCTTGTTGGCAAACACTTTGTAGGTCTTAAAAGCGCAGGTCAGGTTCCTTAGGCAGGTTTCTTGGGTAGTATGTATTTGTTCAATCCAGGTTTGTCCTGCTTTATTATGTTCTTTGCTGCCAATGCTAGGGTCCCATGATGGATCAAACCTGTAGTTATCCTTGAAGGAGGACATGCCCATGGATGTGTGATCTTTGCTATTATAGGCATATTGTGCCATGGGTAACATCTCTGCCCAGTTGTCTTGGTCTGTGTTGGTATAGCATCAGAGGTATTGTTCCAAGATTTGGTTGACCTGTTCAGTTTGTCCGTCTGTCTGTGGGTGGTAGGAGGTTGACACACAACGTTTTAATCTAAGGTCTTTCATCACTTGGGTCCCCTTAGTGGGAAGTAAACTGGGGTCCTTGGTTGGTGATGATTTCTTCTGGAGTGCTGTGTTGTGTCAAGATGCGGTTGTGGAAGTGTCTGGCAGTCTCAGCTGCCGTGCAATGGGTAGTGGTTGGGAGGAAGTAAGCCATTTTTGTGAAGCAGTCAATCATTACTAGGATTGCGTCAAAGGATTTCAAAGAGGAGAGCTCTACTATGTAATCCATTGACACTGACTTCCAGGGTCCAGTGGGGATGTCCAGAGGTCTCAGTAGTCCTTCTGGCTTTGAGCAACGCGTCTTGGTTCTTACGCATGTTTCACAACCATTGATGTAGGCAGCTACTTCCTTGTCCATGCCCAGCCATGTGTAATTCTGCTTGATACTTGAGAGGGATTTGTGTCTACCAGGATGGCCTGCCATCTCTGAATTGTGGTGGTCAATCAATACATTTGCTTGGGTTTGGCCTTTGGGTTCATAGATTCTGTTGTGGAGCAGCAGGGTAGCGCCTTTCAGGGAATATCCTTTCTTTGAGTGATGGCAATCCGGGTCCTTTGTCAGGGCTTTGACTAGTTTGGTTGAATAGATGTCTTGTTTCTGAGCTCCTATCATGTTGGGTTTTCTGGTAGCAATCTTCAAGTACTTCAGTTGTATTCCTAGGTTGGCGGGGTCTAGTAGTGTATGGGTGCTGCAGTCCTTGATTTCTGCAGAGGAGGGAATCAGGTCAGCTCTCCTGCTCAAGGCGTCTGGTACCATGTTCATTTTTCCTGGCTTGTAGTCTATGTTCAAGGTGTAGTCAGCCAGTTCCAAGGCCCATATTGCTTGTTGTTGGTTCAGCTGGCGTGGTTTGAAGAAGTAGACTAAGTTCTTGTGGTCTGTCAGAACCTTTACCAGGTTTTTAGTACCGCACAAGTACCTGCGCCAATGCTTCAATTTCTTCATTATAGCTAGCATCTCCTTGTCGTATATTGGGTAGTTTCCTTCAGCTGGTAGCATCTTCTTGGAGTAATTGTCAGGGATCCACTATTGGGCGGCTGGCCCACCGGTTTTGGAGGTAACTTGGGCCAGGGTTTTTGCAGGCAGGGCCCAGCACAAGAGAGGTGCTAACTTCAAGAGGTAAGAAGCAGACTTTCCTAACCAAGACCACGGGCCGGCAGCCAGTACAATGGTGTCTACCACCCCAGTGAGGGTGATGTACACTATACCAAAAAGCTTGCTGGTATGGTTGGTTGGCAGGTTGGAGGAAGAGGCTGGCATTGGGTTTGGTGTTACGGGTGGTTCCATATAAACGTTATAGGCCGGGAGGTAGTTGAATTTTCCTCTAAATAACTTGGGGTAGAGAATATCCACAGGCCTTGGCGGTTGTATCTGACAGCAGATTGGATGCGGGCTAATGGGTCAAGTTTGATGATTTTCTCTGGGGTGTAATCCTTATATTCAGGCTTTAATGGGTAATCAGTAAAATGAACGGGCCCAAAGGGAGCACCAGGTGGACAGAAAACTGCAGGCAGAGTGGCAGGAGGGCCAGGGGATCTTGAACTTAACTTATAGACAGCAAATACAAAATATGGTAATAGCTGTATGAGCCAAAGTAACATAACTTTTATTTAAAAATGGTAATAAGTTTGGAGCGCGGGGTCCTTTGGTCTATATAGCACCCCACCTCCAAACTTAACATTTTCCATGGGGGGTTTGTCAGGGCATTGGGGAAAGCTGGGCCAGGGGAATTGGGTACTTGGGTCTGAAGGCAGCAAAATGGCGCTTGGCCCGGGAGTTCTTTCATTGGTCAAAATTCTTGATTTGGCTACCTGATTGTCTTTTTTTAGCGTCGTGGTCATGGGGCCAGGCCGCGGGCCGGTGCCTCTTCCTTGGTTTGGCTCTTGATTGGTTGCTGGTGAAGACTTCAAACTCATGAAGCTAATAGTTGTTGCCTGGTTGCCTTCATTAGGTGTCGCAATTGGCACTCCACTTAGTGCAATAATTTCCTCAGCTCAATCTGTTTCACTGGGTGGTCCATCATCTTCAGCGTCAGCTCGTGGGGGCTCAACCCCAGAAAAATGCGGGCGGGCGGTCCCACAGTCCATAGGCCCGGCAGCCTGGGGGAATCCAGGTTCTGGGTTTGATTCCCACTCTTGGGCCTGGGTTTCCAGAGGAGGAGAATTGTTAATCCTGACAGTAATATGCTACAGGATGTAGCATACCATCCCCTCCTTCCTGAAGAAGGACCCCGCCCACCGCAAAGTCGGATGCATCTGTCTCCAGCACAAAAGGTTTAGATGAGTCAGGCATGGCAAGGACCGGGGCAGACGTGAATGCTTCCTTCAGAGTCACAAATGCAGAAGTGCACTCCTCAGTCCAGACAAACTGGACCTTGTCAGAGAAAAGACAGGCCAGGGGCAATGTAATCTGAGAAAATTTTGGATGAAATCCCTGCAATAATTTGCTAGGCCCAAAAAACTTCTCACATTGTTTCTGCATTTGGGTACTGGCCAAGCTGTCACTGCTTCCACTTTGTCCTGCGCCATAGCAAACCCGCCAGTCTTTACCACATATCCCAGGAATTTGACCTTGGACTGGAAGAATTTGCATTTCTTCAGCTTGGCGTATAGGTTGGCCTGTGAGAGTTTCTCCAGTATTTGGTCAAGGTGTTGGAGGTGTTCTTCATGTGACTTGCTGTATATGAGGATGTCATCCAAATATGCCACGCAGAATTGGTCAAGGTACTTGCCTAGGACAGAGTTGATCATCCTTTGGAAAGTACTGGGGGTGTTGCACAAGCCAAATGGCATAACTAGGTATTTGTACAACCCATATATGGTTTTGAAAGCTGTCTTGTATTTGTCTCCTTCTTTGATTCTGATTGAATTGAAGGCGTCTCTCAGGTCAATTTTTGAGTACACCTGGGCTCCAGTCAGTACGTCACAAAGGTTGTCAGCGTTGGTGATGGGGTAGCAGTTCTTCATTGTAATATTATTCAGTTTCTGGTAGTTCATACAGGGACACATTCCGCCATCTTTCTTCCCTACAAATAGCATGGGTGACAAGAAAGGGGCCTTTGACACCTGGATGAAACCTTTTTTTGTCATGTCCTCTAGGTATGACTTCAGGGCTACTTGTTCACAATGATTGCAGCTGTAGATAAGGCTGTGGTGTGATTGGGTTCCTGGTAAAAGGTCTATGGCGTGATTGTAGATTGAGTGGCTGGGGAGATGGGTTGCTGCTTCCTCACTGAAAATGTGGTTCCACTTCTCTAAGGAGGTAGGTAGGATTCCCACACTGGGTTCCATTTTCAGGGTCAGGAGTATGTTGGGTCTTTTGCTGGTTAGACCCAGCTGGAATGGCACCATGTCACACAAATGATCTACCTTCAAAGCAACTGTTTGATTATGGAAATTTAGAATGGCGCCGTGTCTTTGGGACCAGGAGTCCCCTAGGATTAAGGGGTGGGAAAGTCCCTTCAGGATGATGGGGAGCGCTGGATAGGTGTTCTGACCAATTTTCAATGGCAATTTGATTGCACACCAGAATCCCAAGTTATAAGAGCTGTTTCCCATGATTACTTTGACACCTTCAGTGGTGGCCTTTAGTCCTAGGTCCTTTGCAGGGGTGGCGTCAATAAAACTCTCTTCAGCTCCAGTATCAATGAAAGCTTCCTCAGTCTGGGATGTTGTGAGTGTTTGTACTTCAACTTGAATAAATTTGTAAGACTGGGTGGAGGTGTTTATTTGTGCTAAAGAAACTGTAGGACCACTCTTCTTGGGGCAATCCTTAGTGAGGTGTCCGGGTTTGTGGCAGTAGAAACACAACCCTTCACAGTAGTGGAGCTGTAGTTCATCATGGGACATTCCTGGTCTGTTGGGTGTCAGGGCTTGGTTTGCGTGTTGAGTGAGAGAGGGGGTACCTTCCTGGTTGAGGCTCAACCCTCTACACAAAAGGAGTAATTCATCTAGGCCAAGCGTAGGGGGATGGTGCTTAATGTGCTCCTTCAAGGCAGGGCAGGCTCCTTGGCGGTACAAGATGGCTGATAACTTGTCCTTGAGTTGGGTTCTGGCTTTCAGTTTTGGGAATTTGTTGGTGTAGGCTTGTATAGTGTATGGTCCTTGTCTGATGTCTAGTAAACTGATGAGGGCGTGATGGCGGGTGTCTTGGTTGTTGCCAGTGGCCATCAGTTCACTCTCAAATTGGGAGTAGTCCAGGCAGAACTTGACGTCCTTGGCGGTAGCCTTCCTAAACCAGTCTAAGGCATCGCCAGAGAGCATGGAGGCCACTCCAAGGACTTTCTCAGTGTTGTTGGAATATGAGTTCTCATTAGCCTGAAAATGGAGACAGAGGACTGACATGGCTCTTTGGGCTTCTTCCAAGGTGAGCTTCCCCATCTGCGGCATGTCCACCTTGTTTGTGGACTGGTTGACTATAACATTCTGGACTTGAAAATTTGGGGCCTCAGTCTTCTCAACGCCAAGCAAGGCGTCTTTCTGTTCTGTACTAGTTTGGTGTCGGGTTGCTGATGTGATTAGGTTGGTAGCTAGCTTGTATGAATAGTAAGCTGAAATTAATAAAAGTAGCATACAAGATGCCCCAAGAGTTATCAACATCTTGGGGCCCAGGTTACAGTGTTTGAGGTAGATTGCCATAATGTCAGGGATCCAGCCTATGGGGGGTTCCTGGGAACTTGCGAGCGGACAGCCTGCGGGCCTGGCAGGTGCTACAACTGAACTAATGAGGATTCAGTATTTGGAATTGGGGAAGACAACAGTCCAATAGAAAGGACAGAACAATAAGAATAAGGTATTGTTTATTGTAGAATATTGTGATTAATATACTATATGGGGAAAGCCACAAGACCACAAGGGGGTGTCATAGTGGTGTGTTACATGTAAGGTTCAAAGCCAAGAAATAACTTGTGTGGGGATCAGCAGGTCAAATTGGTAGCGCTCCTAATTAGGAGGGAGTGATTGCCATTTGACATTGCCATCAGATTGGCTCATGTTGTTAGACAAGTCAAGGGGTGACTCATTGAGCGCCCCCTGTGTATTGTAAGATATGTTATTGGGCAAGTCTGGAAACTCGGTTGCAACACCTCTCCTTGCCCCCTGTTTATTGTCAGACACCAGGATCAGAGCCTGCAGAAGATCTGGGAAGGTCCGCACAAACAACTTTTGTGTGGGGATGACGCAGCAGGGGCGCAAGCAATCATGGTGGAGTTTCTTGGTATTCCCTTGGGCATCTTTGAGTTGATATATGTGATTGTCATAGATTGCAGCTATCTTGAAGGGCCCTAGGTGGTTGGGTTCTAACTTGGCCAAATTGGGGTTGAGGGTGTAAATGGGGTCACCTACGGCATATGTTGCCTCAAGGTACTTTGTCTCTCCTTCAATTTGTTTGTGTTCAATATCTCAGGCCTTTGCACAACATTGGTTTGGGGATGGAGTTGTCAACAGGGGAGGTTTCCGGGGAACTGTAGACCGTAACTTCCCTTGTTCAACTCCCGTCAAACTGTTGGGTGTTCCAAAGGCCAGGGCGCTGGGGCTGAACCTGGTGCCTCTGTTAATCCTAGCTTGCAAAATGAGTAGAGCAGTAGGCAGGTGTTCCGTCCATGCGGTATTGGGGGTGTTCCTGCAAGAGCTTGGCAATCAGTTGAACCAGTGAGCCATTTAACCGCTCCATGTGACCATTGGCTTGTGGATGGTATGGGGTTGTGACTATCCGTTGGAGCGCATTCTTGGCACAGTACGCTTTCATGACATGCCCAACAAGTTTGGGGCCACCATCTGTGATGCGGCATTTGGGCCGCCCAAAGCAGGCCACAATTTCCTTACCAATGAAGCAGGTGATGGTGGTGGTGGTATGGTTTGTTGTCCCTAGGCTACTGGCCAACAGGTGAAGTAGTCAATGGCAGTGATGATGTATTTCTTTCCCAGTATGTCTTTGGGGAGGGGCCCCACAATGTCAAGGGCCCACTGCTCAAAGAGTTCCATTGCTTTGATGAGCAAGACAGACTTTGGGAGTGCAGGTTTAGACATATTTTTTGCATAGCACACATGTTTCAAGGAGATACAAGAAGTCTTAACGCATACGCAGCCACCAAACCTTTTGTTTTGTGATCTCAAAGAAGTTACGTCCTCTGATGTGACCCAGGGTTTGGTGATAATGCAATATGGTGTCTCCTCATTGTGTGGTGGGAATTTAAGGTGTCTTCTCACCTGTCTCTGCCCGGCGGCAGACGTTGCCAGAATCTGTGGTGAACTGACTTTTGTTGTCCTTCATCTTGGAGATGGTTACTGAGTTAAGGCCTTTGTAACAAGTTGCTTCAGGGCAGAGGTACAACATTGGTCAATCTGGGTCCAAGCTGACATCCCTGGTGATGGATGCTACATAGAGGTGTGAGAGGGCATCAGCTGTGACAAGTTTCTTCCCAGGCTTGTACTTGATGTACAGCTAGTAGGGGGATAGGCGCTTGACCCAGCCTGCTTAGTGGCGTGTCAAGTGGGACTGTGTATTGAAGTAATGGAGTGACTTGTGGTCTGTCAGGATGCGGGGTGGAAAGGTAGCCCCTTCCAGGTAACAGCACCACTTCTTAACACAGTGCACAATTGCCGTTAATTTCTTATCATGAATGGGGTAAAATTGCTCCGAGTTGGTAAGCTTCCTGGACTCATATGCCATGGGGAGGAAGATGCCATTGTCAGTTTCTACCCGTAGCACGCCCCCTATGGCCCTGTCAGAGGCGTCAGTCTTGAGTTTGTACTGGCGGTTTTTGTTGGGGAACTTCAGTACAGGTGCTGTTGTAAGTCTCTGATTCAACGTCTCAAAGACTTGATCTCTGGCAGGGGTCCAGTGGAAGCGCTGCTTAGTGTTTAGGAGTTCAGTGAGAGGTGCAATTAGTTCCCCACAATTGGGAATGAACTTGCGCACGTAGGCAACCATGCCTAAGAATGTCTGCACTTGGCCCACATCAGTGGGGGGCGGCATGCTAGTGATTGCCTTGATTTTGGCAGGATCGGGATTTATCCCTTGGGCAGAGATGGTGTGCCCAAGGAATAACAACTCCATCTTGAGAAACTCACATTTGGAGGGTTTAGCTTTTAGCTGGTTTTCCCAAAGGGTGTTGAGGACAGCACAGAGGTGTTGGAGGTGCGTGATTTGATCTTGACTGAAGACAATAATGTCTTCAAGGTACACAACCACAAATTTTCCAATCAGTTCCTCAAATGCTTTGTTCATCAACATGCCAAAGGTGGAAGGAGTGTTAGTCATTCCAAAGTTCATGACCCAACACTCAAACAACCTGTAGCATGTGCAGAAGGCAGTTTTTGCCTCATCCCCTGGTGCAATGCGGACCTGGTTGTACCCTATGGTCAGATCAATCTTGCTAAAGACCTTTGCACCCGCAAGTGTGTCAAACAGGTCGTCAATCAACAGCAGGAAGTACTTATTCTTAACAGTCACCTCATTTAAGGCGCTATAGTCTGTGACCAGGCAAAGGGACCCATTTTTCTTGGCTACAAAGAAGACAGCTGCCTTGTATGGAGAGACCGAGGGGCAAATGAAGCCCTTGTCAAGCGCGTCCACAAGGTGCTGGCGGAGGGTCTCATCTTTCTTTGGTGTAAGACAATATAGGGGGTGCCGTAAAGTATGAAGCCTGGGTACTGATTTCTAAAAATAGTTAGTCTACTACTTCTTTATCTTAATACTATACCTGCTGTGGTATAGTGACAGCCTGGGTAAGGAAAGAAGAATATAAGAAGATAATAAGACAAAACTAGTGTTTATTGTGATATTGTTGCACTTATATAGTGGGAGGCGGGGGCATTTCCACCAGGGGAAGGAAGGCACAGTAAGAATGATCTTCTAATGAAGGAGAGTGGATTGGCACAGCAGAAAGTCCCACACAAGAGAATGACCGGTTTCATGTGGCTTTCCTTAAGGAGGCAGGTGGCAATAACTTTGTTGTTCTATTATTAACCTTGAAAGTAAAGCCTGTGTCTTATGTGCATTCAAAAGGCGCTTTGAACACCTGTTTTAAGGGCGTTTTAAACGTCTTTATCCTTAGTAAAACAAGGATGCAATAAAGTGATTGCGCAATTGTTCTGTCGCTCAATCCCTAGATGGACAACTTAATGTCTAATCCATTCAATCTGTGACAGGGGGCATGCCTTAGGTAGCAACCCTTGGAGTTGTAAAGCGTATTGGATCTCTCAAGGGGGAGGTAGTTGGTCCAGTGTTTTGCTGAAGAAGTCCTGGTACTCCTTGAGGAGTGCAGCAAGCGCTAGTGGGGGTGAAGTGGTCAAGGGAAGGGATGCAGGTGGTTCTGCGTGGATAACTTTGACTGAACATTGGTCGAAGTCTAGTTTCCCCCCTTGAAGTTGTATGAACCTGTCTCTATTATTCTAACAAGCACAGTATTGTGGAGTAGCTTTCTCATTTCAAAAGGATTGATCTGAAAGCCCACCCCATTCCTATTGAGGGTGATAACAGACGTATCCCAGTAAATGTAGGGACAGTTGTGCTGAAGCCAGTTGAGGCCAGCAATTACATTGTGGCTGAGTCCTGCCATTATTGACCCAGAGAGCTTAACCTGGATGTTCCCCATTCTCACGTAGAAGGGTACTGTCTCATGGGTAATTGCAATCCTACAGGAGTCAGCTACTTATACTGCCTTGAACCTTCTAGGCACTTGGTCCAATTGTTGGGAGTCAGCAAATGCCTGGTCCACCATAGTGTGGTTGGCCCCAGTATCTACCAATAGTTTGTGGGTACTCCCACAAAAACAGAAGGGATTGGCTAAGCGGGTGACTTTATTTGAAGAGTGGCTCACTTGAAGTATGGGGTCATCACTGTGGACCTGGAAAACTTTGAGGGTTTTGACCTCGTGTACACTGTAGTTGCAGGGGTTCTTTGCAAGCAGGGATTGAGAGGAAGGGTCAAGTGAGGTTGTAGAACCTCTTGTAGCTACAATCCCCAGGCTTTTCCCTGATCTTTAATTTGTGCTAGCTGGATTTCCCCCTTGTGGGGGCGTTTGATTACATTGTCCTGCTGGCGTGGCTGGCGGCAGCCTACTTGGTTGTGACCACTGCCAGGTGTTGCACGAGGTTGAGGCAGAGCATCACTAGTACAGAGGAAGCCCATCAAAGCCTGATTGTTGGCCTCCACAATGGCCTTGTAACAGACATTGATGGAGGTGCAACAACCCACGGGGACCCACTTACAGATATGGGGCTTGAGCCCATTGACAATTAGGGTTAGAAGCATGGCATTCCCGTCAGTTACAGCTTCAGGGGTGGCGGCAAGAGCTTGTTGCCAGGCAGCAAGGTACTTGGGAACAGACCCAGTCTGTTTAATTGCTAACAGGGGAGTTCCCACCACAATAGGCGAGAAGGTTTTGCTGTAGTGGGATCTCACAGCATCCCAGAATGCTGCCCAGGTGACTTTGCTTTCCTTCATGGCCCAGTTGGTAAACCATACAGCGGCGGGCCCTGTGAGGCGCCCCAACGCAGTGGCAACCCACATGGGCTCAGGAACCTGGCAGATACAAAGGTGGGTCTTGGTGGATTGAAGCCAACTGACAATATCAGTCACTTTGACTCCACCTGCAAAGGATTACAGCTGGAGATTGAGCATACATTGTGAAAGGTCCAACTGGGAGGGGTGACGCTGGCGTCATGCTGCCCAAGGCGGAGCCAATTATACACACCCATAAGGACTAGCTGGTCTTGGTAAATAACATACCTGTCAGGAATGTCCCCCTTGGGGATTGATAAGAAGGTCTCTTGATGGGGAGTAGCCATATGGTCTGTACTTCATCCTTTCTTAGGGAGAATTTTTGTTTTAGGTAGGTTTTGAACCTAATGCTGCTACCATTGTTGCAACTGAACCAATGAGGATTCAGTATTTGGAATCGGGGAAGACAACAGTCCAATAGAAAGGACAGAATAATAATAATAAGGTATTGTTTATTGTAGAATATTGTGATTAATATACCATATGGGGAAAGCCACACAGCCACAAGGGGGTGGCATGGTGGCTTGTTTCATGTAAGGATTTGAGCCAATAAATAACTTGTGTGGGAATCAGCAGGTCAAATTGGTAGCACTCCTAATTAGGAGTGAGTGCCTGCCATTTGACATTGCCATCAGATTGGCTCATGTTGTTAGACACGTCAAGGGGTGACTCATCAAGCGCTCCCTATGTATTGTAAGATATGTTAGCAGGTGAGTCTGTAAACTCGGTTGTAACACAGGGAGGGCCCACCACAAGATTGGGGCCAACTTTACAATATAAGATAAAAAATTTCCCAGGAGATTCCAAGGTCTGCTGACAGGTACCATAGAATCTATCAAGCCAGTAAGAGCGATGTACATCACCCCAAATATCTGAGTGGAAGTGGATTCATTGGCAGCAACAGATTCTTGTGGGCAGTTGGGCTGTGGGGTGAGAGGCGGAGTTGTTGGGACCAAATATGCGGGCAGGTGGTTGTACTTGTTGCGGAATAGCAGGGAAAGTATAGTAATTTTGTGGCCTTCCCTGTAAACAGTCTTGATCTCTCTAGTTCTTGCCTCAGGGTTGTAGATTAGGATTTCCTCTAGAGTGAACTCCAAATATGCAGGGTTGGGGGGTACTTGGTGAAATGTACTGGGCCGTAGGGAGCTCCTGATGGACAATAAAGGTCAGGCTGCTGGTCTGCAGTTTCTTGGGGTTGACAGGTGTGAGGTGTGGAACTGCGGGAGGTAGACTGTAAAAAAAAAGAACTAATATCAAATATGGAATAACCTGGTTGAACCAAAGGTTCATGTCACTTTATTGAAAGAATGGCAATGGGCAACTTCCTGGTGGTCCAGGATATAAGTATACCCATCAGCCATGGAGAAACTTTTACAATTCCCTTTGGGCCTGGTAATACTGTCTACCAGGTTTTTCCAGTCCTTGGTGGCATCCATTGCGGGAGTTAATTCATTGGCTGGTTTGAACTGAGAATACTCAAATTCTCTTGTTGGGTTGTGGGATTGGTCATCTCTGGGTGGCCCGTGTTCTATAGGAAGTTTCTTTGTTTCCCCTTCCATGGTGGCTCAAGTTATTTTGGGTTCTATGGCTAGGCCCACCCGCTGATTGGCTGGGTTAACAGGATTCTTTAATGTGGGGAGTGTCAATGTAGGTGATTTTGACTCATCAAGCTTTAAAGGATTTTCTGAAGTCAAATCTTGTTCTGGTTCCTGCCCAAGAATCTGCGGGCTGGCGGCCCACAGGGTGTCAGGGTTTGAATCCTGTAGTTGAGGTTTTCCAGTAAGCATGGTCAATAGGAGTTTGTCACTTGTGACAAAATCCATGTGAAGTACAACTATTTGCCTGCCTACCAGACAGATATGAAAGCACCACCAACACCCAACCCTGACTGCCTGCCCCCCAGCCCAGACCTGTCTCTTCCCACAGCCAGTCAATATGCAGGCATAGCCTACATTACCTTGGCTGGGTTAGTTGACACCATGGTGCCCTCCATCAGACCTTGGGCCTTGATAGGCCAATCATCATCTTATCTCATCAAGTTAGCACCTCTTCTATGGTGGGCTATTCCCTCCTCCCAACAGAGCAAGTTGGCAGCCAAGGCAAACGGAACTCCAACTGGGATTTGGTATCCTGACATCTGGGCTCTGCCCTCTGAGGACTTTTCTGTGAAAATTTCATCCCTCTCTGTTCCTGAGTCTCTGGACAGTATCATATTGTTCACAATGCCTCAGTCTTCTGAGCCCCCTGGAACCTGAGCGTCCCAAAAAGAATCCTGCCCCACTCAGCTGTGCTCCCAGGTTGTTGTCAGGTATGATCATCATGGTCCAGAAAGCTTTCTTTTTGCAGGTTATCTCTCTCTCCTCTCTTTGGTCTTCATTTTGAGTGACTGTGAAGAATTGTTGACCAGGGACTGTGGAAGGACTAATTCACTAGGCAATTAATAACAAATTGATAAGGACCAATAATTTACCCTTTCACAAATTAGTGTCACTAGAATCACATAAATAAATGTATAATTAGTGGCCCATGATGTCACCATCAGTGATTAATTACACCACGTTGCCACTGCCCTGATAATGGAGCGCTGTGACGCCAGCAACACCCAAATATGCGCCACAGCGCCAGCATTGATTATTCTTGGCGCCAGAGCGCCACTACAGTTTACATCAAACGCCGGGACGCCAGCATAATTAATTAAAAGCTCCAGAGCACCACAATAATTAGCATCAAGTGCTGAGACGCCAGCTTTGAGATAGAATAACACTGAGGCGCCAGGTTTGATTCAAGTGATTGATTCAACTCCCATTTGGAGTTGAATATAGAAGTGATTCTACACCCAAAAAAGGGCCACTGATTAATGTGTTAGCAGAGGGTGTCCTAGTGCTAGGGATTGTGCCCTAAAATAGGAAGTTGCCCCTTTTTCTGCCAGCACAACCAAGGCTTTACAGTGCACTGGAATGTCCTGGAAGACATTGCTAGTGACTGATGATTAATAATATGATAATACCCCTATATAAGGTGTTAGTAGTAAACACCAGGGGGAAGATTTTTCCCTACTTGTATAGGATCAAATAAAGTATTTCATCATAAGAACAAGTTGGTCAATGTCTTCAGAATCTTCACATTCAAAGGTGTACAGTGAGTGTGTGTCCCTGCCCATTAATTCCTCCGTTGAATCTGCTGGCGTACACCAATTTTTAACAGCAACAATACCAGCTGCCCACTAGTTAGCATCATGATGGTTTGTTTCCCGAGGATGGGAGCCAAACTTAGTTAGTTTAGCCCCCTCTCTCTCATAGCTAGGAGTTCAGAGTTACAGGAGCTGCAGGCTGATTGGCTGTAGCTAAAGCCAGTTGGATGAAAATGGTTTTCAAACAGGTCCACTGACCTGATTATCTGCTGTTTTGTGAGGCATCAAGCAGAGGAGCATGGCTAGAGCTGGTCACATAATGATTTCCAAACAAAGTGAGCCCAGAAGGGCTGGGAGACAGGTATAGTTCTTCTTTATCCTTATTCATAAAAAATATGGGTGTAAATGAGGGATTAACCTGATCAATATCCCTGTCCATTGACACTTTCCTGAATATTATATTGCTCATCAAGCACGTCAAGTTCAGAGTTGCTAGAAAAGCCATGATAAAATAAAGCAATAAAAGATTGCTAAAGAAAGAATTTAAAATTGTATGGTCTGGATTTTAGTGTTATCACAAGTCCCAATCTAGGTAGTTCCTAAAGCCATTCAGTTCAAATAAAGCACTATTGAAATTGAAAATGCTTCTGTTTTTAAATTTGATGGCCGTTGATTGCCTGTTAAAATGTTTTTTTTTCTATTTTAGGATGCAAACATCATATATTTTGCATGACTTCATTTTGTTTTGTGTTTGTGAAAAATTGTTTGTAATTTGCCCTGGTTTTGTTTCTGTCTATCCCTTTTTTGGTGCCTCATCAGTATCACAGTTGAATTATAATGTATTCTGAAATAATCCTGATCCATTTTGCTTGTTGTGTTGAGTTAATTTTTTTGTAGTTTTTACTATGTCGTTTGCTATTTGATATAACCTTGTATTCCATGTGTTTTATTGTGCTTCTTGTGTGGTTTTTTGCCAGTTCACCAAAAACATCCAAATTATTTGCAGTCTGGAGCTTGCCCAAGGTGTACTTTGTTTAAGTTTGAGCTCATTCTGTTTACAGATGTCTTATTTTTGTTTGTCCTTGCAGCTGTGAAAACTACTACACATAAAATTTTGGTTGGACGTTGTAATGTTGAACCATAAGAGTGGCAGGAAGATATTTAAACATTCATATCAGTTAGAAGCTTACATACCAATGTACATGAGAATCTCAAGGATTTATGAAAAGGGTTATGTGCCTTATCATACCATGATATTTTGCCAATTTAGTCTAGAAAGGTTGCTCTATGATATAGTCGAAGAGTGAGTAGTTATCTTGACCTAGTGAATTCAGTATCTAAGCCCAGACCAAGGGCAAAAGATTTATTGAAGTTCCTAGTTTTAGGCGGGTGTTTAGTTGCTTCGTAGGATGTGCTGGGGAATTCATGCTCGAGTTGGCAGGGCCTTGGCCATCTGGTTGGCGCGTGCTAGTCAAATGTGTGGATAAGCAAGTTTAATCGGTCAATTAAATAATTGAAGGTGGGGGCTGCATGAAGTGAACCGAGCAGCATTAATTTATGCCGGTAGGCATTAGGAATCATGTAATTAATCCTGAAGTCTATATACGGTGCTTAGTTTTTACCCGCCCTAATCACCTTATGGCGTTTCACTGGATACGAAAAGACAATATTGAACGAACATCTGAAACAAACCTCAGGGCATCAAGGAAAGGCAAGAGATCTAAAAGAGCATGATCTTCTGCGTTGTTGTTATACCAAGACGCAATTGGAACTGCATTAGAGGTGTTTTTCTCAAAAGCAACAGGAGAATTATCAACTAGTAGTACTCGGCTAAGGTCGTTATCTACTTGAGTCAAATCTTTGACAAAGCCATGGACGTGATGGGGGTATATGACTAATAAAATATAAGCAAGGGTTGAAAGGTGCTGATAAAAAGTCACTTTCTAAATAAGGAATAACCATAACTATTTCAATCACATTAAAATTACTGTGTAAATCGTTTGAGATCTGAGTGTGAACTCAAGTCATTAAATAAAAATATGTAACACTTTTATGAGCGTTGAGCTAAAAACTACCGTTTGGGAGCTTTAGATAGATAATTTAAAAAAACACAAAGTAATATTGCAAATGGTGCATATAGATAAAAGAAGCATACCTTTCTAAATAATCTCTTCTGAAAAAGGCTACGATCGGGATCTAAAAGATCAATGACAGCGTTGGCATACTCAGGGACTGACGCGGTAAATATCGCCAAGTGATACCATTCACTGACCTTCCTGAGAAAATAGTCGACATGTGGCCTCCTGTAAACATAGTACAGACACGCATGTTTATCAATCAGTACTTCAACCATATGATCATGAGTCTTTGAGCCTTTAGATGTGGAATGGATCAAAGTCTCGTCAAGATCTAATACAAGCCACTTCTTTTCAAGGCGCGGTTTAAGCCCCTTGGCGACCTTAAATACGGGATTAGGGAGGGTAAAAAAAGACAAGAAAAATTTGGACCAGCCGGCATTGATACGCTCTGTATGGCGGGTAGTGAGGTCGGTTTTGGACTTGGGCTTTGCTAAAGCAGCCTTCTGGGAAGCTTGGGCTTGAGTTTGGGCTGTCATAGGAAACAAACCTATTGAGTAGTTGAGGCTAGGGTCTAAATAAATGCTCATTCCAGTACCAAGCACTGGAATTGTCATACAATGCGTTGCTTGTGGTTGATAGTGATTTCGCCACCCCTTTTTCTCGGCAGCAATTAGTTCCGTTTTAGTCTATTGGGATATAGATTTCCCGCGACTAATTAGTCAGTAAACAATTTAAAAACTAACAAATATTCAATAAATTAGTAGCACCCAGTTTAATAAAAAATTATATACTACTTCTTTAAGCGCACATAAATCATACTCATTCACTTTTAAATCCTACATCTTGTCGGCAAGGTTAATCCCGTGTCTATCTGGTCAAATTCCAATCAACTGGATCCAATTCTCGTGCACTGATTCCACTCCCTAACAAGTGAGCATCTCCCACTCAATCATTTCACCTATAAATGCTAAAGTATCAAACAATTATAGAAAATTACTGGGAAATGAATCCAATACACTGGGAATGAAATCGTTCATGTGAGTTGAATCTAGTTGATTGGAATTCGAACTTCCATATTCGGGATGAAACTTGCCATCAAAAGGTGTAATCCTTACCCGACATTTATTTCACTTCAACTTAATTTTAATTTGAACCTGTTTTTCTTCTCAACGCATGTCTCTTTTGGGGTTTGAGATATCGAAATGACATCATAAAGTAAAGAAAAACGTAAGAAAGCCACAACACTTTTAATTCAAAAATGCTTGCTAATTAAGTCCGTCTTCGGAGTGGTTTATCCGGATTCCAACGATTCAGCGACGCTACCAACGGAACAAGCCCCAGCTGATCTATGGAACCAGATATTTCTTTACACAATGACTTTGTTTAGCCCTAGCCAATCATCAAACTGAAACAACTACCTTGACGCCCCATCAATAGGGATGCTTCGGCTCAGCCTCGGCTGGCTTCCAGCTCTTGGCCACTACATTTAAAACGGAATTGCGGTATATTTGAATATTTTAAAATAAATCTTTAATAGGGGTGACCCAGAGCTGGAAGCTGGCCGTGGCTGCCTGGGGCTTATCCGAAGCAGCCCAACCCATCAAGTCCGCCTCACCAAATATCAAACAAGTCCCACACCAAGCATCCCATCTGACTTGGGGTCAACTTCCTAATATCTGTTTACGCCTCCCTTCAAACAATATTTCAATTAAAACACTATTTCTCACTATGAGATAGTTTATTTATAATCCCTTCACCTTAGTTCCCCTTGTACACATTTAAATAGTCGGTTTACAATAGTTTAATTCAAAAGAAGTTACTCTACTTTAATGTTTCATCCATTAAACTATCCAATAAAAATAAATACTGTAGATTCAGAACCTGAACATAAAAATGCGGGATTGTCAAATCCTTGGTCCAAATTTTGAATCACTTTTGCGGGCAACTCAGCTGAGTGAAAAATAAAATATTTAATAAATTAACCATTTAATTCAACTTTTTTGGTTTATTTAAATTGGCAAATTTCGAATCTCTTGAGCAGATAACTCAACTAACAAAAGACAAAACCCAGCAAACAAATGCGGGATACATGAATCAGAAATGCGGGATTCTAATGTACGATTTGAGATTTCCTGTATTTCAAACGAATCATAGACATCATGTAAAAATTAACGAATCTGAAATTGTGGGATTGTCAAATCCAAGAACCAAGTTTCAAATCATAATTGCAAGGAATTTGAAATAAATATAATTTATGGGTGTCTCAAAAAGGATGCCAAAGGATCTAGAGTGGATTTGTGCTGATACTTTTAGGAATCACAGGCACTCTCAAAAATCACCCTATTCCAGTTTAGGACGGCTAAAATTTAGATCATAATATTCACAAAATTAACATATTTAACAATAAAATTGACTAAAATATACATTCCTCTTCTCAAGTTTAAAATTTTAATAAAAATTTATTAGGTCTTCTTTCAATAACAACCAAGTCAACGAGCTGTTCCCTGGCCTTGATGAAATTATGAAGGGCTACACTGGGTCCCTTAACAGTGAAGCCTCTGTCTATGGCCACTCACAATCTGCAGGCCCCTCCGCAAGCCACACCCAAGAGTCTGTTCTTTCTCCTGTGTCCTCAAGCATGGCCCTGTTTGCCCATCACACACAGGAAGCTGCCAACCCAGATTGTGTATCAACACTAGCACCCAGAATTAGCCAAGTGAGCCACGAGGCCACTAATGGAAGCCAGAATCCAGAAACAGCCAATCAGACGGCACTTTCTGGTTCTCAAGATAAAAACATTCCTCATCCAGCCAATCAGCTTGCAAGACACAGAAGAAAACTAATCACTCCAGAGATTGTTCTCAAAATGGTTGAAAAACGAGGAATGCTTATGTCCCTCAGGAAAATTGCAGCCTCAATGGGTTTTGCAAAGTCTACTGTGGCTGCAACCCTGCAAGCCCACATCAACTGTGGCCCCCTACCAAGAAGACCCCAACTGGTACCCGTACTTTAACCAAAGGTGACACAGCCCATCCCCTTATGATGGCCATCATGGAGCGTGACCCATGAATGCCCCTGGTCCAGGTTCGTCTCCAGCTGGGACCCCACAGCATCTTCACCAACAAAAGAACGGTGAATTTGTGGATGCATGGAGTTGTGGTTGCGGCCCAAATCTTATCCAATCAGGTTCTCAGTGGGCCCATTTTGGTGGACACTGACCCCTATGATTGTACTGTCGTCAATTTCATCAAAGGAAGGGCAATGAGGACCTGTAATGACATCATCTTCCTATCATACACTAAGATCTTGGCCAGTATCCAAGACTTTGGAGAGAAGCGTATCCAGTCTGACGTGTATAAGCGTGGCCCAATCTTGTATTGTTTGTCAGTGTTTTATTGGCAGTTTTCACATTGGGTGTCAATTATTACTCGGCAATATTGAACACTGCAGATGGGTATGCTTACCAGATGGAGCTCAAGGCCATGCTGGAGGAGTGGGCCACACAAAACGCTGTGCACACAGTTGTACTGAGTGCAGAGATAGAGCAGTGGGAATGGGCAACCCAAGAAATCAGGGCTGCAGGGCATGCCTGTTGGTCCTATCTCATCAACCACACTGACATGCATCTTGCAGATGTATGTCTCTACAATTTTGGTTCCACCCTCAGGAGCTCAAAGCCTGCCATCTACAATGAACTGTGCTCCCAAATTGAGAAGGGGTATGAGCTTTTCCCTTCTGTGTTTGTCCAGGACTTATTTGATCTCATCATCTTCTATGCAAGTGATAGTGATAAGTCAAGAAAGGACCCCCACCTCCCCCCACGCCAGTTCATCTGTTTTTTCAAGCCTGTATACATGACAGAAGAAGAATTTGAGCAATTGAAGCAATCAGCTCTTGCTGTCCCTTCCCATTCAACAAACCCTGCCTCACCAACCCCCCATCAAGCCACCTGCCTTCCAACCCTGACTCCCAAACCATCACCCATTCCCTCCTCACCATCTCTGATGCCGTCCCTTTCACAGGCGCAAATGAAGGCAATGTTCATTCTGCCCATTCCCTCCCCTTCCTGTCCTTTGATTAGTAAATAAATCTTTTCTTTGTGACAAATTATTAAAATTAATATCTCTTTTTCAATTCATAATTAATAATATTTTCTTTTTACATTATCAACATTTCTCATAATTAATACAATGTTGTAAATTTTACGAATAACTTAAAATTATTAGCATACATATTTTTCATCATCATTAATAAATTAAAGACCATAAATATAAATATTGCATTAGAATATAGCAATTAGACGTCAACTCTTCATATTTTGATATTATGACATAACAAATTCATTTTTTAATAAATTTCATTGTAAATGTAGCCTTTTTTCATTGTAATTTAACAAAATGGAATGTGTTTATATTAGAGAGCCATTAACACTTAGTATATTATTAATAATTAGTGCATTTTACAGCCTGTATATTTTTCTATTGGTAATAATTCTGTAAACTTTCCAGTTGGAATTTGCAAGGTAATGATAATGTAATGGATTAATAAATTACTGTTTATTATCATTAATAAATTAATGATAATAAACAGTAATTTATTAATCCATTACATTATCATTACCTTGCAAAATCCAACTGGAAAGTTTACAGAATTATTACCAATAGGTAAATATACAGGCTGTAAAATGCACCATGTATTGATATTTGTACTAAGCATTAATGACTCTCTAATATAAACACAGTCAATTTAAATAAATTAAAATGAAAAGGCCTCATTTACAATGAATTTTATTAAACTAAATACATTGAGTTATGCACATAATATCAAAATATCAAGAGTTGATGTCTAATTGCAATATTCTAATGCAATATTTACATTTATGGTTTTTAATTTATTAATGACAATAAAATATATTCATGCGTTGAAGATAGTACTATAAAAACCAGTTTTTTGATGTAATTCAAACAAAATGCCAAATATCTACAGCCTTATCAAAAAATTAGAGTCAGCCCTCCAAAAGGTTGTTAAAATAGAAAAAAATATCAGGGAAATAGTAACAGGAAAGCTGGGAAATGAGGGCCAGCCACTAATCCAGTCAAAAGAAGATGCTCTGAATAAACTAGGAAATATTATAGACAAAAAGAACAAAGAAGTGTTGCTCAATCTACTGGGAAAACACCTATCAAGTCTGAAGTTCAATGACATGACCTACAATTTGTGGGAGTTATGGAAAGGGTTAAAAAAGCAATAAGAAAATCAAACTGATTGAAGGAACTGAAATCCCAAAGGAAATAAACACAAATGAAGAGGGAAATAATCAAATGGAAACAGATAAAAACAAAAAATAGTCAAGAAGCAGGAGCACCTCAAGAAACAAAGAAAATTCAACTAATGAAAATCAAGAGGAAATACAATTAGCACAGAAAATAAAGAAGATCAAGCCCAGACAAACAAATTAAGAGCAGCCAACACTCATGAAGTTTGCTGAAGGGGCGCCTGTGGCTGAGGGGCCGCAAGGGAAACAATCACTAAGTTTTTTATGCTTTACTTATATTTACTTTAGTTTTAACTAGGAATGGGGACAAGGTGGCTGAAGATGTGGCGTTCACACCAAGTTGGTTCTACGGGGGTTACCAATCACTGGTAGCCCCTGTAAAACAAATAAATAAAATAGTACAAAATAACATCAATCAATATTCAATAAAAGACACAATGAATAGGGAATTCAAAGTGCCAGAAGGAAGTTCAACTTGGGTCAGAGAAGCATATGAAGTAGGCATAAGTATCAACTTCAAAGGAATGAGTATATCCAAATAAATGTCAACATAAATTTTGACAAATATATATTTGAATGCCTTTAACAATTTCCATTTTCAACTATGAACACATATGAAATAAACCTGAAAAAAAATCAATTTCAAGTTTCACAAGAAAACATCAACACCACAATATTCAATAATTTAATAAAATCAATATCAAATCAAACAGGCAATGCATTTTTAGTCAATAAGATGGAAACTTTATTAATATCTTTTTCAGAGGTGTGGGTTGCAGATGCCTCCAAAATGCCTGACTATCCTTTAATCAATTTTTCAAACATGTCCTATACAAATCAATTAGTTATAATTTACAAGAAATTCTGCTTATTCTTGGAAAATATATACCTCACAGCAACTGCATCTTGCTTTTTACCTCAGGGTAGTACTGCACTACATTATGAAGTCCAACATTAAGAAGCTGGAGGATGTCTCCCATCAAATGGACGTCTGCTGGCTGGCACTGGATAAAATGAAGACACCGCGGGGCTACCAAACTGTAGAGCATATCCTATACGACTGTTTTACATTAGCTTTAAAGTACGGTTACACAATACCTCCAGAGAACCAGCTCCTCATTAATTTGCTTTTGATATTGCCTTTTATAAGATGCTCAGCCACCACCAGGGTTTTGAGCGCCACCCCTCTAGCAATTGGCGCCAGAGTTTTTCACCACATACAGAAGAGTATGTGGTCCCAATTGAATGCATTAGCAGAAAATATAATTTTGGGAAATAATACCCCAGAATAATCACATCCCCCTTAGCAATTTGCATCCCCCTAATAAATCATCTTCCCTTGCAACTTAAATTTCATTTTATTTTTTAATTTTTTTAATTTTAATTATTAAAATTTTAATATTGAAATATGTATTATTAATTTTAATAGTAAAATTTTAATTTCAAATATTTTAATATTAAATATTTTAATATCTAAATTTTAAGATTTACAATTATAGTTTTACTTTTAATATTTTAAGATTGTTTTAAATTTTAATAGGTAAATTATAATAGTAATATATCTAAATATATTACAAGACATTAGTTATAGTTGCAGCCACGTCAAATAATAAAAACTAAGTTAAAAATGTTTTTAATTGCTAGCTCGTTGAGTACAGGTTCATTTATTACATAGACAAACAACAAGAATTGTATTTATCTGCATCATGCAGCCCGCTCCACTATTGTTCTAAACAAGTGATTGTTTAGAACTCAAATTACCTTTCCCTTGTAATATGATTTGATAAATATATTTAATATGTTTGAACCACATCCTAAGTACTAATTAGTAAGCAATACATGAAAATTATTGATTTTCATGTCGTGTGGCTATAGTGGCACTGAAATAATAAGGATCAGATGATGACCTGTGTCAAGATTTTGTGGTCTTGAGAAAAGATCTTTATTGTTCATTATAGTAGGGATGTTGATATAGATTGTATGAGGACAAACTGTGCTACCAATTGGGTCTTAGGTGAGGCTACAGCCTGGCAGTATTCCAAGTCCATAGGAGAAAACACACAGGTCTGCAAGTAAACAGCGGCACATTCTACTTGGATACTTCTGACTACTAGGCATTGGCTATTAGTGATACAGCAATAGAGATTCTTTAATCTCTATCTTTAAGGGTGAATATTCTGCTCAATCTTTAATCAGGAGAGCACCTTATATAGTGTGGATAAGCCCTCTTGTCAGATTATAATCTGACGCTTCCAACTCTTACTAGTCAGTCTATCTGTTCCCCAGACTGCTAGTTTCAGCCCCCAGAGTTAGGCAGCTATGCCGGTCTGGCATGGGACTTCAATAGATTACTGGACCTCAACTTATATCATCAGCGTATTGGTGGCATCTGGTTTGTGGTTTATGCATATGTGAGTTTAGCTACCCTGTCAACTGGGTTTTTGCATCATACATTATTCTTTTTAAATGACCTTCTATATTAGTCATAGAATTTGAGGTGTCTCCAAGAGCAAATGTTTGGCAGGAACCATCTTGCATTATTATTCTTGGGCATTCCATCTTATTGGATGAGAGGCGTTCTGTGCTTGAGATCAGGTATCATCAAGATTATCCAATCAGAGTTGATCCAATGGGAGGATCATAATCAGATCAGGATCAATCTTTGGAGTAATACTCAATGTACTGATTAGCCAAGGCGTGGGGCAGGATCAGCTGATGCTTTCCTTAATCTTTCCAGCTGTATGGTGATTGGCTGTTTAACCAATCAGCCAGATGAATAATGATAAAGTCTATTATATTATTCTGGAGTCTTGACATTTCCCCCGGCTAGACTAGACCATATATTCTTCCTTTGCCCTGAGACCTTGTGCATATGGATAACACATCAAATTACTCCAATTATACTAGCAAGACAGACACTAGACAGTACATTGCAGAGATTTCAGAGGAGGAGCGCAAGGCGTTCTACAAACTTTTGCTTAAGGCCAGATGGGCGTTGATCAGATGACTTCAAGATGCTGGTTCTGAATCAGCATTTACTGGGTTGGAAGACCCTTTCCAATCAGATACTCAGGAAGACAGCAAGCAGTCAGAGGGGACTGACGCAACTGCTTCTGGGAAGCGTCCAATAGAAGATCCAGTCAATGAGCATTTTCCTAAGCAGGCTACCCAGGCTTCCAGTCAGACCACAGAAGGGTAAGAATTAGTTGTGATTCCAGCTTGAGATTGTTATGACACCTTTGGAGGGACCCAAGAGTCTGTGTTCACGCAATTCTGTCTGGGAGAGGAAGGATTCTCTTTAAAGAATTTGTTTCTAGGCAAAGATATCATTCCTCTGTTTCTTTTTGTGGTGACACAGAAGCGTCCTCAGGTGGATTTGAAGAAACAAATTCAGAAAACAGCCAGTGGGTTTTACGCAGTAGAAGAATTGTCTTCTTGGCAGGATGCCTTGCAAGAATTGGCCAATCTTCTAGTGGACCTGGCAACTGTGAGGGCAGTGGACATTCCAATCTTGGGGTTCATCCTTGATTTTGGCCTTGAAGTCCTTAAAAGCTGGATCTTCCCTTTGGATCCTTTTCCCAAGGTATATAGTTCCTTGGGAGTTGAAAACTCTGATGCGCGGGACAGCCACATTTGCAGGGCTACTAGGAGGGCCTGGGAGGCACTTCATTGTGGCAACAAGAAGCTGGCTCTTTGTGGGATGGCCTTGTGTGGAGATCTGCTCTTGACCCCAGATCTTTGTCTGCCTATGGGGACGTTTGATGACATGGTAGCGCACTGGGAAAAATATTGCAACAAGATAGGTTGCATCCAAGCTCCTTTGCCGCGTATCTACCAATACATTTCTGACTTCATGCTTAACTTCATGGTCCTCTTGTGCTGCTTCCCTCTGGATGCCAGGCTCTGGCAATTGGACACCCAGCAGGCCTCTATTCCTCTTCTGCTTGTCCAGTACTCACAACAGCCAATTGCAGTTTGTAGATTGTGGCTTAAGGTTGCTACTTCCTTTTTTATCAGAGGTCGTACTTTCCCATTTATTACTGTTTGTAGTGTGGCTCAGTCAGGAAGATGGTGCCAGAATTTGCAGGTCCAGGAGAAGGTGGTGGAGCGTCAAACACCAGTGGACCAGGACCCTAGCAACAATGGAGAGACCAAAGAGGACAAGGATGAGGGCAACAAGGATGAAGAGGACCCAGAATATCAAGAAGGAGATCCTTAGTGGCTTTAATAAACACCTATGTTTACAATTATATTTAGTTATCCATATGTAGATAGTAGGATTTAATTGGTGCTAATACTAGGCATAGAAAAGAAAGGTTTCAGGAATCTGGGTGCACTCAATTTGAGTTGTCCATCTGCCAGATTCTTAATAGTATATGCGTCCTGGGAGGTTTTCTCAATAACTTTGAAAGGAACCTTCCATAAGCTATCCAACTTATGGGATTGACCCACAACCTTGTTGTGGTATGAAACCTGGCTTCCCACTTTGAATTCCATCAAAGGACGGCGCTTTTTGTTATTGGCTATCTGGCCCTTTGCTCTGGATAGGGTGGTTTCTGTGAAAGCTTTGGCTTGAAGCTTGATCAGTGTTTTGGCTAACTTAGTCAGGTATTGCTGATAAGTCATGTCCTCAGGATTGCCCATGGCAGAGTAAAGGATCAGCAGAATGGCTGAGTGGTAACCGTACACCAACTGAAAGGGCAAAAACCTGATAGTGCTGTGGATTGATATGTTGTAGGCAAAGACCACAGCAGGCAGGAACAGGTACCATTCTGAAGTACAAGTATCTGCCAATTTCCTAAGAATGGAGACTAATGTTCCATTAACTCTCTCCACCATTCCGTTAGATTCAGGGTGGTATGGAGTGGAGAGGACTCCCCTCACACCCATGAGCTTGTTCAGTTTGGGAATGACATTGGCAGTGAAATTAGTGCCGTTGTCTGTGAGGATGAACTGGGGACATCCATGTCAATGGATGATACACTCAAAGATGAAGGTGGCTGTGGACTTGGCGCTTACTCTCTGCAGTGGCTTGGCTTTGACCCATTTGGTTAAGTGGTTGATGGCCACTATGATATATTGGAGGCATCCTACACACATTGGAAGCGGACCTACGACGTCTATGCTCACAGTGTGCCAAGCAAATTTTGGTTCCACTTTCTTGTACTGGTGGCGGCCCATAAATGGTTTCTCATTATAGCATTTGGTACAGCAGGTGAGGGTCTCTTTGACGTCAAACAGCAGAGACTCCCAATTATAGTGAAGCTTCAGCTGAGCAACGGTCTTCCAGAATCCCCCATGGCCTACTGCTTTGTGGGCAGCGAGTATGATTTTGGGCCTGTCTGATGGTTGAGGGAATAAGTACTTTTTACTTTTATGATATTTGTAGAGTTTATTGTTCTCTACCCTGGCAGTCTTTTCTTAGCTCCCTCAGAATGGCCTGGACTTCCTCTGGCTTGTTGTCAAAGGTGGCTTTTACCATCTTGTTGTACATGTTGTCTGCTTGGGAGGATACCAGTGCTACAGTGGGTAGGCGAGACAGGCAGTCAGCATTTTGATGGCTAGCTCCAGGACGGTAAACTATCTTGTAGTCAAAGGCTTGGAGTTTCAGTGCCCATCTGGCAAGGCGCCCTTCAGGCTCTCTGAGATTCTGAAGCCAACTGAGGCTGGCATGGTCTGTTACCACAGTGAAATGTATGTCATGCTGGTATACCCTAAACTGCTTATAGGTGCATATCACGACAAGGCATTCTCTTTTGGTGATGGTGTAATTTTGCTCATGGACATTAAGGGACCTGCTGGCGTAGGCTACAGGATGCTCTGCTCTTTGATTGTTGTGCTGGGATAGCACTGCTTTGAGTGCTGACAACAATGCGTCAGTGTGGACAATAAAGAGCTTGTTGAAGTCCAGATACATCAGAGCGGGGCTGGATGAAAGGCTGGCTCTAATAGAGGCAAAGGCAGTCTGGCACGCTGTTTTCCATTAAAAGGTAGTTCTATTTTTAAGGAGATTAAACAGTGGCTTGCCAGTGCAGGAGAAGTTTGGAATAAAGCGTCAGTAGTAGCCAACCATCCCCAGAAAGACTTGTATGTCTTTTTTGCTCTCTGGTTGCTTCATACCTGTGATGGCTTCAACTTTTGCAGGTTGAGGGCAAATTCCAGTTGTATCCACAACAAAGCCAAGGTACTCAAGCTGATCTTTAAAAAACTGGCACTTTTAAGGCTTTATCTTCAGGTTGGCGTCAGCCAGTCTTTTGAATACAGCTTCCAGGTGATCCAGATGTTCATTGAAGGTCCTGGAAAATACGTTAATATCATCCAAATATACCAGAATTCAGGACAGCTTGAGGTCTCTGAGAATCAAATCCATGGCTTGCTGGAACGTAGCTGGAGCGTTACACAGACCTTGGGGCATGAATGTTAGCTGGAACAACCCTTGAGAGGTTATTATTGCACACTTCTCCTGTTCTTTGGGCGGTAGCTCAATTTTCCAATAACCAGAAATTAGATCCATGGCAGAGAAATACTTGGCTCTGCCTAGTTGATCAAGGGCATCATCAATCCGTGGGAGAGGGTATGAATCCTTATTGGTTATCAGGTTGAGCCAACGGTAGTCAATCACAACCCTATTGCTACTATCTTTCTTCTTAACTATGAGCATAGGAGATGTCCAAGGGCTCTTAGATGGCACAAACATGTCTCTATCCAAGAGCTCTTTAATCTCTCTGCTCACTACCTCCTTGCTGGCTTTTGACCTTCTGATAGGACGGAGGCAAATAGGTTTTTGGTCACCAGTGGCAATGTGATGGGTGACATCAGTGGCGCATCCTAGATCAAAACCATCTTCTA
The DNA here is from genome assembly GCA_014839935.2 of Entomophthora muscae. Lineage (NCBI taxonomy): Eukaryota > Fungi > Entomophthoromycota > Entomophthoromycetes > Entomophthorales > Entomophthoraceae > Entomophthora > Entomophthora muscae. The sequence continues at coordinate 472,496 of QTSX02000031.1, read as the reverse complement.
CAAAAATGCAGCAATACTTTTTGAAAAGCGCGCTGGCCTTCTTGTGTTCTTCCTCTCTTAGGGACAATAGGTCAGCCAAAGAAGTTGTTGCATAATCAGAGGCTTCTACTTGATCTGGCAGTCCCATGTCAGAGAAGTCACCTATACAATGGAATGCCTCTATCTCTATGACCAGGAGGAGGTGAAAAAAGGCAACTACCTGATGTTTCTTGATCTTCAGGTCAAATTCCTGTAGGTTAGCCAATAGAACACAAATCTCCTGTTGCTCAGGAATTATGATTCCGGGGGCAACACATGGTTCAAAACGGGAGCGGCTCCAAGGCTGATGGATTTCACTGTAGAGTCCTTCAGGTATATCTAGGGTCACCCCAGAATTGATGACCATCTGGGTGCTGCTCTTTAGTATGAAGGCTGACCTTGATTGAAGGGGAATGCCTTTATGTTCCTTTATCTGTGTAGGCAACCACTTGCCCTTCTTTCCTTTGATTTAGTAAGGTATTGCTACTACTCCATCCTTGTAAGCCAGGTGAATGCTCTTGGTCTCCTTTAGTGGCATCTTCTCCTTGGATTAGTACAGCAGGATTGTCTGACTGAGCAGTTTCAGTGTGTCCACTTCCATGTCCAGCTTAACCCCGTACTTTCAAAGAAATGCTGTCCCAATCAGTATATCATAGTTTTGACAAGGTAGAACCACAGCTGGCAAAGAAACCGCAATCAAACCAAACCTCATTGACAACAAAATGTATGCTCCAAATGAAGTGGTGGTGTGAATCCCAGCAGTATCATAGAATTTGGAGTGGGCCACGTCTGGAGCCAAACCCAGCCTTTTTACCAGGCGGGTTGAGACTATGTTAATTGGGGCCCCACTGTCTATAATGGCCTGTACTTTTACCTTGTTTACAGAAATATCAGCATAAGTACATTATGTGTAAGATTCATATTGGAGATTTAATAAATGGATACCCAGAGGTCCTGGGGTATCAAAGTATTGGCAGAGACTTTGGCAAATCTCAGGAAAGTTGGCTTCTATAGTTTCCAGTGGCATGGAGAACTTTACACCTTTCAGTGGCAACAGATTGTTGGACACATTTGGGTTAGAACCAGTATGTAGCTCCTGAACTTGGGCAGCATAAGGCTTGGAGACAGTCTCTATTGCGTTGGCGTCAATTTTCCTGGGGCAGCCTCTCCCTCAGGTGGGGATCACAGGCAACTGTGGTAAGTTTGACTCCCTGGTACTTGACACTTTGTTGAGTACCAGGGAGTTGAGTGCCGCATATGTGCATCTATTAGTATTTTTGGCTTAACCAATTTTAAGCTAATTTTACTAGTAATTTAGGGGCTTGAAATCAAAAACCGAGGTTAAAATTACTCAAACTTGACTCTGTTTAATAAATCAGTTAGCTAAAATACCAATTTAAGGGGCAATTTATAAGTAAATTTACTAATAGAAATGAAAAAACCTGTGTTTGACACTCTAAACCCAAAAGTGACCAGTTTGACACTTTTTAAGCCAAATTTTAATTTTATTAATAAAATACTTATGCGCTTATATAAAAATTGTTATTTACTATTATATTTTTATTATTAGTGTCCATAGTTGTTGATTAGGCTCCCAAGCACCACTATACTGGATTTATTGGTACAGATATTAATCAAATACCCCATGTCAGGAAATCCTGATTCATTAGGATTGACTGATCCATATCCCTATTACTGAAGCTGTGTTGATTTTGGATGCAACACAGCCAAAGTGACACAGTATTCCGGAATACAGATGAACTAGAATAAGGTTGATATAGTTTCCAACTCAGAAGACACCTGAGACATTCCGGGTCTCAGGTCACGGGCCAATCCAGAAGCTTCTATAATTAGATGCTAAGGATTCTGGATTCCAAATAGGGACGCAGACCTGATCCAGAGACAGATTGGGAAATTACAACATCCTGTTTCACCAAGAGTTGAGACAGAAGACCGCCTGTGCAAACATTGCACATTACACCGAGCACAAGGGCAGGTCAGCCAAATTGGGTGTCAACTTAGTTGCCAAAACTAAGTCAAGGAATATCTGGGCTGAAGAGGAGAAATCAGCAGCCTAGAATATTACCTCATCCCAAACCATTATTTGGGTTTTGGGATCCAACTCTGGGGGATGAAACTAGTAGCTTGGGGATGATAGGCTAGCTAGTAAGAGTTGTCCGCAGCTAGATGCCAGTTTGGCTGCTAGCTGTCAACTATAAAGGGGCCTTCCAAGGTCACTTGGAAGGCAGACAATTTAATACCCTTCAACATCCCTACTAGTCCAAATAGTAGTGGTGTCAAAGTACAATAAGAGCAAATTATTGATACTTGCGAGCTCCTGCCAAAAACCACCACAGCCGGTGTTGCGTCTCCAAAGGACCACAGGTCTTCCACCCCAATTGGATCAACCAACAACAGAATACAGCCCGTTGCCACACCAATAGAAGTACATCTGTCCCCATACAGATATTCCATTTCAACATGATTAACTCACCTAATAAAAACAATCACTCTTCTTCTTCAAGAACCAGAAATCTTGACAACCCACTTGTTTTACATTATGTCATTCCTGGGTTTTTGGATTAAGCGGTGCCACATAAATTAAGCCTGATTTATTAAGAGATTTCATATGTAATTTATAAAAAACTGAAACTTGACACTTTCTTTGTTTGACTCTATCCACTTGACACCTGATTGGTTTTGGATTTAACTAATCAAAGGCTCAGAATTAAGGCTAAATTAATATGTGACACACTATGAGCGCCACTCAACACTCACCCACTTGGCACTTTAACTTGGGGATTAGTACAGAGAGCTTCTTAACGTTTTAACCAACACTATGGTAAATAATTCACTCCCAGCTCTAGCAGCATAACTTAAACACTAATAAACACATTCCCATTCATTTACTTTTTTAACTTATGTTGCATTTTTTTATTTTTGAGCATACAAAACTGCCTTGCTTTTGGGTTAACTTTTGAACCCGGTTTAAATCTAAGCAAGTTTTATATGTAAAAAACATAGTAAATTTGATGTTTCTGCTCGACTCCGGCATACTCAACAGTGAGAATTCAGCTTTTTCTGGCTGTTCAACAGTGCCAAACTTGACACTTTACTATGTTTTGAATTTTAAACTCTCAATAAAAATATCCCACATAATAATTTTTTTTGCTATTATAATCTACTACTTTTTCTGCTGCTCTCCATATAATTTTCATATTTTTTTGATTTTCAATTAAACTTGTACATTGATTTAACACTAAGATGTTATGCTGAACCTAACATCTTTGATGCTTTATCATAAATTCACTTATTTTCTATGTTTTAACCTTTATATCTACTCTTTGAGTTTCTATTTTGCTTCTATTTACTTTTTTATGTTTTTTTATAAATAAAACTTTATTTGCATACTTTTCATTAAACTTTTGCTTTGCTTTACCTCTTTGTGTTTGCAATATCTTCTCAATCATTTTATTTACAATGCTAAACTTTTCTTTAGACAAAATCAAGAAAGAACAGCCAACAGCCTAAGCACCAAGCCTCAAAAGGCTCCAAAGAAACTGCCTCCACCCCCAAGCGTGCCAAGAAGCCTGCAAAGGCAAAGTCTCCAACCCCATCTCCTCCCACTCCTCCCCCCTTCACCCTCATCTTCTACATCTCCTTCACCTTCCCCCCAAAAATCCTCCCCAATAAATCTGATGGTGATCTTACCGACCACTCATTTTATCACTCAGAGGCCAGCTCCAAGCCTACCAAGGAGTGCCGGACCAAGAAGGCAAAGACTGCCAAGGAGCCCACCTCTTCTTCTGGTAAGAAAAAGGAGGCATCCAAGCAGGCCTTGAAGAATCCTTCCCCTCCCCCTCCCAATGGCTCTTCCCCTCCTTCTTCATCTGACCCCCAAGATGAGCCAGAGGATTACTCCAAGAAGTTTAAAGCTTCTGGTCATGTGGCTTGGGATCCACTGGCCATCCACAACATTTGCAACGTGGACAGAGAGCTTAAAGTTCCCAAGCGCTTCCCCCAGTACTTTCCAATCATGTCTGTAAAGGGCAGCCCTGGTTACGTTGCCAACAATTATATCTTTAATTGCAACAACCAAAAGCGGCAGACCAAAAGCAAGCACTTTGTCTGTAAGGATAAGTCTTGCGGGGCCCGGTTGAATACCAAGGGCTGGGAGCAAGTAACGTTGGAGAAGGGGGAGCACACTTGTGAGCCCCCCAATCATCTAATCACTTGGATGTTAAAGTGGTACCATGTGCAAGTAATACCCACATCCTCTCATCTTTGGGCATCAGATCTGACCATGAAGGCCCTCCAACATCTCAAACCCAACAATCTTAAGTTGGTACCAACACAGGAGCAGTTGGTCAAATTCATCAGCAATAAGCGTATTGCTGCCAATCCCCCCAAGGCTTCTGAAATCCTCTCTGAGCTCACGCTCACTCATGAGCTTAAGCAGCTTCCTAGTGGGTAGCGCTTCCTGCTTCATGATGACTGGCCTGCAGCCAAGGTCCGTATAATCTGCCACTCAACTCAGCAGAACCTTGATGGAGTTGAAAAGGGCGTCAACCTGGCTAGTTGATGGTACCTTTGCCACTTGCCCCCGGATGTTCAAGCAGCTCTGGATGGTTCATGCCCAGATTGACATCTGGGTGATTCCACTTGCGTTTTTTCTTCTTCCCAGGGCCACTGAGGCTATCTATACCCGCGCGTTCTCCATCCTCTGCCAAGAAATTGCCCTCCTTCCTCCCACCAATGATGATGAGTTCAAGAAGTCTCCCCCCACACCCGCGCCAACCCACCTGCCTCTGACAAGGACCAGGCCACCCTGGACTTGGAGGAAAAGGCGAGGCTAGGAGCTCTTGGGCCTCGCGTATGCATTATGGACTTTGAGCCTCCTCAGTTCAATGCATTTGAGCAGCTGTTTAGCGGGGAGGTGCAGGGATGCCACTTCCACTTCTGCCAAGCAGTTGCTTGTAACGTGCAGGCCCACACCAAACTTAGTAGGTTGAGCCAGAGTGATACTTTGGACACCTGCAGATTTGTGCTGGCACAATTTAGTGACTTGGCTTTTTTAAAGCCAGAGCACACTGCAATGGGGTTTGAGGTGCTCTCAAAGGATCCCTACATAGTGAAGCACCCAGAGTTCAAGCCTTTCCTCAAGTACTTTGAGCCCCAGTGGATTGGGAAGGTTGTCACGCAGAGGCAAGGCAAGGCCTATGCCAAGGCCAGCTGGAATGTGTACTGGGTGGCAGTGAATGGTGAGCTCAAGACCACCTCAGCGCTAGAGGCTTACCACAAACAACTCAAGGCCAACTTTGGGCTCCACCCAAAATTCAATAAGTTCTTTTCCCTCTTGCAGCACAAGCAGGAGAAAACCATCTCCAAGCTGCGTGATCTCTCCAACTGCGTCCCCCCACCAAGCCAACAACCCGCTGTACCCTCTTCACCAAGGCCATCCAGGGTGCGGCCAAGAACAAATACAAGGCCTCTGAGCTTAAGCAGCAGCTTGAGCTTATTGCCACTGCCCTCCTGGAAGGAGCCAAGATGGAACGGGGAAAGAATGACGAGGAATAAACTTGCTTGCTTGGTTATATGATTTTTACTTTTAACTTTTAACTTTTTAACTTTAATTTTTACGTATTAGCTTTGATAATTTAGTTTTTAGTTTTAATTTTAAGGTTTTTTTAACTTAATTAGATAGCAGTGATTGTTCTATGTATACATGGTAAGTTTGAGATGAATATTTATAGTTGGAAGTAAGTGAAGTATCTTAATTTTTGTTAATTTCCAAATAAAACATATGATATTCACAGTTGTGCTTATATGAACTATATCAAATAAAAATTAATATTTCTTTATATTTTGAATGAAGTATATAGTTGTGTTTATCTTTATTTTTGTTTCATTGGAATTTTAATTTTTATGGTAAAAAATATTTTTATAATGAAGGGTGTAAATTACATAGTAAAATGAGAAATAAATGCTTATTTCTCCTTATTTTTATTAGTTACAAACTGTTTTTATTGCATTTTTGAGCTCTCTGGGGTTACTTTAGTATACCATAGCTGTATAGCTTAATTTTTTATATTAAAATATTTCAGTACATCAAGATCTGTTAATTAAAAAAGTGTCAATTTCCAGTTGTCAATCAGGGCAAAAGCTGAATCTCACTTTACTATAGTGTCGAGTTCAAGGGAGTCAATTTTAAGGGAGTCAAACTTACCACAGTTGCCAATCACATACAGGTTGTCTGCTACTAGCTTATGGATAGAGTCCTCCTAAAAGTCCTTCTCTGGTAAGAATAAGTCAGGAAGGGGCTGGCTAATGGTTATAGATGTGCCTGGGATTGTTGCCTGGGGAGGTGTTGCCTCCTTGCTGATAAGCAAGGGTTTAGTTTCACTGACTTCAGGGCGCTGACAGCTGTTTCTCAATTGGGGTCCTTTGGGATAGGAAGGGGATTAGTGGGTCCAGTACATTCCATTACTGGCCCGCCTTCCCTTTTTCCTGCTTGGCGGGTTTGGCTACCATGACCACGTTGACAGAAAAGAAACTAGGCTTCCCTTTTTGGCATTCTGCCACAAAGTGGCCTTGCTTTTCACATTTATTGCAGTTGCCAGAATTACAATAGGATTTATTTTCTCCTTTTGACTTGTCTGCGTAAGGTGTAGATTTAGATGGCTTGGGAGTTTGGGATTGCTCCTTAAAGTTGTTAAAACTTTTACATGCCTGTCCCTTGTTTGGGGCCTCAAACTGTGAACCAAGTCTGCTGAGATAGCTGGTAATCTTCTGCGTGTCATTGGACTGGTCAAGAACTGGAAACATCACGTTGGCAAGCTCACATAAGGGTTGTAAAGCTCTGCTCATGGTGATGCAGAAATCAAGATTGGAAATTACCCCAGCTCCAAGGAGAATCTGTGCCTCATGGTAGAATCAATTGGTAAAGTTGGAGACAGTCTTGTATTTCTTGAAGGAGATATTGCTAAACTCCGCTGTTGTGAAGTGATTGGTTATAAGCTAGCCGTCACTGTACTCACGCATTTGATCCATTAAGCTCGGTGAACAATGGAACTATAGGACTATTGGCCTGGATGATAACAAGGTCAAGTAATCAACTAAGTTGCATCCTAAGTTCCTATTAATTAATGATCAGCCAATTGTTAGTTTAATAGTGGACTAAGAGTGGTGGAGATAAGGCTGTGATCAGAGGATCCTGACATTCTGTGCCTCTTGTCTAATTTTCTTCTACTATAAAACTCCCTTCTTGGTTATTGAAATAAAGAATTGATTATTACATACTTCATATTTATTATAAACATTAGGCTTGATATTTATCTCAACCTAATCTTTAGTATTAGAAGCATTGTATTTGAGTTAAGCAGAAACAACTACAACTCTACCAAGGAATACAACATCCGCCTTTCTGGCCTGGAGTTTAGTCTTACTGCCAAATTTGTTGATGACTGCCTGTCTGGCGTCTGCATATGTCCACTATTCCTGTGGTAGACTTGGCATGATAACGTCTACATTGGTGGGGTCCAGGGCATTAATGAGGATGGTGGCCTTCATGTGATCCAATGACCCTCTCATGGACATCTCAAATAGTTGTATGAACGTTCTAATGTTTCCATTACAATCAAATTTAGGTAAGTTCAATGGCTTGAACTTATGGTCAGGTACCAAAGTATCTTCTATAGGAGTGGCCATTGGTCTTCTGGCGGGAATAGAAGGAAGCCTGGTGGAGGTCATGGGCGTGAGAGGAGGCAGTGCCGCAACTCCCATGGGCACATTACACGTGTACTGAGAGCCATTACTCTCACAATCAGAACCTACTTCATGGAAGTAATCAGGAGATGAGGTCTTCTGCATTTCCAAAGAGGAGGCAGGGAAGGGTGACAAGCCTTGGCAAGAGCTGCTACTGCCTGCTCTGCTAGCCTGAGTCTCAAGCTTGCTTAGTCTTGTGGCAAACTTAAGTTCCATCTCCTTCCTTGCTGCACGTTCTTGAACCAGCTGTTCCAGTAGGTTGCTGTGGTTTTCCTCCAGAATAAGGACTGTAGAGGTGAGTGTACCATGACGTTGTTTGTCTTTCATGCAACCTTCTTACAGGTGGGCAATCCATTATTGTGAGGATTTGAGATCCTTGTAAAGCAAGCTGGCAAGCTCTCATACGCTTTTGATGGTCTCCCAAAGATTGTTTTTGCTATCCACATAAGCGTTGTGGTACAGGCAACAGTTGTGTGGATTGGAGGCAAGCTCTTGGGAAGCAATGCCCAGCGGGGCAGGAAACTTCCCATTTCTCAGGATGTCTAGCTTACTTGCCAGTTTGTTAATGTAAGCCACTAGCTTGTTATACTGGTTGGTACTTCTATTGTCAGCGTCGTCCAGCATACCACACAGAGCTTCTTTATCAGGAGTCCCTTCACTCTGGGTTGGATGCTGGGCCAACTTGGCAACCCTACAGGTAAGGCTAATACAGTGGGCTGTCACGTTGGTGATCCACTGTGGAGTTATTCCAGTGCTTTTGAAGCAATTGGCGGCAATGTGTCCAACCTGAGAATTAAACTATTGTACAATCTCATCCACTCTGAAGTGGGAATGGTTAGTGGTATCAAATAGGTTTCTCAGGATACCCTACAATGAATCAAAGATGGTGTTCAGCTTATTGATGGTAGCTAATTGGGCTTCCTGCAATTCATTGCGGCTAGCCCTCAACTCTGCAAGTTCTAAACTTTGCCTTGCAACAAGTTGCTGCAAGTGTTTAATGCTCAGGTAAAAAATTACAAGAGGAAGTCTTTGACTTGCCCCTTCTCCTTGTTTAACAGCTGACTGATCTGCATGCTGTTAGCTTCCTGGTACTGGAAATATGCAGTCCAAAGGTTGGCAGCATTAAGATTGTAGCTGAACAGAGTGAACTCCGTCTCCTGTTGAGCCCTTCATGTTGTCAACCATGCAGGAGTGCGCCTAGCATAGCGCGGACTTCTTCTAAGGAATACTGTCAAGGTTGGTGAGGTTCTGGAACATTTACAGGGTTCAGATGGGAGGAAGTTGTCTTGGATCTCAACGGCTTGGTATGGCGTTATAGCCAAGCAGAGACTAGTGTCCCTTTTGGTTTCACTAGTGTCCATGCATCCCCCCATACTTATCAATAAAGCTGTGACAGGAAAAGGGCAAGGCAGCACCTTGACTTGACACTGCTGGCAGCTCGTTTTTGTAGTGAGCACCACTGTAAAGATTTTGTGGTCTTGAGGAAAGATATTTATTGTTCATTATAGTAGGAATGTTGATATAGATTGTATGAGGACAAACTGTGCTACCAATTGGGTCTTAGGTGAGGCTACAGCCTGGCAGTATTCCAAGTCCATAGGAGAAAACATACAGGTCTGCAAGTAAACAGTGGCACGTTCTACTTGGATACTTCTGACTACTAGGCATTGGCTAGTAGTGATACAACAATAGAGTTTCTTTAATCTCTATCTTTAAGGATGAATATTCTGCTCAATCTCTAATCAGGAGAGCACCTTATATAGTGTGGATAAGCCCTCTTGTCAGATTATAATCTGACGCTTCCAACTCTTACTAGTCAGTCTATCTGTTCCCCAGACTGCTAGTTTCAGCCCCTAGAGTTAGGCAGTCATGCTGGTATGGCATGGAACTTCAATAGATTACCGGACCTCAGCTTTTATCATCAGCGTATTGGCAGCATCTGGTTTGTGGTTTATGTATATGCAAGTTTAGTTACCCTGTCAACTGGGTTTTTGCATCATGCATTATTCTTTTTAAATGACCTTCTATATTAGTAATAGAATTTGAGGTGTCTCCAAGTGCAAATTTTTGGTGGGAACCATATTGCATTATTATTCTTGGGCATTCCATCTTATTGGCTGAGAGGCGTTCTGTGCTTGAGATCAGGTATCATCAAGATTATCCAATCAGAGTTGATCCAATGGGAGGATCATAATCAGATCAGGATCAATCTTTGGAGTAATACTCAATGTACTGATTAGCCGAGGCGTGGGGTGGGATCAGCTGATGCTTTTCTTAATCTTTCCAGCTGTATGGTGATTGGCTGTCTAACCAATCATCCAGGGGAATAATGGGAAAGTCTACCATATTATTCTGGAGTCTTGACAACCTGCAAGGTCCAATTTGTGGCTTAAAAAAGCCAAAGTACCAACAAGGATTCACAATTATTTAAATAAAATTAATCTATTTCTATCATTTTTATTTTTATTTTTATTTTTTAAATCTACAGCCAATACAACATTTAGTGCATTATAATAAAAATATGTGACTCTATATCTAGTATGATTAATTTTTCTTCCCATTTCTATGTATTCTTATATGTCTATAATACAATCAAATGTCACGTCCTTATAGCATAAAGTATTATTTTTAAGCCCCATTAAAAACAAAATAAATAAAAATAAAAATAAATAAAACCCTGAGCACCCATTTATCTTATTGACTTGGAGGCCAGGGCTTTGGGGAGGAAAGATTCTGAGTGCTTGTAAAAAGCCGCCACCACATCAGGTGGCATCTCAAATTGACTGACCTCAAGGATGTTGAAGAGATCCTTGGTGTCCTGAGGGAGGCCTTTCTTCACCTTATTTTTGATCCATCCAAAGACCTCCTCAATTGGATTCAGGAATGGGGAATATGGCGGGAGGAAGAAAAGACTCATTGGACAATTGATAAGCTGGTGGCTGGAGGTGTGACTGTTTTTGTCAATGGGGGGAACTTGGACACAACTAGATCCACTTTGTGGAGCCCAACATTATCCAACACAACAATGTTGATTGTACTGCAAAAATTGATTCAGAGATACTCCTTGACAGTTAAGAGAAAATCAAGAAATGTCCTGCTGTTATGGGAGCCTTTAATCATCTGGTATTGATCTAAACTGCAAGGACCTAGAAGAGCAACCATCAAATATGTCTGGGAACAGACAGCTGCACAATGGGCTATGCCGTCCTTGGACCCCTTCTCAATCCACCCATACCTAGACCTGAGTGAGGATGAAAACAAAGATTTGTTAATGTAGAAGAACTGGTGTGACGGATCCAGGAAATTCATGCTTGCTTCTTCATTATCCTGGTCTGACTCTTTAACGCCAAGATTGGTTGCCTGGAATCCAAGCTCATTGAAGCTTATATAAAGGATTCCCTGTCAAACTGTAAAACTTGTTGCCATCTGGTGATCACTTCCCGTTTTTTGCTTCCCATAGTCTTAGCTGCAGACCATATCTTTCATTCCATGGTAGTCTTATTTCAACCAAAAGCCAAAAGCATAAAAAAATTGAGGGGAAATCAACCATTGTCACAATAAGCATCATTTTTTATTAATTATTATCATGTTTCCATTATATATCAATTGGGGTACATTTGGCTGAAAACCCCTCTGGTTCCAGAATCACACCTGGATTCCTATCACATGGTTTATGACATAACAGCGTCATCCAATCCAGATCTTTAACAAAAAGATCTTCACACTCTTAACCTATAAGAATGTGCCCTAATACATTCCAGAATTGCCTGATTCTTTCTGTGGAAATGTATTGCTTTGGCTTGAAGCATTCCAGACTTCTGGTGCCAAAACCCTGTGGAATATACATATTCCTGATCCAAGCTATCCTTGTTCCAACTCAGAACCAGCTGATCAATCCTGAATGTATAGACATCATTGTCTACATTTAGTTATTTTTGTATTTAATGGTTTTTTGCCTTAAAAACCAATTAAACTGCTTTGAAACTCAAACCAGGCGCCACTGCGGCGCCCAGCAATTTCCCCAGGCGGCGCCCCAGCTCCTCAGCACCTGAGAAAATTTGATAGCGGCGCCTTGGCGCTTTGCAAATCCATTAGGCGGCGCAGCAGCGTTTTTAACCTAATGAATTTGCCAACACGGCGCTTTTAAACCACAATTTGGGGGTTTACTTTTGGCTAACCTTAACCAAACTTCTTGACACAGTCAAGGCAATTAAATAATATAATTAAATCTTCATTAATTATATTCCAAGCATATATTAATTAACCTTCCCAGTTAATTAATCCGTTTGAAGACAACAAGTCTCTAATTGACACAGTCAAGTCCATTTTGGCCCTATGATTAAATCTTCATTAATCATATTCAAGAGGTATATATTAATTAACCTTCCCAGTTAATCAATCAGTTTAAGACACCTAGTCTTTACTTGACACAGTCAAGTCCATTTTGGACCTATGATTAAATCCCCATCAATCATATTCCAGGGTATCAATTATCCTCCATGGTTAATTAGACGGTTTGAGACACCTAGTCTCATAATCTGAATTGTTCAGATTATTCATTACGGCCCTCAATTAGTACAGCCTAATTGATTCCTGGGTATAAATTAACCTTCATGATTAATTAGATGGTTTGAGACACCTAGTCTCATAATCTGAATTGTTCAGATGATTTATTACGGCCCTCAATTAGTACAGCATAATTGATTCCTGGGTATCATTGCTACGCTGGAAAGTCTCTCCAAGACCAATCCTATTGTTTTGAATTTCAACCTATGAAATTCATCAAAATTCAACCTCTTTGTGAAATCACAGCCCAATGTGACTGTAGTACGGTCACAACTAGTCATTCCCAGTCTCCTTTAGGGCCATATATGTCTTGGCATAAATGTGTTGATCCTTGATGGTCTTCTCATTGTTTCTATTATACGGAGAAACTCCCAGTACTTTCCACAAAAAGCCCAATTTGACCATTGCTTTCTATACAAGGGTTTTAGAAAAAGAAAGCCCAAACTCTGTGGCAAGCATTGATTGGACAGCAAGTGAGTCCAGGTGGCAATCCTTGGTAACCCACTGCTTGATTGCATCAATATGAACAGGCTGAAGTAGGCTGGGCTGGGCTGGGCTGCCACTTAGCCTTGGCAGATTTTGCAATTCACCCGGTGTTATCATATTTGGTGTTGATTTCAACAATGTATCTGGCTGTGACACTAAATCAGGACACAATATCCCAAACCACTATTCCCCTGTTCAAGCAGTTGAGGAGAGCTTCATGCTCACTATCCATCAACCAACACCGGCTCTTGGCAGGTACCACAGCATCCTGGCTAGCAGGCTTGACACAGGGGATGGGGACCTTTGTGTAGAAGGTGGGATCACGCTTGGTTGCACTGGCACCATAAATGGTGGCATACAATACAGGCACAGATGGCTCTTCAGTGGTGGTCAATGGCTCATATGATGTATCAAAGACGTGGGGGCAGGAAGTAGCAACTCTTGGATCAAGAGTGTGGGGCCGGGTGACAACTGGGTACACAGTGGAGGTGTATGTAACCTCATTATTCCCAATGACCTTTGCATAGGAGACTTTGATTGCAGGCCTTGAGAGCGGCTTCTGTCTTGGATTCAGGCTACTGTTCCTGGTTTGAGATACAGGAGGTAGTTGGCTGGCGCTGACACATTAGGAGGCCTGTGTGTTGGCATGACTCCCCTCAAGTTGGGTTCTGGGTCTGTTCTTGGACTCTTTGGGACGCCCTCATGGACAGGCTGCCCTGCAGGCTGGTGCAGGAGCTGGTTGAGAATGTGATTGAAAGCCCATAAAAATAAAATAAAAAATATATTTTAGATTAAATATGTATTTATTTGGATTTATTGGTTTAGTTGTGAGTAGTTATTTTCTCTTGATTTAGCCTTGAATAGTAACAGAATTTCTATATCCATAATTTGAAGTGTATAATATTGTATACTTTCTGGGTTTGGATAATTTTAAAGTTTAATCACTTTTTATGTCTAACATAGCTATCAAGATTGAATTTTTCACTTGACTTTAGTTGTGGCGGAGCTTCTTGATTTGGGTTGGTGTTTCCTAGTGTGCTTAATGTACATTCAATTTGGATTCCAGTTCCCACAATTGATATCTGAGTTTACTAGTGGCATTTAAAAGTGATTTGAAATTTGGTTCATGGATTTTACAATCCTGCAATTTCAAAAAATATAGTAAACTTAATGAAAATGGTTGATGGATTTGAACTCTTCAAAATTGATTCCAGTTAATTCATTTTGTCTATAGGAAATATGCAGTTTGGCTTGAACTTTGCAAAGTTTCTATGAGTTCCTGCATTTTCAAATATTCAAATAAATACTCAAAAAATCAATTTAATTAAAAAAGGCTATCCCGCAAAAGTGATTCAAAATTTGGACCAAGGATTTGACAATCCCGTATTTTTACGTTTAGGTTCTGAATTTACAGTAACTAAAACCAAGAAATATAAACAGGGTGCTTAACCCATACCTACAAAACTTATTGAGTCTTGGATCCTATCTGGAAATCCTAGAACTATTTCTGATACCTTATTTGAGCATTTTATTACCTTTTAACCACAACAGAAGCTCATGTATTACTCCTAATAAGCTTCTATCTTGGGATTAATCAGCATCAATAAGAAGATGGCTATACTTAATATTTTATATTCTAGCACACTATCAAGTATAAAATTCTTAGAAGTATATAATACAAAATAAAGGGAATGTAAGGTCTTGCCCAATAAGGCGCAAGATTACAAGCTATGCTGTGTAAAGCATTTGTATTTAAGTTTAAAAGATATAGGAAAGTAGGCACAGTTTGCAGAAGTACTTTTAAAAGACCTGCCAAAAGCTTATGATTAGACACAAAAGGTGTCATAGTGTTGACTAATCCTAAACAAAATATATAAAATAAGGTGTTAAATAAAGATTTGTTTGTAACCAAAGGTATATCTACGTCAGGATATTCCTCATGGGAATATCTCAACATAAAACTAGTCAAATTATCTCCAATGTTAAAAAATGGTGACAACAAGCTAAATGTTTGTTGTCTGGCTATCTTCATTATAATTATGCTAGCTGTTTAAACTCTGAAAGCAAATTTAGACCTAACAACATATTTTTTCTAAACCTAAGCTTCTTTTTTTTTAAAAAAAGATGATAAACTAAGTAAATTTCAAAGTTAGAATTTGAAAATGAAAATATAAAATTGAAGTATAAAAAAACCTGTGAATAGTGATTGGGAAAACCACTTAGAATTTCAGTTTAAAAGCTTACTTTTCTGGTGTCTTTATTTATATAGCATAAAAAACCAAGCCCTGGGGAAGATTTTCCCTGGGAAAGGAGAGAGTTTCTTGGCAGCTGGCTTTGATAGACAAAAGGGGAACACATGATGGTGTGGAAAAACTGCTGGCAACAGCAAGCCAAAGATCTGTATGTTGCAGGGGAAGAAGACAGCGGTAGCGTAAGCAATAAATAAAAGAAAATAAACCTATTTTAAAATAGGAATTTTAAAGGAAAATGAATTAACCTGCGCGCACGCAGGAGCAAAAGCAAAAGCAAAATCAAGAGAAAAAAACAAAAGAAAACCAGAGGCAAGCAAAAAGAACAAGGTAAGTTTTGGTTTAACTCACTAATAATCATCTACTTAAAATTAAAGTTTGAACTAGAATTTTGAAAATCAATCAAAAGCCTGCCCTTTGGGGCAGGGCACGGCATTAACCCCTCCAGATCCAAGTTCAGGATGGGCTTGGATATAGGAATCAAGAAGGTCAGCACAGTTTGTAAGTTTGGACAATGGTTCCCACAAACTCTCTTCTACAGGGTATCCTTTCCAAAGAATTAGGTACTGTAACTTCCCATAGTGGTGACAATGGTTGATTATAGAGTCCACCTTGTACTCAGGAGTTCCTTTGACCAGGTGTGCAGAAGGTATTACACTCTTCTGATGAAGAGGTGGAGAAACCTCCTGAAGTTGAGGAGGGAAGTGTGGAAGACATCATGGATGTGATACCCTGGGGGAAGTTGAATGTGGTATGCTACCTTCCTAACTCTTTTAGTTACAATAAAAAGTCCTATGAAACAAGAACCAAGTTTACAGGAATGTCACGTCCCATACCAGAATCTGACTGGACTCCCACAGGGAAAGCAGGCTGGGCCTGGAAGGCCATGTACACAATAGGCGCAATACAGACCAGATAGTTGACGGCAGTAGCAAAGGTGTGCCAACTCCCAGTATGGGGCACAACCTGGTCAACCAGCCCCAATACTGTGATGTAGACAAACCCTGACTTACTTAAGTCCTGGGTGGGAGGCACATTGGGCAGGGGGGGGGAACAGCAGGAATCTCCTTCATTTTAGGTGGAAGATCCAGGTGGTGAGGGTGGTAATACTCCATTTCAAGGGCGCAGGGAGGACAGACAGAGGTTGCAGGAGTATATTCAGTTGGATATGGGTAGATAATATTGTATTATGTAGTAGATTCACAAATAGATGCAAAGAGAATAATTAAATTAGATCAAAAATAAACAATTCCTGCAATAAGATAACGATTTCTGGGCATAAACTCTTTTTATTTAATATGTCAACAGCGAGGAGGGCTTCTCCCCCTCACTATTTATACTTAATTGATTCTCTGTGGCCTTTTGTGCCACCAGGGAACTGATGGCATCATTTTGTGTTAAATTTGCAATTTTTACCAGAATCTGTGTACTTGGGCAAGGGGCTGATAGCTCATTGTCTGCTATAACATGAACCTTTGTTGAACTGCAGCCTGCCAAGTTGCCACAGTTATTTATAGTTCCTGCAACTAATTGAGCGCACAATTGCGCAATCAAAAAATCACGCTCCCAATGTATAGTTTCCCAATAGATGAGTGGCCTAAATTTGATAACAGGATCAAAGCTAGGGATTTGAGGCTTGTGTGCCTCTCAAATCCCGAGCCATTCACTAGTCAAAAGGGGGTTTTCTTGCCTTGGAAGATGCTTTGTACGGGTTCTCACGCTGTGGGTTTTTTCAACTCTATGGAGACCAGCTGACTGTCCAGGACAATCTGGGCCCTGACATCATCCCCTACCATAGTCAAGCTTGCAGAGCACAACTCTTTATTCTGAGACTTATATTCTTTCAGCAGGGTGGTGGTGTTCTCCAGGTTGGATTCTGGTTCCCAAGTATTCTCTTCATGGGGGTATCCTTTCCATTTGACCAGAAAGTGAGATTTTTGGTATCAGAGTTTGTGTCCCAGGATGGCTTCAACCTCGTGTTTTATGAAGCTTCCTATTTCAATGGGTGGGGGAGCTGTTCTCACTATCTGGTGTAGGAGAGAAAGTCCTTTATTTTTTGATAACAGGGAGAGGTGGAATAAATTGTGAACCTTCCATCCAGGGGGCAGTTCTAGTTAGTAGACTACGGTACCAATGTATTGTAAGACTTTGTAAGGACCTGTTTGTTGGGGGCTTAAGCTAGCGCAAGGGAAAGTGGTACTGATGTTCTTTGCGCTGAGGTACACAAAGTCTCCTACTTCAATTAGGGGGCCAGGGCTTTGTTTCTTGTTGGAAAAATCCTTGTATACTTGTACTGCTCTTCTCAAGTTTTTGGCACATTCTTCTTGGCATGCATGGATGTTGCTGACCCAGTCTTGTCCTTTAGGGTTATTGGCTTCCTCTGTGGGGGGCATACCATGTGGGGTTGAATCCATAGTTGGCTTTAAAGGGGGACATACCAGTGGAGCTGTGATCTTGGTTGTTGTATGCAAACTGAGCCATTGATAGGTGGGTTACCCAATTGTTCTGTTCTGAGTTAACGTAGCATCATAAGTACTGTTTGATGACCTGGTTTAATCTCTTGGTCTGTTTGTTTCTCTGGGGGTGATATGCAGTAGACAATGATCTTTTTATTCCCAAGACCTTTAGGATTTGGGCCCAAAACTTGAAAGTGAATTGTGGGCCTCTGTCTGAGACCACTTCTTGTGGGAGTCCGTGGTTCATGACTACTCAGTTCTGGAATAGCTTGGAAGTTTCCTTTGCTGTTACTTTGGTTGTTGTTGGAATTAAGTGATCCATCTTGGTGAAACAATCAATGAATACAAGAATGGCTTTAAATTCTTTTGAATTGGGTAGCTCCACAATTTAGTTCATGGAAACTGACTTCCAAGGGCCTTCTGCAGTATGAAGAGGTTTTAGTAATCCTTCTGGCTTTCCTTGCTTAGGCTTGGTATGTCCACATGTCTTGTATCCACTGAGGTATCCTTTGATTTCTGGCTTCATTCTGAGCCACAGGTAGGTTCTCTGGATTCCTTTGAGAGTCTTTGTACGCCCGGGGTGTCCTGACATGGGGGATTTGTGGTATTCCTTCAGTATCTCTAAGCGCAGTGGACCTTCTGGTACGTAGGTGCGTCTGTGTAGCTGCAGGGTGTTCCCATGTAAGGAGTACCCTGTTTGGTAGTATTGACTTTTGATATCTTTCTTTAATTCTTCCATGATGGAGATGCAGTGCTGGTCTACGGTCTGAGCTAGTTGGATTTCCTCTCTTCTACTGGCTAGTCCCAGGAATAGGAGCATTGGCTCAATCATGTTTGGTGACAGTAAGGATTTAGTGTTGAATTCCTTGATCTCTTTGGATCTAGGGAAAAGGTATGCTCTTCAGCTTAGGGCATCAGGCACAATGTTGATCTTGCAAGGTTTATAGCTGATTGATAAGTAGTAATCTGCTAGGAATAGGGCCCATCTAGCTTGGCGCTGATTCAGTTGCCGCAGTTTAAAGAAGTATGTCAAGTTCTTGTGGTTGGTCATGATTCTCACTGGTTGACTGGTGTCACACAAGTATCTTCTCTAATGTTTCAAGGACTGGATGATAGCAAGCATATCTTTATTGTAGATAGGTAGTTTAACTCAGGCGTAGTGAACTTCCTTGAGTAGTAAGCTACAGGGTGCAGCTTACTATCATGCCCCTCCTGAAGCAACACCCTCACCAATGCAAAGTCAGAGGTGTCTGTTTCCACAATGAAAGGCTTATTGTAAACTGGCATTGCCAAGACAGGCGCAGAAACAAAGGTGTTTTTTAGCAACACAAAGGCAGATTTGGCAGCATCATCCCACACAAAGGGGTGTTTTTCAGAGGTAAGGCGGGTCAAGGGCAAGCAGATTGAAGAAAAAATTTGGACAAAACCCTGGCAGAAGTTTGCCAGGCCCAGGAAGCTTCTGACCTCCAGCAGTTCTTAGGTTCCTGCCATGCTGTCACAGCCTCTATTTTATCAGGTGTCATTGCAAAACCTCCTTTCAATACATTGTAGCCCAATAACTCTACTTCCTCTTGGAAGAACTCACATTTCTAGAGTTTAACAAAGAGTCTGTGTTCCTTGAAGAGTTTTAGGACAGCTTGAAGGTATTTGACATGTTCTTCAGGGGTGCAACTGTAAATGAGGATGTCATCTAAGTAGGCTACACAACACTGATCCTTGAGTCCTCCCAAGACCACGTCCATCATGGTTTGAAAGGTGCTAGGCGCATTGCACAACCCAAACAACATAACCAAGTTTTTTTAGATGCCTTGTCTAGTCTTGAAGGCAGTCTTCTATTTATTGCCAGGCCTGATGCTGATCTGGTTAAAGGCATCCCTCAAATCAACCTTTGAGAAAACGTTGGCTCCTGAAAGCTGGTCTGAGAGGTCTTCAGCATTAGGTACAGGGTATTGGTTCTTTACATTGATGCTGTTCAGGTCCTGGGAATTGACACAAGGATGTAGGTTGCCGCCCTTCTTTTTAACAAACAGTAAGGGGGATGAGCAAAGGAAATTGGAGACACGTATGTATCCCTTCTTCAACATCTTGTCCAAGTACTCTCTTAAGACGGCTTGTTCCTTCATGTTACAACTGTAGACTGGTCCATGATTAGGTTGCGTTTCAGGGAGGAGGACAAGGACATGGCCAAACTGGCTGTGTTTAGGCAAGGCGGTTGCGTCTTCTTCTGAGAAGATGAATTCCCAAGGCTTTAAACATTTTGGGATCTCAGCTTTGCAGGATTCCATGGTGATGTTGTTTAGCTCAGGGGTCTGCTGAGGATTCAAGTAGGAAACCTCTAAGGTTTGGCTCTAATGAGTGACAGTCACCTGATGGTTCTTATAGTCTAAGTTCAGTTGGTGGTCAACCCATCTTTCAAAACCTATCACTACAGGTTTGGGAAGCTTCTCCATGACGTGGAATCTAGTGGGCAGGAGTTTCCCATTTAACTTCAGGGAGACAGACTCTTAGCATTTGTGGAACAGGTCTGTTGTCTTATTACCCAAAGTTACCAATCTAGAATTTCATTGGATTGGTACACCCAGTTTCTCAGCTAGACTATGTTTCATGTAGTTGAGGGTTGCCCCACTGTCTAGGAGGGCTACAGTGTTCAACTCATGGTCATGGTAACATAAGGTAGTGTCAATGATAGGATAAGACTGGGAAGCATTATTTATTGCTGAAATGGTGGCTCCTTGGGTTCTGTTGGAGTAGCTAGTGCAATCCTTGGATAAGTGGTCACTCTAGTGGAAATAGAAGCATAGTCCACTTCTGATGTGACGTTAATACTCTTCAGGGGTCATGTTCAACCAGGGCCTACTTGAACCAGGGGTCTGGTTGTTCTGGGGTTGGCCAGCGTGGTATCCTTGTGACTGACTGAAGTCTATGCCTTGGGCAATAGCCAGGAGCTCATTTTTTGGGAGATCACATTGGTGGTGTCTCATTAGGCTGGCGTGGTGTGGGTTCAAATTTTTTCTGAAGTGTAACCCAGATATATTGTCAGGGGTTTTGGCGGCCTCTGCCAGGCGTACAAACTGTTATATGTAGGTCTTTAGGTTGTCCCTTCCTTGGGTCAGGCGGATGAGTCCCATGTAAGCTTGGATCTTGACCTCAGCAGGGGTAGTTGCAGAGTTCATTCTCTCCAGGAATTGATTGTAGGAGAGTATGAGGTCTGGGTCTTCCTCAAGGCTGGTCAGGAAGGTTTATCTGGCAGCATCCTTCAGTTGGGCGGCCACCATCATAACCTTCTGGGCATTGTATCTGAAGCTCTCAGGGTGGGCACAGAACAAGGCATTTATCATGATCATTCTTTTTCTGAAGCCAGCCAAGTCCATTTTTGGCAGTTCAGGAAAGGTTGCAGGGCAGCAGTATTCTGGTTTGAGGTGGAGATAGTCACAGTCTGGACTTGGGATGACTTAACAATAATTTCTTCTTGGCATTTTTTCTTATCTTGTGTCTTGGTCATATACTGTCTTAGGTAGTAAGCTGAGGTCAAAAATAAAAGCATACAAGATCCCCCTATAATCAAAAAAGAATAGGGGCCCAGAGTTACTAGTTTAGATATGGTTGACATACTGTCACAGCCCATATCAGAGTCTGGTTGGGCTCCCACAGGGGAGGCAGGCCAGGCCTGAAAGGTCATGTACACAATAGGCGCAATCTGTACCAGGTAGTTGAGGGCAGTGGCCAGGGGGCGCCAACTCCCAGTATGGGGCACAACTTGGTCAGCCAGCCCCAATACAGTGATGTAGACAAAACCTAGCTTGCTGAAATCCTGAGTGGGCGGCGCATTTAGGAGAGGAGGTGCAGTTGGAATCTCCTTCATGATTGGCGGCAGATCCAAATGGTGCGGATGGAAAAACTCCAGATCAAGGGCGCAGGGAGGACAGACAGAGGTTGCAGGAGTATATTCAGTTGGATATGGGTAGGTAATATTGTATTATGTAGTAGATTCACAAATAGATGCAAAGAGAATAATTTAATTGGAGCAAAAATAAACAATTCCTGCAATAAGATAATAATTTCTGGGCATAAACTTGCTTTATTAAGATGTCAACAGTGAGGAGGGCTTCTCCCCCTCACTACTTATACTTACTGAAGATTCTGTGGCCTTTTGTGCCACCAGAGAACTGATGTCATCATTTGGAGTTGGATTTACAATTTTAACCAAAATTTGCGCGCTTGGCCAAGAGGGGGAGATCTCATTGGCTGCTATAACATGAACCTTTGTTGAACTATAGCATGCCAAGTTGCCACAGTTATTTATAGTTCCAGCAACTAATTGAGTGCACAATTGTGCTCCTGATGTATAGTTTCCCAATAGATGAGTGACCCAAATTTGACAATAGGATTGAAGCCAGGGATTTGAGGCTTGTGTGCCTCTCAAATCCCGGGCCATTCACTAGTCAAAAGGGGGGTTTTCTTGCCTTTAAAGATGCTTTATACAGGTTCCCATGCTGAGGGTTTTTTCAACTCTATGGAGGCCAACTGACTGTTCAGGGCAATCTGGGCCCTGACAGGGAAGGCCATTTGATAGGAAGGTTTTTGGTATTTAGGTATATCAATTTGTTGACCTGGATAGTCTTTGCCTCCTGAAGGTTTTTGTTGGCGTGGACCTTGTAAACCTTAATGGCCTTGAAAAGATTCTTCTTTAGGGAATCTTGGATAAGTTGCAGCTGAATCAGGAACTCTTCTGCTGATGGGGAATGTACAGACAAGCTGATGGAAGGAATAAAGGCAGGGGTATACCCCAAGTTTGCCATAAAAGGGGACATCTTAATAGATTAGTGAGGAGTGGCATTGTAGGAGTATTCATCCAAGGGCAGATGAGGAGCCCAGTCATTCTGTTGTTTATTGGAAAAGCAGTGGAGGAAACATTCCAATGTCTGATTGGTACACTTGGTTTGGCCATCTGATTGTGGATGGTAGGAAGTGCTGAGTGAAAGATAGACACCTAGTTGTGTCATGAATTCCTTTCAGAAAAGAGAATGAAACTGAGGTCTGCGGTCTGACAAAATGTCTCTTGGAGTGCCATGGTGGATGAAGACGTTTTTAACAAAGAGGGAAGCCTTCTGCTTTGCAGTAACATTAGAATTACAGGGGACAAAAATAGCCTGCTTTGAGAATCTTTCTACAATGACCAGTATGGAGTCAAAACCTTTGGACTGAGGAAGCTGGACAATATAATCCAAAGAGACAGACTGCCAAGGACCCTCAGGAATAGGAAGGGGATATAGCATACCCACAGGTTTCTGGGTGGAGTGTTTGCTTCTTTGGCACACAAGACAGCTGCTGACGTAGGGCTTAACAAAAGAAGACATTTTTGGCCACCAGAAGTGATTGCAGAGTTTGGCCAAAGTCTTCTTATAGCCAGAATGACCTGCAGCTAAGGAATTGTGGAAGTTAATGGTTAGTTGCTGTTGAAGATCTGGGAAAGAGACTACCAAAAGATTGTTGAAGTATAACACACCATCTAGCAGGAAGAAGGAAGAATTTGAAACTGTATCATTGTTTGTAAGAGCGTTGATAATCTGAGACAAGACCTTGTTGGACAGCTGTAACTTGTGGATTTGCTTCAGTATGTTGGGAGTTGTGGTACTGATAACATTAAGCTCCAGAAAGCTCTTGAGTGGAAGGACTATCTTGGTGTTGAGGGATTTGTAGTATTTGTCAACTTCAGACAATGAAGGATGGAAACTAAGTGCTCATGTAGGGTATTAAGTATACCATTATTGTACACAAGCTTGCAGCAGAAATTTGACAGCTCCAATACCCATCTGGCATAACTCTGGAAGATGCAGCACAACTCGGTAAAGTAAAGCAAGTTCTTATGGTCTGTGTAAATGAGGAAAGGCTCATTGAGTCCCTTGAGATTGCAACGCCAATGCTTAAGTGTTTTGATTATGGCAAGACATTTCTTGTCATGTACAGGATAATTAAGTTCAGCAGGAAGATGATTCTGGGAGAAGTATGCAACAGGATGTTGCATCCCATCCCCCCAAGCTGAAGGAGGACGCCCCCACGGCATAATCACTGGTGTTGGTTTTGACAGAGAAAGGCTTTGAAGGGTCTGGCATCAGGAGGACAGGCGTCAAAAGAAAGGCAGACTTGTTTGCCTCAAAAGCAAGTTGAGCTTCAGGTGAATAAGCAAAGGAAACAGAAGGAGATGTCAGGGCAGTGAGCAGCAGGACCAATGAGGAAAATTTTTCCACAAACTTGCAGCAATAATTTGCCAAACCAAGGAAACCACAAAGTTTGGAACAAGTATTGGGAACAGACCAGTCTTGAATGGCCTTGACCTTAGAGGGAGAGACTGCAAAGCTGTTTTTAGTAATCATGTAGCCAAGAAAGTTCACCTTGGCGCAGAAGAATGAACACTTTGACAATTTGGCAAATAGTTTGTATTCCCAAAGTCTCTGAAGGACCTGAGTAATATGAGTGGCAATGGAAGAGAGTATACAAGGGTATTTTCTAGATAGTTCACAACAAACTCGTTGAGGAATGGAAGGAGTGCCTCATTCATGAGAGCCTGGAAGGTGGAGAGAGCGTTAATTAAGCCAAAAGGAATTACATTATACTTGTATAGTCTAAAGGGTGTACAGAAAGCTGTTTTTCATTTGTGTCCTGAGGCAACACAGACCTGGTTGAAAGCACTGCAGAGATCTATTTTGGTATAGATGTTGCTTCCAGATAAACAGTCAGTGAGGGCTTTGGCAGAGGGAATAGGACATCTGTCCTTGATAGTAATCTTATTTAGGGCACAATAATCAATACAGGGACTCTTTGAGACATCAGATTTACCCACAAAGAAGATGGGAGACAAGCATGGCGAGGTAGAACAAGAAATAAATCCTTTTGTGAGTTTTTTGTTGATGTACAATTTTAGCAAAGAGTTATTGGAGTCAAAAAGAGGGATCAATCTTCCCCAAGGAAGAATGGTACCAGGCTTGAAGTTGATCAGGATATTGTAAGAGCAATGAGGAGGAAGTGAGTGGCATTCACTCTTGCCAAAAAGATCCTTGAAATTGGAATAGCATAGGAGAATTTCATCAAAATTGGTATGAATTATTGACTCATTATGGGAAACGGCAAGCAAGATCAATTGGAAGCAAGCAGGCAAAGAGAGGGACAAATTGGTGTTGAGGGGTGAAGAAAAAAGTGCATCATTGAAAGTGAAAGTGACTCTGTTGTTAATGTGGTCAAAATTGAGAAAGCGCTCCTTGAGCCAAGGGAAACCAAGTATAAATGTGTAAGAGAGATTGGGAGTGGAATTGCACTTTACGCGGGATGGGAAGCCCTCAAGGTCAAAAGTCACTGGCTGAGTGATAGAGGAGGTATCAGTGTAAGTACTGTTTCCAAATTTGACATCCAATGATACATAAAGAGGGAATCCAAGGGTGTCTTCCAGGTCCTTCTTAATGAAGTTTGCATCAGCACCGGTATCAAGCAAGGCCAGAACCTTGACCTTGCCAAGGGGTCCATGTACAGTTACAAGAACTGTCAGGGAGATAGAAGAATATTTAGACATGAGGGAGTTCAGGCTTGTGGAGGAAGTAACAGGGGTTGATCTCTAGGAAAGGGGACAGAGAGCCAGCAGGTGGTCCTTAGACCCACAGTAGGAACAAAGATTATTTGTTCTTATTCTAAGGATTTCCTCTGAGGTAAGACAAAAACCTCCTCCAGGTCTAGGCTCTGTGCCAGGTGGAGATGCGGGAAGGGATGTCGTTTTTGAGGAGAAGGTCTTAGCATTTGGAGAGAGCTTAGATGCAGAACTAGACTTGGTGAGGAGAAGCTTCCTATTCCACTTTACAACTTCTTTAATTAAGGAGTCTAGTTTGTCTGGTAGCTTGTGGTAGACTAGGAAATCTTGAAGAGAGGGATTGAGTCCTATCTTTTAGAAACTGCAAGCCTCTGCATCAGAAGCCTGTAGCCTAGACTGAAGCAAGAAAAACTTCTGATTGTATTCTCCAAGGGGAAGTGAACCTTGGACCAGGCCTGAGAAGCGGGTAGAGGATAAGTCAGCAGAATCCTTGTCTTTTCTGGAGAAGGAAAGGAGAGAAGAAACAAATTGATCATAATATTGGAGAACCTCTGGGTTTCTGACGGAATGAGAACTGAACCAGTCATGGTAGTGACCAGTGAGCTTATCAGCAAGAAACAGGACCTTATGTGCGTTGGTGGGGAAGTCCTTACTGAAAGATGTGAAGTGCGCTTGAGAGTAGGCAAGGATATTGAATATGTTGGGAGGAGGAGAGCTATGGGCAAGAGAGGACAGAGTGTTAAGTACAACCGTTTGCGTGGTGTGTGAACCTGAAGAGGTAGGTTTGTTCTTGCAGAAAACCTTGCCGTAAATCCATCCAAAAAGAAATACACAAAGAGAGATTAAGGCAGCAAAAATTATAGGAAAGACTACAGCTAAAATGACAATAGAAGTGATAGAAAAAGAACTACCTGGGTTAATCCTGTCCAAAGCTTAAATAATTCAAGGTCTTGCCCAATAAGGTGCAAGATTATAAACTATACTGTGTAAAGCGTTTGTATTTAAGTTTAAAAGATACAGGAAAGTAGGCACAGTTTGCAGAAGTACTTTTAAAAGACCTGCCAAAAACTTATGATTAGACACAAAAGGTGTCATAGAGTTAACTAATCCTAAACAAAATATATAAAATAAGGTGTTAAATAAAGATTTGTTTAACCAAAGATATATCTAATTTGGGATATTCCCCGTGGGAATATCTCAACATAAAACTAGTCAAATTATCCCTAATGTTAACAAATGGTGACAACAAGCTAAATGCTTGTTGTCTGAATATCTTCATTATAATTATGCTAGCTGTTTAAACTCTGAAAGCAAATTTAGACCTAACAACATATTTGCTCTAAGCCTAAGCTTCTTTTTTTAAAAAAGATGATAAACTAAGTAAATTTCAAAGTTAGAATTTGAAAATGAAAATATAAAATTGAAGTATAAAAAAAACCTGTGAATAGTGATTGGGAAAACCACTTAGAATTTCAGTTTAAAAGCTTACTTTTCTGGTGTCTTTATTTATATAGCATAAAAAACCAAGCCCTGGGGAAGATCTTCCCTGGGAAAGGAGAGAGTTTCTTGGTAGCTGGCTTTGATAGACAAAAGGGGAACACATGATGGTGTGGAAAAACTGCTGGCAACAGCAAGCCAAAGATCTGTATGTTGCAGGGGAAGAAGACAGTGGTTGCATAAGCAATAAATAAAAGAAAACAAACCTATTTTAAAATAGGAATTTTAAAGGAAAATAAATTAACCCTCGCGCACGCAGGAGCAAAAGCAAAACCAAGAGCAAAAACAAAAGCAAACCAGAGGCAAGCAAAAAGAACAAGGTAAGTTTTGGTTTAACTCACTAATAATCATCTACTTAAAATTCAAGTTTGAAATAGAATTTCAAAAATCAATTGAAAGCCTGCCCTTTGGGGCAGGGCACAACAGGGAAGATTTACAAGAGGGTTGATATCTTTATTAAAATATAAGACAAGCTTTATACTATGGTGAACTATATGCATATTGCACTTTATGCATCTAGACTAGATGATTGCATTACCCCCAAAAAATGATAGCTACTTTTAAACATTATTTTTAAGCTTATATATTACAATCACATATTTAGAAAATATATCCAATCAGAAGCATCAATTTGTTTGACTCAGTGTACTTGAGGAAGAACCAATCATATTCCTAATAGCTTTAAGCTCTATGTTTAGTCATAATATGAATAGTTTTTGTCAAATAAACACACTCTTCTTCTTTTGTCATCCTAAAGTCCTATCTTTTAAAAATCACTTATTAGTTCAGCCCCTACTGTTGTAACTGTGCTGTTTTAGCAGAGTTACACGGGAAAATATTTAGAAGATAGATAATAATCTTTATTGAGAGATAATGATTATATAGTTCATGTGAATCAAGGATAGTATGAACAAGATTGGTGATTACATGGCTGGATGGAAGAAGGGGGTGGCTTGATCCTGATAATGAGTCAAGCGCCAAATTGAGGTATCCACCGTGAAGGATCATAATCTGTTCATGTTGTTGGATTTGGTAATTTGAGTTGACTTCCTAGTCTGGCTTTGGGTGACCGGATAATTGGATTGCGGGTCACAAACCTGCTTGGTTGGAACCTTGCTGGTGGGTTGAGCCTGCGGTTTCAACACCCCCCCCCGGCTGAAGGTCAGCCTCCTCTGGGGGCAGGTCGTCAGGGAGGTTGTCAGGAGCCCAGGCGCCATATTGAATCAGTTGTTGTTTGGTGGCAGGCAGGGCGGTTTCTTGTTGTTTCTGTCTTGCTTTGTAGGGTTGTAGGCAGTTGTGGTGTAAGGTCTTGTTTTGCTTGCGTTTCCTGAGCCCTTGCACAAGGTAAGTGTTATTGTTGTTTACCTTTAGAATGATTGCTGGCCCTACTTTTTCGAGTTTTAGTTTGCTTTTGTCAACATTCATGACACAGACTTTGTCCCCAAATTCATGTCTATTGCAGATGGGAACAAAAGTCTTTTGTAAGCGTTCCTTTTCTTTGGCTGCTTGTTTGCTGTTGGCCTCTACTACTTTAGGATCTGAGCAAGGGGGGAATTGACTTGGAATTTCCAGTTTGGGTCCTGTCAATGCTTGAATGATATTTGGCTGTGTGCTGTATAACAGTTCAAACAGGCTTTTTCTGGTGGATCTGTTCACTTGGGTTTGGCACACAAGTAATGCAGTTGGTAGCTGCTTATACCAGTCTTCAGGTCTCCCAGCGGTAAGTTTGGCTAGGGCTTGCATGAGGCTACCATTAAGCCGCTCTACGCGTCCATTGGCCTGTGGATGGTACGGTGTTGTGGCAGTGTGTTTGATCCCATTTTTGGTGAGGTACACATTGGTGTCTTTGGAGGTCAATTATTTGCCTCCATTAGTTATCAGGAGTTCTGGCTTTCCAATCCTGCTGATTATTTCCTTGCCAATGAATTGTCAGATGTCGTTGCTGGTATGTGCCTTCACTGCTTGGGCTACTGGCCACCTTGTCACAAAATCAATAGCTGTGATGATGTATTTTTTGTCGTTGTGCTTTCCTGGCATGGGGCCCACAATGTCAAGAGCCCATAGTTTGAACAGTAGCTGGGTTTGGATGGGGAGTACAGACTTAGGCAGGGTTTTGCTTTTGGCAAACTTTTTGAAGACCTCACACTGTTCTAACACTTCCTGGAAATTGCGGTATAAGGTTGGCCACCAGGCTTTATGCTTTAGGAATTTTTATAGATTCCAGCTCTTAGTATGTCCAAGATCTCTGTGGTAGCAAAGAATGGTATTGACTTGTTGATGTGTGGGGATGTAGGGAATGGTTGTGTCATCCAACATCTTTCTGTGAAGAGTCCCATATACGTCAGCAAAGAGGTGTTCATTCATGATGACTGTTTCTTTGGTGATATTGGTTGTGGCTGCAGGGAACCCTTTGTCTTTTGTACATAGCACTAGGAGAGGCCAGTCTGGGTCAAGCCCATTCTCTCCCCTAGAAGCACAGACATACAGACGGGACAGGGCGTCCGCCATGGCAAGCTTGGCCCCGGACTTATATTGAATGAGCATGTTACTCCTTTCTAATATTTCCATCCACTGCGCTTGGCGGTGTGACAGGTTTGCTTGTGTCTTGAAGTAGATGAGCGACTTGTGATTGGTTAGTGCTGTAAATTCTTCCTGCTGTTCCAGGTAACAGCGCCATTTGACTAGGCAGTGTACAATGGCCAGTAGTTCTTTGTTGTGGATTGGGTATTGACACTTGCCATCCGTCAGTTTGTACGGCGTGTAGGCTATGGGCAGGAAGTCACCATCACTATTCTTAATTTGTAGTACTCCCCCAATGGATGCATCTGAGGTGTTGGTTTCCATCTGGTACTCTCTGTCTCGTTTTAGATATTGTAAGATGGGAGCTGTTGTGAGCTTATCTTTGAGACGTCTAAAACAGAGGTCATATTGGGGGGTCCATACAAACTTGGACTTGGCGCCTGTTATGGCAGACAAGGGGGTGGTCAAGATGCCACAGTCGGGTATGAAGCGTTGTACATAGGCCACCATTCCCAAGAAGGTGTGTAGTTCTGACCTGTCCTTGGGAGGTAGCATCCTGAAGATGGCTTGTATCTTTTGACTGTCGGGTTTGATGCCGTCTTTTGAGACTATGTGTCCCAAGAAGGGTAGTTGCTCCCAAAAGAACTGGCGTTTGGAGGGCTTGGCCAACAGTTTGTGCCATGCCAAGGTCGCAAAGACTTCCTCCAGGTCTTTGTGGTGCTGTTCCACCAAGGGGCTGTAGACAATAATATTGTTCAGGTACACTAGGGCATTTATGCCTATGTGTGGCGCAAACACTTTGTTCATGAAGGTTACAAAGGTGGACGGGGCATTGGTCATACCAAAGTTGAGTACCACACATTTGTAGGAACCGTACTTGGTGCAGAAGGCTGTCTTGGGGATGTCTTCCTCCTTGATACAAATCTGATTGTAGCCCTCAGTTAGATCAATCTTGAAGAAGACGGTGGCTCCTCCCAAGGCGTCAAAGAGATTGTCAATCAGTGGCAATGGGTAACAATTTTAAATATTGACTTTGTTCAAGGCGCGGTAGTCTGTGACCAGGTGTAAGGTACCGTCCTTTTTAGCCACAAAGAATACGGCAGCCCCAAAGGGAGACTGTGAGGGGCAGATAAGTCCTTTTTCCAGTGCCTCCTTGAGATAGGCGCGCAGGGTGTTGTCCTTGTTTGGGGTCAGTTGATAGATGGGACGTGCCTTGGGTACAGCCCCCTTGAGTTGTATAGAGTGTTGGATGTGCTTCTCAGGGGGGAGCCCAGGTAACGCTTCTTTAAAGATTTCTGGGTGACGGGCCACAATGTCACAATCTTGATGCATGGAGGTGTCCTGGTGGTCCTTGAAGTGTATGATTTCATACTGGCAGGAATCCCAGTCAATTGCTTTCAGGTTTTCCTTCTTGTCCAAGGTCTCTATGATGCGTACAAAGACGTGGTTGCGTAGGAGTTGGTCCACATAGTCCGGGTAGATCTGGTGGTTGACACCTTCACGCTTGATGGTCAACACTGAGGTTGCCCAGTCCACATGGGGGTTGTTTTTCCGTAACCAGTCTAGTCCCAGTACAATGTCAAACTTAGGGAAGTCAATGACGGGACCTTGGATGGTGGAGTGAAGGTTCTCAAGCATGACGGAGAAGGGGGCAGTTTCCTTTGTCACAGCAATGTTTTGTTCATCAGCCAGGACCACGTTTTTAATCTGAAAAGGATTAGTGGTCAGCTTGAATTTATCCACAAAGCTGCTGTTGACTAAAGTTCAATCTGCGCCCAAGTCCAAGAGTGCTGAGCCTGTGTAACTGCAAAAGCGGAAAGGGGAAGACATCAATTTATTGGGATGTCTAGCAATGGTGTATAGTACTGGGTCTTCCAAGGGTACTTGGATCATTGGACATTGGTCCACGTCCTTGGGTTGGTATTCATTGTTGGGCAAGTCAGAAGTTGCGTGGGGAGAGCTTGGCTTGCTTAGTGCTCTCCCCGGGCTTTTCCCTCATCTTGGTTGCCTTGGGTGGCGGTGACACAGAAATGGGTACAATTTGACTGGCCGTTATTTCCATTCCCATTCCCATTTGAACCCTTGGGTTTGTGGTTGTTGTTGTTGCCATTGCCTCCAGGAGGTGGTTGAGAGGAGCGCCTGCATAGATGGGAGTCCTTGGGCCTTTCTTGTTTCCCAGTCTGTGCCTTGTGTAGAGCGTTGGACGTTTGTTCTGCTTTTTCCGCTTCACAGTACAGGCTTTGCAGGTTGGTCACCTGATCCAGGTTCACATGTCTCATCACATGCAACTTGAGGGCGTTGTAGTACATGAGGTGTGTCACTGGGGTGTCAAAGGCCATGTCAGATGGAGCACAGAGACAGAGTTCCTTGTATGCACGGGTGAATTCTTGAACAGTGCCTGTCTGGGTCAGGTTCTTTACTTGACGTATGATCATGAGCACTGTATCCTTAAGCACAAACCTTGCCAAGAAGTCCTGTTTTAAAGTGTCCCAGTTCTTGTTGGTGTGCTCTTTGTGCCACTTGTTACACCAGGTGCCAGCGTCATGGGTCAGGCAAATGGAAATCTCCGCAATCCAGAACCGCTGTGGGCATTCCATCTGAGCCAGCTTGCTTTGGGTGGACTGGATCCATGCGGCAGCATTGTTGTTGTTGGCCCTGACAAAGGGCTCTAAGGCAACGCTGCAAAGTCTTTGTGCAACATAGGCGGGCATGGTGGTTTTTTCAGCTGGTTGCAGCATCAAGGGAGGTGCCTGAAAGAACCCTTGGGCGGACAGGGCATTGAAGGCGGGTAGCGGGATAACCGTGTTTTGGTAGAGGACAAAACCATCAGGTATCTTGGTACCAGGAGTATACAGAGTCCAGTTGGGCGGGAGGCCAGACATAATTCTGTTGAGGATTTGTTGGCCGCGGCGTGTGTGGGCAACAGGCAGAATTTTTCAAGATAAGGTAGGATGGAGAGCCTACCTGTGCTCCAATGTTGTAACTGTGCTGTTTTAGCAGAGTTACACGGGGAAAATATTAGAAGATATATAATAATCTTTATTGAGAGATAATGATTATATAGTTCATGTGAATCAAGGATAGTAGGAACAAAATTGGTGATCACACAGCTGGATGGAAGAAGAGGGTGACTTGATCCTGGTAATGAGTCAAGCGCCAAATCAAGGTATTCACTGTGAAGGATCATCATCTGTTCATGTTGTTGGATTTGGTAATTCAAGTTGACTTCCTAGTCTGGCTTCGGGTGACCGGATAATTGGATTGCAATTCACAAACCTGCTTGGTTGAAACCTTGCTGGCAAGTTGAGCCTGCGGTTTTGACACCAAGAAATCCCTGAGATAGGCTAACTAATACACCCTTTTCAGTAATAAGGTAGCTTTAAAATCTGTGATGCTAAGAAAAATCAAATCATATATAAGAAAGATGAACTCATATTTAAAAAATCTAACCTGTGCAAGTCACAGCTGCAAATAATTTGAATGTTTTTGGTGAACTAGCAAAAAAACAAACAAGAAACACAACAAAAATCACACACAATACAAAAATAAATCAACTTATAGACAATACATTCCAAACTAAAAATAAAATAATTCAAGCCAACAAGCAAAATGGATTGGGATTATTTCAGAATACATTATAATTTAACTATGATACTGATGAGGCACCAAAAAAGGGATAAACAAAACCAGAGCAACCTATAAAATTTTTTTCACAAACATAAAAAATTAAAATTATGCAAAATACATGATGTTTGCATCCTAAAATAGAAAAAACATTTTTACAGGCAATCAATGGCTATCTAATTTAAAAACAAAAGCAATTTTAATTTCAATAGTGCTTTATTTGAACTGAATGGCTTTAGAAACTACCCAGATTGGGACTTGTGATATCACTAAAATTCAGACCATACAATTTAAATTATTTCTTTAGTGATTCTTATTGCTTTATTTCACTATGATTTCTTCTAGAAACTCAGAGCTTGACATGCTTGATGAGCAATATAATATTCAGGAAATTGTCAATGGACAGGGATATTGATCAGGTTAATCCCTCATTTACACCCATATTTTTTATGAATAAGGATAAAGAAGAACTATACCTGTCTCCCAGCCCTTCTGGGCTTGACCTGTTTGAGAATAATCAGGTTACTATATCTGCTTGTGCTATATTTCTTTATTCCTTTAAGGGCACCAGTTCCAGGAAGCCAGGCGTAGGTAGAGGCATTAGATGACTCAGGACAGAGCACTTCTGGGCCAGTGGGTAATTCCCACCATAGGATGGGTGCTAACTTGATAAAGTAAGATAGGGACCACCTAAGTAAGGACCAGGGGCCAGAGTTGGGCACCATGGAGTCAAAAAAGCCTGTCAGAGTAATGTAGAGTACTTCAAACAGCTGGGTAGACATGGTCACAGCGGCATCAGCAAGTTTCATTGGATGGTTGGGTCGTGGGAACAGAGGCAGGGTCATAGGAACCAGGTAGACAGACAGATAACTCTACTTGTCCTTGAACAATCTTGATGGCCTCACATACCACTTTCCTTCATGACCTATAGTTTTGATCTCTCTAGTCCTTGCCAAGGGGTTGGCAATTAGTATGTTCTCCAATTTAAACTCAGAGTAGGTGGGGTTTGGGGGATATTTGGTGAAATGCACTTGTCCAAAGGGGGCTCCAGGGGGATGGTATAGTGCCTGATGCGGGTTGGCAGGTTGGTCTCTGGAGCAGGCAGACGCTTTTTTGTCTACTTGACTAGAGTTGAGGTGGAAGATCACTAAAACTAAACAGGGTGAAATTTGCTGGAACCAGAGGTTCATAAATCTTTATTATCAAAAAAGACAATATGGTCATCCCCATACTGCTTGGGTTTTTATATCATAGGATTTTTCTTTGAATTTTGCGGACTTCAGGCCAGAAGGCATTTTGCCGGCAGGGCGTGGACCTTGGGGCAGGGGTTTGAGGGCAGCAGATCTTGGTTGTGCTTGCTCTGGAAAACAGAAGTGGTAATGCTTTGTTCCGTTGCTGCTGTTCACCATTCACTTGAGCTGGACAATTGCATTACCAATTTTGGACTGGAGACTGGCAGCAGCTGGTGCTCATTGGCAAGGCTATTAGTAGGTCTAGTCTTAACCTCCTATAGGCAAGCCACAACCTCTGTGTATTTCTAGGTCCTCAGTGGCACAAGGCTGGCGGCAATCTGGTGATCATTCAGGGAATCTCCTTTAACAAGCTGGCAAGTTGCGGAGTAATTCAAAAACTTGAGTCTGTGACTCAACAGGTTGGTGGGTCCCTGTTTTGTCTGGCTGGCACAAGTCATCTTCAGGGGACCAGGGTTTGATTTTGGGGTTTTCAATACAAGTATTGAAATGTCATACTTGATAACCAGCCAACTATCAAGTCACGTTGATGGAATTTTTATAGAACAATTGACATCCAAAAGTTAACTGACTTTGACTATAGCTAATCAGTCTAAGGCTCCTATGACCCAGTAGTCCAAACATAAAATGATCACCACCAAAATTTTCCAGGAAACTTTAGGACTGAACCAATGCAGCCAAAATTGGGACAAGAGCACAAGCCAGTTGAAGTTTTCCATTCCACTGAGATGTGGGAATTCAACAACTTCCTGAAAAAGGGGATTTCATTGGCGTTGTAAAGAAGTTGAATAAGGTGCCCAAGTCTCATATCAACAAAGCATATCTGTGATGATCCACATGTGAATTAGTTTTCCAGATATGAGCAGATATTGTCCAAGTAGAGAATGGTTACCTGAGAGAGGTAAATGCTTGCTTGCCAAGCTTCAGTGGCTGGGGGTTTTCTCAACCAAGGTGGTTAGGGTTGGGTTTTTGCTTTGGGGTGCTAGTAGGATAGCCCTCTATTGGTTCCTGAGAAGGACAAAGAGAGTAACCATGAATGGTTATGCTAAGACATTGTAAGCATCCCTAGACCAGCTGGGGTTGTAATACAGCTGTGTCATGAATGACATTTATAAAAAAATAAGTGGAAAACTCCAACTAGGAGAATCAAACTCAGGACCTTATTATGAGGGTTGTGGGGATCCTGCGGGCCCTTGGGCTGCCCGCCCATGTTTTTCACAGTTAGCTGGTGGAAGAGCTGAAACAGGAATTGGTTCAACCCCAATTAATCAGGGGAATTCACAGGTCCTCCTGTCCACAAATTTGCAGGAACAAGCTGGATTACTGAAAGCGTTAGACCAATATGGTGTCACTCCTGTCATAGTTGACGGGCCATCCAAAAAGGGGTTTGCTGCTCAGCACAATGAGCCAAAATCCAAAGGGAATTCTGATAATTGGCTAGAAACCTGGGCCACCAGGCATCGTGATCCCCAGTCATGTAGTGACCCCAAAGCCACTCCTGAAGATGTGCGGCTTATGCAGCAAAGATTGTCCCAGCTTAGGGTTTCTGGAGGTCTCTTGGTCCCTGATGGCAAGAACTCTGGTGGCAATGATAAAGGAGTGAAGAGGTTGTGTATGGACTTTCAGATGAATATCATTCCAACAGAAGATATGACAGGTCTGAAGGACCAGAATGAGGCCGGAACTCTTTTCCTGGAGGGAACTGAGCAAACTCAGCCATCAGGTTATGGGCTAGATTCTGAACTTAGAATTTAAATGGTTTTTAACCCCGTAAGGTCTTGACAAAATGGTATTGCCATTCTGAAATAAATAAGATTATGGGAACTTGGTTCTACCAATTTATTCCTTATTTTGTCTTGGTTGTTTTCCATTTTACTACTGTTCTAAATGAAAATCTTGGTCAGACAGCCTGCATTCCTGAGGAAGCTCTCAAAACCTGGCCCGCGTTTTATTGTCCTCCTGGAGCACCCTTTGGTCCACTGCATTTCTCTGACTACCCCCTTAAGCCAGAGTATTGGGAGTTGACCATGAAGGATATTTCTTGCCCAGACCACCTGGGCCAACAGATTACCCCACAAACAGCTTTCCATAAAGGTGCTTGGTGCAAACAACCAGCCCCCAAAATCTGTGTGAAGTATAAATATTTGCCTGCCTACCAGATAGATATGAAAGCACCCCCCAACACCCAAACCTGACTGCCTACACCCCACCCCAGGACTGTCTCTGCCCACAGCCAACCAATATGCAGGCATTGCCTGTATCACCTTGGCTGGGTTAGTTGACACTATGGTATCCACTGCTAGACCCTGGGCCTTAGTAGGACGTTCAGCATCTTATCTCATCAAGTTAGCACCCCTCCTATGATGTGCTCTACCCTCCTCCCAACCAAACAAGTTGGCAGCTGAGGCTAACAGTCCCTCCCCTGGGATGCGGTATCCTGACAAGCAGGGATTTCCTTGAAAGGGGAAGATGCTGAGTCAGCATTGCTCTTCCAGAAAACCAACTGGAAGGATAATACAGTTGGTAGCCCCTGGGATAATGGAGTGTTGAAGCAGCACTGAAACCCTGATATCAGCTAGGGTGGAAATACATCTGGGCCATTCCTGCCAAAAAGGGTCTGGTAATTTATTTGCCTATGTCCTCTGGGTGGTTTTAAGAAAGATTTTTTACTACCACTGTTCAAGCATAAGGGTACTGGAATCACTTGTGGAGTAGCTGCCTAGCAAAACAGATTCTCAGCCCAAGTATCAGAGAGATGTACAGAAAGTGGAGTTAGTTACTATGTGAATTACCAATCTAACCACCCAGGGAGAAAATAGGAGAAAAAAGTAGCAGGAAGAGAGTAAATGCTTGTAACTGAAAGCCTCAGTAAAATACACTTACAATGTCTATATAAAGAGAGAAAAGTCTAGATAGAAGACATTTGTAGTGGCCAAGAAAGAGATTTAAGAGTAAAAGATAAATAAATAAAAAGATAAAATAAATAAAGAAATATTTATTTATTTTAAAAATATAATACTATAAGGAAAGGAAGAAAGGTGCTCAAACAGGGAACCAGTTAACCCTTGTGCACAAAATGTTAACACTTTGAGCAACTTGAGTGATGGAAATTGATTTCCTAGTTGGATTTTAATGGAACTTCAGAGATGAGAAAATTTTGAGAGCTTCAATCATTGGTTGAGTTGAGGGCATGTTTATTTATGAATACCATTAGTTAGAAGCCAAAAGTGAGAGAAAGAGGGGCTAAACTGATTAAGTTCAGCTCCCATTCTGGTGAAATGAACCACCAGGATGCCATCCAGTGAATAACAGGAATGCCCTTTCAGGGCCCAGAAAGTCCTGGACAATCAGCTGGCTATCCTAGAGACAAAACCCCCACAGCTTGGGAACCCCTACCAAGTATCTCCCAGAGTGAGAAAACCCCCTTTTGACTAACTAATGGCCCAGAATTTGAGAGGCACACAAGCCTCAAATCCCTGGCTTCAATTCTATTAACAAATTTGGGCCTCTCAACTATCAGGAAATGATACATTGGGAGCGCAATTGTTTGATTGTGCAATCAGGCACTCAATCACTCACGGGATCTATAAATAACTGTGGCACCTTGGCATGCTGCAGTTCAAGAAAGGTTCATGTTATACCAACCAATGAGCACCCACCCCCTGAGCCAAGTACGCAAATTCCAGTGAAAATTGTAAGTTCAACACCAAATGATGCCATCAGTTCCCTGGTGGCACAAAAGGCCACATAGAATCAAGTAAGTATAAATAGTGAGGGGGAGAAGCCCTCCTTGCTGTTGAAATATTAAAATAAAACAACTTTATGCTCAGGATTCCTTAATTTCTTGCAAGATATATCTACTTTTGCACCAATATAACTATTCTGTTTGCATTTATTTGTATCTCCACTACACTTTACAACCTCACGCATCTGCTCCTTCTGGCCACCAAGAGTGATCATTTTGCCCTCCATGCTGGAGATTCCTCCTACTCCCCCTGCCTACTGTGCCTCCTGCCCAGGACTTCAGTAAGTTGGGTTTTGTCTATATCACAGTATTAGGTCTGGTTGACCAGGTTGTGCCCCATACTGGAAGTTGGCGCCCCCTGGCTACTGCAGTTAACTACCTGGTCTGTATTGCACCTATTGTGTACATGGCCTTCCAGGCCTGGACTGCCTCTCCTGAGGAAGTCCAGTCAGACTATATTATGGGCCGTGACATGCCCACTCAAAAGGGGGACCAGAGGGAGGAGGGCAATCTGACCCATGAGAAAAAGGCATTCATTCCCATTAGAGTCATTCCAGACGGGAATCAAGAAACATAGCTGTGAGAAGTGAGATCTTATGGGGAAGCACAATTTCTTGATGAAGATCAGGAGCCAAGATGATTGAGGGTATCAGGAAGACAGGCATAGGTGGAGGTATTAGTTGACTCTGAACGGGGTACTGCCGGGTCAGTGGGTAATGCCCACCATAGGATGGGTGCTAACTCAATAATATAGGATACAGATTGCTCAAGCAAAGACCAGGGTCCGGAGTTGGGCACCATAGTGTCTACCATTCCTGTAAAAGTAATGTAGAGTACTCCAAACAGTTGAGTGGATGTGGCCTTGGCGGAAGTAGGGGGATCTATTGGGAGTTTGGGTTGTGGGGTCAAGGGTGGGGTCATAGAAACCAGGTAGGCAGGCAGATAATTCTACTAGTCCTTGAACAATAAGGGCGGCAACTTGATACTCTTTTCTTTGTGTTCTATGTATTTAGTCTCTCTAGTTCTTGTCAAGGGGTTGACAATGAGGATGGTCTCCAAGTTGTACTCCAAGTAGGCGGGGTTGGGCAGGTATTTGGTAAAATGCACAGGTCCAAAGGGGGCTCCAGGGGGACAGTATGGTGCCTGATGCAGGTTGGCAGGTTGGTCTCTGGAGGGGGTGGTTGCCTGATTGTCTACTTGGACGGAGTTGAGATGAAAGATCACTAAGACTAGATAAGGTGGGATTTGTTCAAACCAAAGGTTCATAAAACTTTATTATTGAAAATGACAATATGGTCATCACCACACTACCAGTGTTCTTATACCATGCATTTTTGCTTTTTTATTTTTGCAGGGTTCAGGTTTGCAGATAAGGCACTGGCAAGGCATAGATCTTGGCTTAGAGTCTTGAGGGCGGCGGATCCAGGTTGTTTCTGGGTAGGATACGCCATTTTGAAAACAGCACTTTGATTTACGGTATCTCAAATTTAATTCAAGATGGCGTTTTTTGCGTTAGTGATTTTGAATCACAAAAAATAAAAAACAATAAAATAGTTAAAATTTACATATAATTTATTAATGCAACATCTCAAATTTACGCCATCTCAATTCCGTCACTTCAAGTCAGATTAATTAAATATTATTTTTCTAACTTTATTTACATATGAAATCACCTAGTGTGGGGCGTGTTTACGCCATCTTGACTTTACCTTGTTTCAAATCACGCTATTTATCTTTAACTAAAATAAACTTATATCCAAACTAAAACAAAACCTGCTGTATAGTGCCAGAAGATGTTTCTATAGTATTAATTCAAGACACTTATACTAAGAACAACCTAAATAGACGTCACTATGATAGTCCTTCTAATGATTGTCATTGCTGGGTAAAAAAAACCCAGTTTTGTCATATGTAATTTACAAATTTATTATACATGGATACATTGATAAGAGTTCTCTTAATAAAATATTTTAATAGTGATTTTAATATGGAAGGGGGTGATTACACTATTTTAATTTATGTCACTTCAAATTCCACCAAGTTTCATATCACCCAATTGATTCAATGCGCACAATGGATAGGGGAAAATAAGGGGAATTACATATGACGCCAGGCTACACTATATCAATTCCCCCACCGTGATTCTTGCTTTCCACTTTTCAAAAATACATTTTCATGTAAAAAACCATATTAATAAAGAATGTAAGAAATTAACTGAAACTTTGTGAATATATATTTTTTGGCCTCCTCTAAACAACTGGGTACTTTTTAAATCCAGTTGTATAAGCTAGTTTTTTAGAAACTTAATTTTTACTCTTTGGCCCAGTTAAAGTAGCTCCACTGGGAATTTGTTAATTTAATATAAAAAATGGTCAAAACACTATGTTTTTGAGCTGCAGCACCTCAATTACGTCACTTCAAAAACACCATTTTGAAAGCAAGTTTTCAGTCAAAACTTAAAGTTTTGCCTACTTGCATTACTAATAAAACATTTATTTTTACAAAATAAAAACATTAAAAATTTGATATTATATATTTTTAAATCTTCTCTACAATTCTGTATAAAAAAATTACTAATTTTTTTATATTAAAAACATTCTCATTTTTCTCTTTAAAAACAACTCCCAAATTGCTCATATTTTTAAACTAATTCACTTTTAGATGCCTCCCAAGTCAATTACCAAAGCTGCGCCCAAGGCCTCAAAGTCCAAGATCACTCCTCCAAAGGCCAAAAAGGCCAAGACTACCCCAAAAAAGCAGCCCTCTAAGGCCAAGGCTCCCCCAAGACCCCAACTCCATCACCTGAGCCAAAGGGAAACAGTCCTACCCCTCCCCACTCTCAATTTGTGTACTCCCCCTCAGACCCCCAAGAGAAGTTATTCAACTTCAATTGCCACTCTGATCCCACATCAGAGCCTGAGGAGGAAGAAGAGCAGAAGCCTGAGCCTGGTGCTCCTGAAGATGACCAAATTGAGCTCTGGGATCTTAATACCATCCATAATATATGCAATCAAAATGATACCTTTGCTGTGCCTGCCACTTATCCAGCCAGCTACCCCATCATGACAAAGAAAGGGGGTGCTGGCTTTGTCTACAAAGGCTACAGCTTCAGCTGTAATGACAAGAAAAAAGCCATTTGACAACATCATTTTAAATGTGATAACATTGGCTTTCAGCTAGACTCACTACTTATGGGTTCACTGGATTTAAAGCTCTAACTGTCAACCATGACTGTGCTGAGCCTTTTGACCCCCTTTACCAACTTATCCGCTGGTTTCTTTTCCAGGTAATTCCAACCACCAAGGATCAAACCGTAACTGAGGTCGTCAATGATGCCCTCCTTAATTTAAATGATACCTAACTTGCAACTGTTGGTGGTGCCTCAAAACTACAGAGATATCTCACTGACCAGAGATATTCTCTGAGCACTAAAGGCGTCAGTGCTACGTCCATTGACCAATTGATCCTTACAGAGGAACAAAAATTATCCTGCCATGAGGAGAGATTACTTCTTCACAATGATGATCAACACGCCCCTGAGCGTATTATCTGCTTTGCCAAAAGCCAGGATCTACGCAACCTGCTGAAATACAAGACCTGGCTCACAGATGGCACTTTCTCAACCTGCCCAAAGCTCTTCAGCCAGCTTTGAAATATCCATGGGCAGGTTGGAAATCTGGTTCTTCCCCTGGTATTCTTTTTCCTTCCCAACAAGAAGCAGGAAACATATGTCCGTGCACTCACAATCCTAAAGGCCAAGCTTGATGAAATCCTCCCAACCATTGAAGAGGAGCCCAAGGAGACCAGAGGACACAAGAAGAAGACCCTATCCCAAGAAGAAGATGTCCCACCCCCAAAAAGCAGCCAGAAAGCCTTCCCTACTATGAATATATGGTAGTGGATTTTGATCAGGCTCAGGCAAATGCCTTTATTTGTGTCTTTAAGAGCTCCCCTCAGGGATGCTACTTCCACTTCTGGCTTGCACTCTGCTACCACCTCCAAAAGTGCTCTGACTTCCATGAGCTGGTCAACTCTGAAGGCACCAAAGAAGCCAGAGACGTCTTCAATTGCTTTGCTATCCTTGCTCTGGTTAGAAAAGAGGAGACAAATGCCTTCTACAACGCCCTCCTCCTTCACCCATATATTATAGCCAACCAGGCAGCCTTTGTACCCTTTATTGAGTATTTTGAAACTCAGTGGGTTAGTATCTTTCAAGGAGCAGGCCACATCAGAAAAGGCGGTGACTCAATCACCTGGAACTTCTTCAAGCAGGTCAAAGAAAGTCTCATCAAGACCACCTCTTCCCTTGAAGGGTGGCATAGCCAGTTTGCTACAAGGATTAGGGTTAATAAGCCTAAATTCAATAAGATCATGACCCATTTAAAAACCCAGCAGGCCATCTCTGCCCGCCTCTTTAAGACTGGTATTAAGACTAAGGGTGATCCCCCTAAGCAGACTAAGGCTGTAAAGAAATATACAGAAATCAGCAAGGTGGTCCTTGCCTACTATCTCAAGGATAGAAAGCTTGAGCATCTCCAAGCTATCTCAGTTGCTCTTTCAACCAATGTATGATTCTTCCTCAATAAACTATTCTTTATCTTCTCTCTTATTTCCTTTTATTTTACCATTCTTTGACTTTTTTTTGGTATTTGGTACAATTCTATGCTTATTTTAAAGTATGGATCAAAGTTATAATAGATGAAAATAGTTGTTTTTGGGCATATTTTAACTTTTGGGCTTTATGCAACTATGTTGCTACTAATTGACCCTGTTTTTTATTACAGACTTAAAACCTGAGGCTTTTTTAAGCCTAGAAATGTTTTTTTGAATTTTATTTTTTGGGTAATTTTTGGGGTTCAAAAATCTAAAATTTTAAAACCGTTTTTCTTAGTCAAAATGCCGTAAATCAAAATGGCGTTTTTACTATAAAATTGAGATAGCTAAAAATTGAGATGGTGTATTTTGAGATGGCGCTTTTCAAAATGCTGTTTTTGAAATAGCGTGTCCTACCTAGCTCTTGACTGTGGTTCAAACTTGAAGCTGTCTTGCTCCATGTTTCAAACAGTTTCACTGTGATTCCTGTCATGTTTCTCCGGCAAATCTTGAGCGCTTCTGCCTATGTTTTACATAGGGGAATGTCCAACCATCAATTTTACAACATTTTTCCAAGTTTCCCCACATTTTCTTCAACGGTTTGCATCTCTGAACTTGCCCATTGCTTGCCTTTTGCCTCTCCTAGTTGTTCATGGAAAATTTTGCTTATTTGCCCTCACAGTTTCTCTGTTCTGTTTCTGGTTTTTCTCAGCTTCTTTCACTTAATCAACTCTTAATAAACTTACAGTTTAAACACTGTAAATAATTTTTATTTTCTTTCTTTTAACCATAT
Organism: Entomophthora muscae; assembly: GCA_014839935.2. Taxonomy (NCBI): domain Eukaryota; kingdom Fungi; phylum Entomophthoromycota; class Entomophthoromycetes; order Entomophthorales; family Entomophthoraceae; genus Entomophthora; species Entomophthora muscae. The sequence goes on along the minus strand of QTSX02000031.1, from coordinate 429,359 downwards.
GATAATTAATACAATCTTTTTATTATATCTTTGGCAGCATAAAATCATGATTTAACTGCTTCTTTTCCTAAACTTTCCTCTTTTAAGAAACAAAATTCCAGCATTCTAGATTATGTATCCAATCTGGTTAGTTCTTATAAGTCATCTTTCAGCTCCATAGCTAGTCCTGCACTATCATCTTCTGGTCCTTCAGCCATTTCTTCAACCACATCTTTCAGCTCTTCTGCCTAGCCCACCAACAGTACATCTTAGTTATCAAACAGCTTGTCTTAGTCTCTAAGCAGCTCATTTCATCCATCAGACCTACAGCTACTCCTGCATCCTGATCTTCTAATTATTAGGCTGCTCTTGCATCATGGCCAGCTACTTCTGCATCATGTTATTCCTATACTTTAGCTCTCATACATCATGATCAGCTACTCCTGCATCATGGTCTTTCAATCCACTAGCTCTCCTGCATCATGATCAGCTATTCCTGCATCATGATCTTCCAGTCCTCTAGCTTTCCTGCATCATGATCAGTTACTCCTGCATCATAATATTTTTTCCAAACTTCATCATGAACCAACATTCCCTCAACTATTCTTTACTGTGATCATAAAGTCCTTCTTACTAGTCTTCTCTGCTGATCCCATACTATTAACCTTGGTGCTTTATCTCAGTCTCCATTACCAGAACCTGTAGACCCAGGCATGAGTCTATATTGAACTGGCATTTGAATGGGCCCTTGCAAGTGGCATTCCACTTAGGCCATCCAACCATAGATCAATAAAGTCTATGCTGTTGTCTTTACTCACCCAGGTGATTAAGTCTGGACTTTCAGTTGCAGAGTAATCAGCTCCACTTCCCAGAGGCCTGATCACACCAAGTTCTGCAGCTGCTTCCCCAAGCAAATTGCCTTGGTGACACCTCTGAGCAAATATATGCCCTCCAATGCTCACTTTGAGATCTCCCTTAGCTCTCATAGGGACATAAACAAGTACACCCTATCAGTCTGTTAGGTAGGATGCTTGCTCACAGACCTCCTGTAAGCGTATCAGGGTACATAGAGCTCTCAAAGCTCCTCCCTTCCCTGGCAGCCCATGTTACACTCCAGGGGTCCAAAACTCACAGCCCTGGTAATCAAGTCCCCTACCATGCTGGCATACACTTCTACCTTGGCAGCCTGTGTTACCCTCCAGGGTCTAAACATCCTCCAGCCTGAGTAGCACACGCTACCCATCAGGCTGGATCCCTCCCCACCCCAAGCAGCTAAAGTTTGCTGCTGGGCTATCTCATTCCTCATCCCAAGCAGCCACAGTTCCCTGCTGGGTAAGGACCTCTAGCCCACAGCAGCCAATATCTTTTTCTGGGTGGAGACAACATCTGCCTCTAGTAGTCTCTACATCTACTAGCTAGGCCTTACCTTCCCTAGTAGCCATCATTCCCTACTAGGCCTCTACCTGCAACAAACCAATAACACAATGTCAATCTTCAGCATAGCGTCTTTATTTGAAGCCAAATCAACCCTTGCCTGCAAAATCTCTTTCATGTGGACCATAACACCCACCACAGTTGATTTTGAGGTGTCTTTAGAAACCACAAACAGAAGCTCTGGATCCATATATTTTAATATGAGAGATGACAACAGAAGGGCCTTGACTGCCAAGAATTCTTTTGCACACTTGGGATTCCAGACTAATGTTGTCTTCCCACTGGCTGAATAAAAGGGGGTGCCACTTCAGACAAGTGTGGGGTAAACTTTTTGAAGAAATTATAGGTGCCAAAAAAACTCTGCAACTAAGATACTGTCACAGGAGTTACTTATTCACAAACTGCCGCCTTTTTATCAGGAGCAATTGTATGATCAATCTCAAAGATAATGTTTCCCAAAAAGGTAGCTTTGCATTTAAAGAATTCACAATTTTTTCTTAATAATTGAGTTATACTGAAGGATATGTTGCACTACAGCTGACATGTGAGCCTTATGGGACTCCTCATCTAGAGAAAACACCAAAATGTTGTCCATGTAGGCAATGGTACAAACACCCAGTAGGTCTTCTAGTACCAAATCTACTAGCCACTGAAAGCATGCAGGAGCATTTTCCAACCCAGAAGACATGGCAGAAAACTGGAAGATGCCCTTCTTGGCTCTGAAAGCAGTCAATCACTCCATTTTTCTTCTATCCTAATCTTATTGAAAACATATAAATGATAAAGTTTAAAGAAAACCTTGGCTTTTTCCACACAGCAAGAGATTTGTGCTTCAAGAGGAAAAGGATAAGTATCCAGGATTGTGATATTATTTAAGTTTCCATAATTCACACATGGCTGTAAAGACTCATCTGACTTTTGAACAAACAACAATAGAGAACAGATTGACAAAGCCTTCTTAAATATGTATTCTTTTGACAACATGTCCCAAGTCCACTCCTCCAAACATGTGTCTTCCTTTATGGTCAAAGGGTAAATAGGAGACGCAATACAAACCAGATCAATAGTAACCTTAAAATCAAAGTTTACTGAGTGTGCTTGGGAAGGGCCTTTCCCCTAGTTGATTTGAATGCTGCAGACTAGGGTTGAAGTCATGCTGGTAAATCCAAACTTATGGGTGTAGGAACAGGAACCAACTGGATTGTCTGAGAAGACTACTCTAATTCTGACATACCCAACAACAGAATACGGATGGATATGCCCAAAGAGTGATCTAATTGTAGCTCATTTTCTTTTAGAAGAGTCAATATATTAGGGTCCTGCCACTAGCCTACTCCTAAGATGATAGGGTACATAATAGTAGAGCATATGGAGAACTGTGCGGTAAAAGATTGACCCACAACTACAAATTTCACTGGCTTCTTAAGCTGGAAAGAGGGAAACGTTTGACAGTTGCCACCCCTAACCAGCATTTCAGGATGATAATTGAGTTGCAACAAGTCTTCAGTATCAACACTCATGAAGTTCTTGGACTCACTGGTATCCAACAAAATGGCTGTTCAATAGATAGTTTGACTGTTATTGACACTATAATAAATCAAGAAGTAACCAGAAGTAGATTTATCTGCCACAAATGTTGCAACCTCATCAGGATCTTGCTTCTCTTCAGTGGTACGGACAGCGGCTAAGGAGGCAGGATGCTCCTTAAAATATTGATTGATCATTTCTTTGACAGCTTCAGGGAGGACAGGACAATCACAATTGATGGGAACAAGAGGAAACTCTTTGGACTCAACTACCAAAGCCTTTGCAGGTACAACGTGCTGAAGCATTGGCAGAGAACTATCAGGGGTAGGCACCACTGGTGCTTCATTCACCTTGTCTGGTTTGTTCAAAATTGCCAATTGCAACTGAGAAGAACCACAGGGAGAATGATCCTGACTCTGGCTGGAAGACCCCACCACAGAATAAGTCCCAGAAAACCAGGAGCGTGCAGCGGGTTTGGCTTCAAATTTCATTGAACCTGGTTTGATAGCAGAAGGATTTGAGACCAGATGAAGTATTTGGCTTTTCAGTGCCTCAGTTGTGGTTAACAAGGAATCCCAAACTGCCAAGTCCTATGCAGTTTAATCAACTGCTAGCCACAACGCTGAGAGTTTATTCACTTCAGGAACATCAATGGTGTGACAATAAGCCAGGAAATGAGGAGGGAAACCACAAGGGAACTTGTACCCTGATGAAAGGAGTAAATCTTGCAGTAAACTTTTAGCTCCTCAATAGACACACACATGGTATTCAACAAAGGATACAAAGATGCACTTTCAGTCAAAACACATGAATTGGGCTCCACTGCAAATAACAAGCATTTGTTTGTGTCCATCAAAACCTTCTTCATAATATAATAAACTTGTGATTTATGACTAAGGGTGGAGCCAGAATAGAATGATAAGGCTGATGCCACCTTGAAAGAGATATTTTTAGTGGGCAGAGCAGGATAGTAGTCCAAATGCCAAAATAACATGACACACTAGGACCAGGAAATAGTGGAATCAGGCTTGACCACCCTAATCAGAGAAGGAAAATACAGATTAAAATAATCCAAACTGGAAGCTCAAAAAGGAACTCATACATATAAACATTGTTAAATATGAGATCTTGACAGAGAAGGAGAAGAGGAACAAAATTTGTAACAAGCTGCATCCAAAAACTCAGAAGTAGAAGAGTTGAGTAATGTGACAGAAATTACTGTTTAGTATGAAGAGTTCTCCAAGTGGTTGGGAATAGTCCCCCAAATCCATAAGGAGTTGATGATTAGTCACCACCAAAGCTTCAAATACTGTTTAGTAAAATTTCCAAAGGATACATAAGGATTTAATAAGATAATTAAACCCAAACAAACTAGTCCAGGATAGATAGCCTGCAACAAGATTAAATAATTCTCTGAATAAAACTTGGGACATTTGGAGCTAGCAACAGTCTCAGTTTTGTATCAGGGCCCAGATTAACAATACAATCAATTAGTCTGTGTCAGGGATCCAGTCTTGGGCGGCCAGCCTGTTGTTTTCAGGGGTAAGTTTGGCCGGGTTTTCTGCAGGCAATGCCCACCATAAGAGGGGAGCTAACTTTAAAAGGTAGGAGGTAGATTCCCATTCAAGACCACGGGCCGTCAGCCAGAATTATAGTGTCAATCACCCCTGTGAGGGTGATGTATACAATCCCAAACAGCTTTCCAGAATGGTTGTTTGGGAGGTTGGGCAAAGAAGTGGGCATAGGTTTTGGGGTCACAGGCAGTTCCATGGACAGGTTGTAAGCAGGGAGATAGTTGAATTTCCCTCTGAACAACTTGGGTGTTGAAAATATCCACAGGCCTTGTCGGTTGTATCTAACTGTGGATTGTATGTGGGCCAGGGGATTGAGTTCAAGTATCTTTTCCAGGGTGTATTCCTTGTATTCAGACTTCAGAGGGTAGTTGGTAAAGTGGACAGGTCCAAAGGGAACACCAGGAGGATGAAAAACAGCAGGCAGTGGGCCAGGTGGGCCAGGCAATTTTGAACTGAATTGGTAGACAGCAAATACAAAATAAGGCAATAGCTTTCTGAGCCAAATTAACATAACCTTTATTCAAAAATGGCAATAAGTTTGGAGTGCGGGGTCCTTGGGTCTATATAGTACCCCCCTCCAAACTTAACATTTTCTATGGGGGGTTCATCAGGGCATTGGGAAGGCCAGGGCCAGGGGAACTGGGTGCTTGGGTCCAAAGGCGGCAAAATGGTACTTGACCCGGGAGTTCTTTCATTAGTCAAGAATCTTGATTTGGCTACCTGATTATCTTGCTTTAGTGTCAAGGTCATGGGACCAGGTTGCAGGCCTGTGCCTCTTTCCTGGGTTGGCTCTTGGTTGGTTGCTGGTGTAGACTTCAAGTTTATAAAGCTAATAGCTGCCAAATCAGTACCTCCATTAGGCGCTGTGATTAATCTTCCATTTGGTGCAATGATTTATTTGGCTTGGCTCTTTTTACCGCATGGGTCAAAATTCTTGGTATCAGCTTGTGGGGGCTCAATCCCAGAAAAACGCAGGCGGGCAGTCCTGCAGTCCACAGGCCCGGCAGCCCAAAGGAATCCAGGGTCAGGGTTCAATTCCTGCTCCCAGGCCCGGGTTTCCAGAGAGGAAGAATTATCAATCCTAAAAGTCTGCCTTGAGAAAACACAACAAACTGCATGAAAACCATTGCCAACTGCCTTTCCAGAAGGAAAGCCCCCTTTTATTGCAAATGGCCAGGGATTTGTGAGGCCCACGTGCCGCAAAACCCTGGAATCAAGATTAAACACAAAATTGGGCCCCCTTACTAATGGGAAATGGTAAATTGTACCAGAAATTTCTTGATTTCTCAATCAGACAACCAAATACTTGCAGATTATATTAATAGCTGTGGCACTTTGGCATGCTGCAGCTAAACTCATCACACTGAGGAAGCAGTCAATGTACACTAATCCCTGGGCCCCAGCACACAATTTAATAAGCATTTCACAAGTACCACTTAAGACAATGCCACCAGGCCTCTGGTGGCACAAAAGACTAAGTTATTCCCAGCAAGTAAAAGTAGTGAGGAGGGAAAGCCTTCCTCACTGTTGACATCATCTTAATAAACATCTTTTATTCCCAGGACCCATTATTTGATTGCAGGAATTGTTTATTTTTGCACCAATATAATTATTCTGTGTGCATCTCTGCGTAAATCAACAACACAATATTCCCGTGCCTTCCCCTACCTGCCTGATCCTGCTCTTATCCCCTTGGTTACGCAAGCTTGCACCCTTGACTTGGAGCTATACTGCCCCCACAACCTGGATCTTCCTCCTGGCCATTATAGAGGCCAGATTCTAACAATGATGAAGAAGATTCCAGCCACTCCTCCCTTTCAGATGCTCTTCCTGCCCAAGATTTCATCAAACTTGGGTTTGTCTATATTATAGTGTTGAGGCTAACCAATCAGGTTGTGCTCACACTGGAAGTTGGTGTCTTTGGGCCCCCACTGTGAACTATCTTGTTGGGATTGCACCTATTATGTACATAGCCTTCCAGGCCCGGCCTGCCTCTCCTGTGGGAGTCCAGCCCAACTCTGGCATGGGCCATGACATTTTAGAACCAGTAGTAAAGACTCCAAGATTAGAGGGCGTTGGTGCAACATTAGGAGGTGCCAACAACATAGAGCCCAGAGCAGGGCCCCATCTTCCCGTTACAATTTGATTTAATATCAAGTTGTAGGTAATTTAGCAGAGGAGACCCACTACAGGATACATTTTAAGAAAGTTAAAACCAGGAGTTAATTTAAGTTTGTTGAGTATTTTTAGGGAGGAATCAACTCTTAAGAGTTGGAAAATGGGAAAATTTTCAATATGTATCAAAATTATTACCTCAGCAATACCACCTGAATCCATGGTTTTTATTCCGTCTTATTATTCCAAGGAGTGGATTGTCCAGCATGCAAAAACCCCTTATGTAATTAATTTTTGATGACTGTTCTGATAAATGAGGTTTTATTGGGTGATCATCAGATTAATTTTATTTATCAGTGTCAATTTACTCTGGGTGATTAGATTATGCTGACAAAATAGAGAGCAGTAACCCATTTTTGGTCAAAGTTTGGTTTAAATCTGTCAACTTGGTCAACTTGGTCAACTTGGTTAACTGCCTTCCCAATTTCTTAACTTTTTGGTTAAGTCAGACAAAATCTGGAATTATGGAAACTAACCTGGAAGTTGACCCATAGATGTCAGGAACAACAATTATCTCCCCCTTGAAACCCAGGCCTTAGAGCAGGATTTGAACCCTGAACCTGAATTCCTGCAGGCTGCCGGCCCTGAGGACCAAGGGGCTGCCTGCCCACATTTTCTTGGGGTTGAGCCCCCACAAGCTGAGTTTAGAAGAGATTGTCTGAACAATGAGGCCAGCCAAACTTGGGCAATCACACTGCCAAATAAGGGTTTAATCAAGGCGCCTAATGAAGGCAATGAAACATCAACCATTAGCTTCATGAGTTTGAAGGCTACACCAGTGACCAATCAAGAGCCATCCTTAGGAGAAGACATGGACCTGTGGCCTGACCCCATGACTGCAACCATAGAGCCAGAAAATCAAGTTACCAACTTGAGATTTTTGACCAATGAAAGAACTCCCGGTGTAAGGTCTTGTCCATAGTGATGCAAGGCTATAAACTAAAGTGTGTAAAGCATTAGGGTTAAGATTCAGAAGGTATAAAAAGGTAGGTAATGTCTGTAATATAATCTTACAGAATCCTGCTAAGAACTTATAATGAGTTAAAAAAGGAGTGATAGAGTTTTAGAACCCTAAACAAAGAAGATAAAACAAGGTATTTAAAAGTGAACAATTAGTAACTAAGGGAATGTCAATATTGGGATACTCTCCATCAGCAAACTGGTACATGTAACTATTAAAAGATTCCTTAAGGGAAAATAATGGATACAACAAGCATAAGGCTTGTTGTTTTACAACTTCTATTTATTTAACTAAAGAGAAAAAGAAGAAAACTTAGAATGGATTGATAAAAATCAAAATTCCTAAAATTTAAGATTTGAAGTTGAAAATTGATAAAGATTGAAGGTAATAAATCACTTAGAATTTTCCTTAAAGCTTACTCTTCACAAGCTCTTTATTTATATTAAAGCTTTCTCAGTTGATAGAATGATAGGCAAGGAGAAAGCAGCCAAGAACAGGAGCAACTGGAGAAGTTTTGAAAAGAACCTGGAGGAGAAGGGGGAAAATATGCCAGTAGGGACTGCAGATCAGCAACGTAAAACTGGGGAAAGCAGCAACAATATAACCAGGAGTTTCAAAAGGTAAAATAAAATTAGAAATCTTCTAACTTTGAAGTAGAAATATATAAGCTGATAGAATAGCTGGGAATAAGGAAAACAACAAGAACAACGGCAATTCAAATGCAAATCAGCGTAAAAACAAGGTAAAGTACTTTAAAATAATTCATTATTAACCTTTACCTTAAAATTTCAATAAGAAAGATTAATTCAAAGCAAAAAATAAAGAAATAACTTTAAAGAGCCTTTGTAATACCCAGTTACAGTAGGTACTAATTGTAGCAGGTATGGCAGGAGGTTGGCAAATTGGAAGCCAGTCAGGGTGGTGATGATTGGGTAGATGGTCATCAACCTCAGAAGACCTTAGCATGGAGGTTGTATCCTCTGAAGCTCCCGGCAAAGTATATTAACACATAGTACATGGAGGTGTACACCACAATGAACAGCGTGGAATGCGGGGACACCAGGGGAGGCCAGGAACCAGAGTAAGAGGAGTTGAGTTGTCCAGGGTCATAGTGAGGATCATGACCTAGCCCTTCTGGTGAGGGGCCAAAGAACTCTGGTCTTTTTGATAACCTCCAATTCCAAGGCAAGCTGTAAGCACATCTGTGAAGATGAGATGGTTCATCTTCCTTGGATTGGAGGGATTTGGCGGGGACTAACTAGTTTAAAGTTGACTAAAGTTTTAAGTAAAATTTAGCTTTATTGAGGGTATTAAATTCAATAATAGCACAAGCTATTACTGAGGAGGGGCCCCTTACTTATAGTGCTTTCCACTGTGCAAAGTTTTGCAAGTGGGAATGAAAACAAGGGATTGGAGAGCCCAAAAGTTTGTAAAATGTGATTGGGGATTGGGGTTTGAGAAGGTGGCCACATTCTTGTTATTTGACAATCTGTTGGGGGTTTGGCCATTCTTGCCTAGAGCCAATGATTTCCCCTGGGTATGGAGTCAGGTGTTGTTGAAGAGTCATGGGGCTTTCAAAATCTATTTTTGTTTGGGAAGGCATGGTTTGGCTGGAGTCTAGATTCAAATGCATGAAATGTGAATTAGAGTCCCATTGGCTATGGGTAGAATTGCTGCTCACATCTGAAACTTGAATTGGACTTCCGTTGGTTGGGCCAGAATAGTTTTTGAATTTTGAAACCTGAATTTCTCCTTCTTCTGAATGGCAGGAATAAATTTTTGCTTCTTCTGAAACCTGAATTTGCCCTTCAGAAGAAGGGAAGGAATTATTTTGGTGTTGTTCTCCTGCAACCAGGGAATTTTCTGATTGGTTGCATTTTATGGGGAGTTCTGATTGAATGTGGGTTGGGGCCTGGGACCTGGGTGGGCTGGCAGTGGGCCCGCTGGCAGCTGGGTGGGCAAGTGGGTGGCTGGCTGCAGGCCCACTAGTGCCAGGCTGGGCAAGCAGGTGGCTGGTGGGTGGCTGGCTGGGCGGTGGGGGGTTAGTGGGCAAGCAGAGGGTCAGCAGGAGGCCCTCTGGCAGCTGGCTGGGCGCTAGGAGGCTGGCAGAGGGTGCTAACAGGCGTGGCAGGTGCCTGCCTGGATGATAAATTATTCCAGCGGCTATTGAATTCTGTTTCTTCCTTTGTTTGATTTTTATTTCCCCAATTAATGGGGGAAAGTCCTCATTAAATTTTGCCTCCTTGACCAGAAAAACCCCTTTTCTTTTCCAAACTTGTCCTCCAGTGATAATTTGGTTTATGTCAGGAATATTCCTGACAGCCTGCCCTTTGGGGCAGGGCATGACCCTGACTTGGGTGCCATTTTGCCGCCTCTGAACCTGAGCATCCAGATCCCCCAGGCCCACTTTCCCCAATGTCCTGATGAACACCCCATGGAAAATGTTAAGTTTGGAGGTGGGGTACTATATAAAACCAAGGACTCTGTGCTCCAAAATTATTGCCATTTTTGAATAAAGGTTATGTTATTTTGGCTTACACAGCTACTTCCTTATTTTGTCTTTGCCATCTATTAAATCAGTACAAGATTATCTGGCCCTCCTGCCCCTTCTACCGCAGATTCCTGCTCTCCAGGTGTTTTCTTTGGTCCCGTCCACTTTACAGAGTACCCTCTGAAACCTGAATATAAGGATTACACCCCGGAAAAGATCCTTGAACTAGATCCCTTGGCCCACATAAAATCCACAGTTAGATACAACCATCAAGGCCCCTGGATCCTATCAACACCCAAGTTGTTCAGAGGCAAGTTCAACTATCTGCCTGCCTACAAACTCAACATAGAACCACCTGTGACCTCCAAGCCAATGCCCACCTCCTCACCCAACCTCCCAACCAATAACACTGGCAAGCTGTTTGGGATTGTATACATCACCCTCACTGGGGTGATTGACACTATGATTCTGGCTGCAGACCCGTGGTTCTTGATGGGGAAGTCCTTCTCCTACCTTTTAAAGTTAGCGCCTCTCTTGTGGTGGGCTTTACCCGCAAAAAAACCAGCCAGAGTGATCCCATAAAACAATGGGCTGGCCGCCCAAGATTGGATTCCTGAAAATAGAGCTCAGATTTCCTGGCACTGATGGGGGTTTGCCTATAACCTCAAAGACCTATCAAAATTATAAGTGGTTAAACAATGAGTGGTAAACTGCTGAATAATTAGAATGCTGGCTAAGAAGGGAATCATTGGAGTTGGAGTTCCAAGGCAATGCGCTTCAGGTATGCTGTGAATCTGCACTAATAAGGAGCTTCAATCATGGCCTGGGGGTCTTGAGCTTTTGAGTTTGGATAGCAATGCCCTTGAGTTTGTCTTTGTGTTGTCCTGTTTGGCAGTGCAGGTTGCCCAATCCCTATATCAATCCCCTTTCCAATTCAGATCATTCTTTATTTACACTTATTTTTTGCCAGTGTTTCTTATGCTGTGGTGTATTTGGCCTAATTACACCCATGTTTATTTTAAGATCTACTAGCTAATGTCAGGATACCGCATCTGTGACGGTCCACATGTTTGGTGGTTTGCAGGCGGGGCTAATGTTGGCCAAGCAAAAGTTTGGTTGTTTGTTGCAGGTAGAGGCCTAGTAGGGAATGATGGCTACTAGGAATGGTAAGGCCTAGCTAGTAGGTGTAAAGACTAATAGAGGCAGATGTTGCCTCCACCCAGCAGAGGATATTGGCTGCTGTGGGCTAGAGGTCCTTACCCAGCAGAGAACTGTGGCTGCTTGGGGTGAGGAATGAGATAGCCCAGCAGCAAACTTTAGCTGCTTGGGGTGGGGAGGGATCCAGCCTGATGGGTAGTGTTTGCTACTCAGGCTGGAAGATGTTTAGACCCTGGCAGGTAACATGGGCTGCCAAGGTAGAAGTGTATGCCAGCATGGTAGGGGACTTGATTACCAGGGCTGTGAGTTTTGGACCCCTGGCGTGTAACATGGGCTGCCAGGGAGGGGAGGAGCTCTGAGGGCTCTACGTACCCTGATACACTTACAGGAGGTCTGTGAGCAAGCATCCTACCTAAAGGACTGGTAGGGTATCCTCGTTTATGTCCCCATGGGAGCTTTGGGGGGAACCCAAATTGAGCCTTGGAGGGCATGAATTTTCTCAGAGGTGTCATCAAGGCAGTTTGCTCAGGGAAGCAAGCTGCAGAACTTGGTGTGATCAGGCCTCTGGGAAGTGGAGCTGATTACTCTGCAACTGAAAGCCCAGACTTAATCACCTGGGTGAGTAAAAACTACAACATAGGCTTTGAGAATCTATGGTTGGATAGCCTAAGTGGAATGCCACTTGTGAGGGCCCAGTCAAACGCCAGTTCAATGTAGACTCATGCCTGGGTCTACAAGTTCTGGTAACGGGGACTGAGATAAAGAACTGAGGTGGTTCACAGAATCAGCAGAGAAGACTAGTAAGAAGGACTGTTTAATCACAGTGAAGACTAGTTGAGGGACTGTTGGTTCATATTAAAGTTTGGAACCAAAATGGTTCATTGTGCAGGTGGAACCAAGGTGGTTCCTAGTGAGGATAGGTTGAAGGGCTCAGAGATCATGATGCAGGAGTATCTAATCATGATAAAGGAGTAGCCAGAGGACTGATAAGCTGTTGAAAGACTGAAAAGAGCTGTTTTTTGTCTAAAATGGACTGATTGCTGGTTAAGCTGAAGAGCTGGAATATGAGCTGGCTGAAGGATCAGAAGATGATGATGAGGAACTAGTGGTCCAGAGAAATGAGCTGAGATTTTGTCAAATTGATTTGCCAAAGTGGGAAGATGTGGAATATTTTGCCTTGGTTTAGTAGTAAAATCAAGAAGGAATGTGGATAGAAGTGTGGGTAAGCTTTATTTATTAAGTTCCTAGGATAGATGAAGGTATGTTGCTATGAGAGCTGTATGCAAAGTTGTTTTGGTGGGACGTTTTCCTTGGATTTTACAAGATTTGTAAATATATGGGGAAAACGTTAAAGAGTTCCAGAAAGAAAAGTTTAAAAATGTATTCTACTATTTAAATTGGTTCAGGTTAAATGCAGGGAAGACTGGTGTTGGAATAATGGACCAGTTAACGCTTTGATGCGCAAAGAGTTGTTGGTTTGAGCGGTTTGAGCCGTGGAAATTGATTTCTTAGTTGGATCTCGGTGGAACTTCAGAAACGGTCTATTTATGCACTCTGCATTCATTGGTTTAGTTCTGGCAGGTTTCCTGATGAAAATGATTGGTTAGAAGCCAAAAGCTTAAAGTATAAGCAATGAAATAGTGAATTAATACTTTAAGCTTTTGAGAAAGTAAGTATGTAAGCTTAAGTTATTATAGAAAAAAGTGAGTTACAATGGTTTAAGCTTCTGAAGAGAGCCATTTTGAAGGCAGAACCGTTGGGAAAAGGAAACTATAAAAAGGTGGCTGGCTGGAAAGTTACAGGGTCTTTTTGGAGGTCTTTTCCAGGTCTTTGACGGGATCTTTCCAGGTCTTTTGAGTTTCTGCCAAGAGGTTTTTGGAAGCCTTTTGATCACCATCAGAAGCTTGATTAGACTGATACAAGTGGAATACCCAGGCCACTGGGGCTATAAAGAGAGATTAAGCCCACAATAGCGGAGCAGGAGCCCAAGAATAAGAAGCTGGATCCTAAGCGCGGTGCTGGAGTCCAAGTTTAAGGAGCAGGAGTCCAAGTCTATGGAGCAGAAGTCCAAGACTAAGGTGCAGGAGTCCAAGACCAAGTACAAGGAGTCCAAGATATTTTTGGAGGACTCCAAGTATTGGCAAATCCATATTGTTTCCTTGACCCCCCGGGCCATATACCAGAAGGTTTCTATGGGGACCTTCCTTCTGAGAGTGAACAAAAGCCCATTTCAACCCCTATAAATATTTCTGAGATAAAATTTTCCTTACTAGAGAATGACATTCCCTTACAGCCAGTCCAAGGCTAAGATCCAGGACACACTTTGGGGACTGGTGGACAGGAACCCCACAGCATCCCAGTTGGGGTTCTATTTGCCTCAGCTGCCAACTTGCTCTGTTGGGATGAGGGAAGAGCCCGCCATAGAAGGGGTGCTAACTTGATGAGATAAGATGCTGATCAACCTATCAAGGCCCAAGGTCTGGTGGAGGGCACCATAATGTCAACTAACCCAACCAAGGTAATGTAGGCTATGCCTGCATATCAACTGGCTGTGGGAGGATTCAGACCTGGGGTGAGGTGGAGGCGGTCAGGTTTGGGTGCTGGGTGCTTTTGTATCTGTCTGGTAGGCAGGCAAATAATTGTACTTCTCCCAGAATATGGTAGCCAGGTGCTTGTACCAGGCTCCTTTGTGATAGACTTTTTGTGGGGTGCTTTGTTGGGCCAGGCAGTCAAAGTGGATGATATTGTCCAAGGTAAACTCCTTGTATTCCAGCTTAAGTGGGTAGTCAGATAAATGCAGCGGGTCAAAGGGTGCTCCAGGAGGACAATAAAACGCCGGCTGGGGTTTGGGGGCTTCCTCAGGAATGTGGGCCGTCTGGCCAAGATTTTCAGTTGGAACAGTAGGGAAGTGGAAAACAACCCAGACTAAATAAGGAATAAACCGGTTGGACCAAGGTCAAACAATCTTATTTATTTCAAAATAAAAATCCCATTTCAACAAGGCTTCACAGGGTTTAAATATCATCAAAAACGCTGATTTTGGATTGAACCATCACCTGATAGCTAAGTTGCCCAGTTTCTTCCAGCCTGAGAGTTCCAGGCCCATTCTGAACCTTCTGGCCCATCATTTTCTCTGTTGAAACAAACTCCATCTGACGGTCCAAAGATAACTTTTTTATGGCTTCATCATTGCTACTGGTGTTCCTGTCATCCTGGATCATGAGGCCTTCAGAAACTATAAGCTGGGTCAACTTTCCCCCCATAAATTGTGTATCTTCTGGAGTAACTTCTGGGTCAGTGTCTGGCTGGAGATCACTTGATTAGGTAGCCCAAACTTCTAGCCAATTATCTGAATTCACTTCTAGCTTTGACACTTCATGCTGAGCAGCCATCCCCTTTTTAGACAGCCTGTCAGTTATGACAGGAGTGGTGACATGTTGGTTCAGCTCTTCCAGCAATCTAGATTGGTCTGGATTAATCACCAGCCTATGATGCTCTTCCGCACTCCGCAATTTGTGGCCAGGCAGGCCTACAAATTCCCCTGATTAATCAGATTTGAATAGCTGTCTGTTCCAGCTCACTCATTGGCTAGCCGTAAAAAACATGGGCAGGCGGCCTGTGGGTCTGCAGGCTCCCCAAACCCATCAGAGTCTGATCCCAAGTTTGATTCTCCTAGTTGGAGTTTATCACTTCTTTTGGGAGAAATGCCATCCATGACAGCTACTTTGAAGATCAATAGGTGTCCTAAATTCTCCAATATATTTCAGTCCCTTCCACACTATTATTTTCTCTTTCTGTTTTGGGAAAAGATTAAGAATTTCTCCCCAATATGTCTCTTCTCAAGGAAGCCAAGGTAATTGACCCTGGTTGCTTCTTCTAACAACCATAGCTGCTGTTGGTTTGTGACAGCCCCATAATGTTGCAGAGTTGTCCTGCCTCCTCCCCGCCAAAGGAGACCCATCACAGCAAAGTATAAGATATGGATCAAGTATACAATAAAAGCATATAAGGAACAAGAAATAATAGGGATTCTTGAGATAAACGGTGATTAGAGGTGACCAACAATAAAGATCAGCCCAGCTTAACAAGATCTGCTCAATAAAAAACTACGGGTTTCATTGTACTAGAAAGGAGTTAACTCCATGCGTGATGGCAAGGCAGGCATCAGCTCATGCCAACAAAAGATATAGGCTCATTGAGATCTAGATAAGTGGGTGAAAACGGCTCTTGGGGGTTTCAGGCTGTTTGTTTAACTGCTAAGTATTTTCAACCCGCTTGGGGGCTCCTGAGTAATTATAAGCTTCCTGGATCCAGCCTTCTGGATTTGAGTTCTCGTGAATAAGCTATTGGCCACCGTTTTAAGCTGGCCAAAGTTATCAAGCAATCTTGCCACCTCCCAACCCCAATTTGGCTGATAATACTCATCTTGTAATGCTTTAGCTCCTTTAAACTTCTGCACAGCTGAGAAAACGAGAAACAACTTACTAAATCGTTATAAATTATTGACAGCCAATATAATTATCAATGCTGGGATAGATATACAATAAGTTTCACCAAATAGTATGGGACGGTGCACCCAAACAGGGAAAAGACCAAAAAGATTGAGCTGAAGAGTCAGGAGATTGGAAATAAACAGTTTTACAAACCGGCTCAAGCATGGCATTTTCAAGCTCTATCTTCCTTTTTAGAAGCACAGAGGATGCAGACACCGAAAAATCCATACCATGCACCATCAGCCTCCTCACGGGGATATAGGAAAAGAGAACCCTGGCTTCCATGTAGTAGGATTGTAAAAGTACAGCAAAGTGTTGTTTGAAATATCTGGTATGGTCTATTGAGCTAATTCTAAGCCTGACCATGGCTCAATAAAAATTGAGGATGCTTTGTTGGGGGGTCTGAGTTTGAACACTTGTTACTAAGCCATCTGCCAAAACCAAAACTTTGGTGACATCATGAACAGATTTCGGTGCACAAAAAAATCAAATTGACTGCTTTGGTCATATTTTGGATATCCAAGACTTCAGGAGCAGTGTTGACAAATGTTCTACCTGTTTGGCAACTACCCACTTCCTATCGTTTGCTTGATTCAAGCCTGTGTACATTTTCAAAGGCTGGGGGACACTTTTGGCTACTCTCATATAAATTTGTGGGTCAAACAATGCTGTCTAGCATGGAACTATATGTATCACATTTCTTGAGCTCTGATGTCTCTAGGACCACTTGGGTTTAAAGTTCACCTGCTACCCATTTCTTTGCAATAGGATTTTTCAAATCTACCATGCCTTCAAAGGGTGCAAAACTTGTTTTGGTAGTCCGATTTGAAGCTTCTTGGTTGATCAATTCCAACCAAGATGAATCTATGCGTGATATTACACAATTTAGCTTTTTTCAGCATGTACTTATTTTGATTGCCATCGTGATGACCTTAACTCATAGGCTTGAACACACAGTTGTTGCCAACGCACCAGGTTTCTGATAAACTTTATGATTAAAGGAAAGCTGTGGGATGTAAACAATGTGTACTTTAAATTGCTGCTATATATCCCTTTATGCATTTTCAAAAGTAAAGGTTGTCGCATATCATTCGTTAGTACAGTAAAGGGCTTTGAAGATGGTTCTACAACCTTAACCATGCTTTAAGTTCAAATGACAAGCAACACTTTTCAGTTTGGAGGCTGGGCATTGATAGTTATTGAAACTTTGGATGGCTATTTAGTGTGGGTGGCTCGAATGTATCGATAGACTTATTGACATCCAGCCGCTTGCCGCAAATGACGTGGGGCTGATCGTTGTACTTGGCGTACTTGATAACCTGGTCAATGGCAAGTTCGCCATCCAAGAACTTGATGTAGCAGTAGTACCCGAACGCCCCTCTTGCCTGCGAGAACTTCTTCTAAACCAAAGTCTGATTGAGAACCTTTAGCTGGTTTACCTGCGGAAGAACATACGTGACCTTGCCAAACTGTTGGAAGTACTTTTTCAGCAGCAAGGGCTCTACAAACAATCTGCTTAAATTCACTGCCATACGTTTAAAATATTTGGTCAAAAATGAAAGCCAATTGACACCTAAGAGTTCTTGATCTGGTTGAAGTCAAATGTATGCCTATATCAGTGCTAGGTTTTTGAAAGTGGGCCATCTGAAGAGCTTAAGCACAACTTCTTTTGGGAACCCACGTCTGTATTTCCAGCAGTTATTTAATTGTGGTGAACTTGGCTTTATCCTTACAACCAAGAAAATAAACCATTATGTAATCCACATTCTTGCTGTCTTATTTTTTAAGCCAATAATAGTTGCGTGGCTAGACTACAAGTAACTCTATGCCCCAAGAAAACTAAGCGCCTTTAAACTTAAACTTGGCTTTTACCAAAGCTTAAATAACTAGATCTAACTTACGAGGAGTCTGTTAAAAGTCTAATTCAAAGCCACAAGGAAGCTTTAATAACTATGACTATCTACAATCTCTTATTGGAGGGTATGCAAGAGACTATATTTTCCTATAATTAAGCTTAAACCTCAGTTTCTTTCGCATGTCTTACTTTGCTTTTGACCGTCGATGGTAAATATGAAAAGCAAAGGAAGTCAACATAAGAACAAGAGCTTTAAGACAGAACGGGTTTTAAACGGATATAAATTTCTTTGGCATAGGAACGAGCAATAATATTTTTGGCCCCATAAATAAACCATACGGAATACTACTATATAAATGGTGATACCTTCATAAAGAAGTTGGCTCAGCCCGCCGACAAAAAGCTTCCATTTCGTCATCTGCACTTGATTCTAAAAGCTTTGATGTCGATCAAACAATTCTCAAAATTAAAGTTTGGACGGAAGAGTACATTTAGGGGGAAAAAGCCTTTTAAAATAGGCCCTAAAATGATGGGGGTTCTTGGAAACATGAAGGATTTAATAAATTCTGAATAAAATATGGGATACCTATCAGTGGTTAGATAAATAAAGATACTTGAGCCAGCGGCAATGAAATAAATTTTAATTCGATGCTCCAATGCTGGGCTATTCACGCATCTGGGTGGATTGGAAGTCACGTCAACAGTCGGTGAGAAAGCCAGGTTGGGACAATGCAAATTAAATAACTGTTTCTGGAAAATTCAAAATAAAAACCCCACAATTTTTTATCTTACGCCTGAAAATCCATAAAGGCATAACTTCAGTATTAACTAGCAGAGCATCCAAGACTAACTCCTACAACCCCAGTGAAATCCCTGCCTATATATATGTTGATAACCTTTTTTAAAGATCCAAAGCCAACAAAAAGATTTGGTGCCATCCAGCATCAGGGGATCGGTCAACACTATCCAATATCCCAGTAGATCCAAGGCTTTCAATAAGATGCTCGTCAGAATCTATTATTTGCTTGAAGTTTGTAAATGCTTCTTTGCTATGGGTTCGAAAAAGCGTATATATAAAATATGCCATAATATCAACTATCCCAGTCGTTTTAGAACCAGTGTCTAAATCGATTCCCAAGAAATTGAATCTCAAATAAAGAGTTTGGCAGGATCACCATCTGCAAAATGGTCCACCCATCTTGATCACAACAAACTCAAACTACAACATCTCAATTCCATGATACTGCAGGTTTAGAACCTGTAGAGTAAATTGGGAGTTTGTCAAATCCTACACCCAAATTTTGAATCACAGTTGCAATTCAGCCTTTTTAAATAATGGTTTTTGGTATCTTATTTAAACATTCCATACTGCGGGGTCTTATAGACACTTTGCAAATTTCAAGCCAAGTTGGCATATTCCAAACAGACCTAATTAACCAACTGGGATCAGGAATGAATATTCAAAGCCATCCATCCTCCTCATTAAGCTTACTATGCTTTTTGAAATTGCGGGATTGTCAAATCCAAGAACCAAATTTCACATCATAAATGAGATCTATAGTAGTTTTAAAAGCTATGGCGACAAGCAAAATGAACTCAGATTTAAACAAAATCATTTCAGATTTAAACAAAATTCAACTAGCAGGTTAAAATATACACTCTGTTAACAGGGATTTTTGGCGCTAATAGGCAAAATGGGTCAACACAGCAACAAAGTACTCACGCGCAAAGCAAAACCATTCAAAATGCAATCCGAAATACATGGATTCACAAACAAAATGGTGTGAGTTGGCTTTTGGTGTACATATGGGACATTATTTTTCTTGTTATGCCTAGGCGCCAGATTGGTTATTTTATAACTTAATCACATTATTCATATTCAAATTATTCAGAAAGAGTAAAATACAATCAATCCCAAATATTTAATTGATCTTGGGCTTGGGTGATTTTTTAAAAAATAATTCATTGATTTTATAATTGAAAATTGCAACTTATAGTACTACTGAAAATATCTTAAGTGCTACTACAAACCAAAAATATTTATGATGAGTTGCATGGGAGAGTAATAGCAGCCCCAAAGCTATAAATGCTATTACCCTATCTTTGGCTCATCATAAATATTCTTAGTTTGTTTCAGAAAAAAAGGTTGTTGTTTTTGAAAGACTGATAACTCTATTTAAAATACACCCTCTAGTAAGCTGCCCTACTTCATGAACTTGCCCCAATACACTACTAGCATCTTCTGATATTTTTGTTTCTCTGGTATCATCACGTGATTTCAAATGATAATTTATCTCAGAATATTCTGAGAAGCTTTCAAATGTTAAAGGTGAAGTATATAACTTCCCATCTTTCATCAAATATGAAAGATTAATGCGCAGATTTTTAACTTCAAGCTCTCTTTTTATAGGCCTAAATTTCCTTTCATAAATATAAAAAAATGCTTTTTGGGAAACAATTGAACCAGTTAAAGCTGAATTGTATAATTCTTTTCTTCTTTCTTCTTTCTCACAAATATTTTTTAGATCATTAATGTTGTTAATATAAAGTACATTTTCTTTTTCCTTTAAAATTTTTGATATTACACCAAAGTGACCATCAACAATGCTTTTTCCATGGCATTCAACAAAACAGTTATATTTTATAGAACCCTTAATATATTTAGGTGCCTCTTTAAATAAGTAATATAAAAATTCATATGATCTAAAATGATTTCCATTATCTGTCCATACTTTTATATTTTTTATTTTTTTAAATCTATCTAATTTAAGAAGACTTATTAGACATTCACCTGAAAATAAAGAATCATGTGATAATATTTGAGACAAAAAATCATGATATTCATATTTAATTTTATTGTTTTCTTTAAAAACTAATGCAAACCCTAATAATGAGATTGGTTTTTTTGAATAAAAACAATTATTGGTCTCAATTGGACCACCTCCAACCTTTAAGTTTTCTTTATAATCTATAACTACAACACAAGACTCATCATCTAGTTCATTAATATCTTTTTTATATTCACAATTTTGATGAACATAAAAGTCTTGGTGCTGATTAATAGTCTTTAAGTCATTGTCTATAGATTCTGGTAATGGTAAGTTTTTACTTTCACATTCTTCCTTCTTTTTTTCTAGTGAATTTTTTAAATTACAAATATTGCACATATTGGTTTGTTTTTTACTTTTTATTATATTTTTAGGGATTAATTTATAGTAAGTGGAAATTGAAACTGAAATTTCATTTTTTATTTTCATATTTTCATATATTTCTTTTTTTGTTTTAAGTAGAGAGTATTTAATTTCAGTTGAGTAATTACTCATCTCTTTTTCTATATCTTTATAAATTTTTTCAGGCACTTTTTTTGTAAACTGGCTTGTTTCAAAAGAATTTTCCAGCAATTTTTTAATTATTTTTTTAGTTATTTCTTTTTTTAATGAATAGTTATTATTTTTTTGGCTTTTTTTGTTTAAGCTTACATTTTTATTTTTATTTATTTTTCTTGAGTATTCAAACTCACTTTTGGTTATATTAAACCCCATATCATTAAGCTCTTTTAAAGAGTAACTGGAAGTAACCAGAGATCGCAAGGCTGGGAGATGTTTTTGGGGAGAAGATTTCATGAGATCCTTTAAGTTTTCAATGAACTCATTGCCTTTTTGATTTTGAATAGTTGGCAGGAACTGAGCTTTCCCAAATTCAGTTTGAGTAAGGAAGTGCTTGATGAAATTATCAAGATCATCACCAGCAATAAAGAGGAATGCCTTTTTTAACATTGCAATTCTCTCTCTTTTTGTTGAAGCTCCCAAGGAAAAAAGGGTAGCATGGAAGAAGTAAATTTAACTGAGGACATGGTAGTATTTTGAATCTGTAATTAGGTCAGATCTCTGATGTGTGCCTTAATGATGGAGTAGTTATGATCAGAATGTGGTCTTTGAATGGGGTCTTTTGGATTAGAAGCTTTGTGGTACTTTAGCTCTTATATACCAAGCTAAATGACACCATTCTGAAAGAAATGGTGTGATAGCTTTTATTATAGTTTGAACTTGAATTTATGTTTGCAGAAATTAATTAAATACCCAGTTTTCATGCACAAGTGATATATGTGAAGCAGCTAAGCATTATTATTACATCATATCCTCTTTGTAATCAATGCAAATCAATTAAAATGATGTATTCAGTTAATTGTAACTCTTCCGCATATTTTTAAAATGATAAAATATTAAAGAATTCCATTTAAAGAATGCTTAATTTGAGGTTCAAAGCTCACTTGAACCTTAAAATCAATCTAAACAGTGATAAAAACATCCTAACTTCAAACTATCATAAAATCCTAGAGAATTGAGCTTTTTAAATAAAATAAAATGCAAAAATAAAGCTCTCAATCTTATCTTTAATTTTGTCAAATAAAAAACATCTGTTGTGTATTGAAAAAAGAGTATTTATTAGCTTTGAAGTGATCTACTTTATATCATTAGATATAATCATATAATAAAATCTGGATTATGCTCTTTTAAATTACTTTTGCTTTAATATTGAGCATAGTATACATATTAAAATTTTTACACCAATAGAAAGATAAGATTCTTAGCTTCATTTTGATAGTTTACAGTGTGAAAAAATATTAATTTTTCATTGAGTTATTAATGTTTTAAATATAAATTGTGTAATTAGTTACTTTTTCAAAATCGAACTGTGTTATGCTGCGACTTGAGCAGCATGTGCATTAGAAAATGGCCTAATCCCTAAAATAATGACCCATATGTTTACTATGTGAATTGGTGACAAAATACACCCACACATGGTGCGTCAAAACTCAATCCAAAAACAAAACACAATAGGAACTCAAACCACAAACAAAATCACTCACACAGTTTGTGCAATGGATTGTAATCAAGAATGATACCAAGGCATCTAAAATAAGACACAAGATCTGAAACATAAATTTTAAAAATATTGTGTTGGGTGCTTATATTTGGCATAAAATCTGGGAAAAAGGGTGGGAATTATTTTGGGTATTCAAAAATGGGCGTTGTAAACCAGAAACAACTAATTAAGAAATAAAAAATCTATAATTGGGATATTGGGTGGGAAAACCTCTAATTAAATATCCATATTCAGATAAAAGCAAAAATTAAAATTAGGGAGTAACTTAATTAAAATTTATTTAGTATTTTATTAAATTTTAAAATGGAAGGAACACAACACCAGAGTACCAATGCACCCGTTGTGCGCCGCGGTTGCGGTTGCCCCCGTGGGTCAAAGAATAGACTCAGTACAACACAAGTGCCTACTCAGGAGGTAGGCGGAAGAGGAGAGTTCCATAGTGACGCTGCACTGACACAGCCGGTTCAAGGAGCACAAGCTGCTAGGGTGCGGAGCATAAACCCTCGGGTCCCAAAGCTGACCCGGAAGCCAACCAAGGTCACCACTACAAAGAATGGTTAGAAACAAGGAGGTAGAACTTACTTTGTATGTGTTTGACGCTGTGTACCGGCAAGAGTTGGTCCTGTCAGCCATGCTGGAGAAGGTGAAGCCTGTACTTGATACTAGCTATGAGCCATACATAAGCAATGGCAATCAGGAGGACAACAAGGAGCCCGAGTTCTTTCAAACTGATGAGGGACAACTGGTGCGCAAGAAAGTTGCAGCCTTCTACAACAAGGTGCCTATGCCCTGTGCCTTGCCCAATGCCAATGAGTCAATCCCCACTGCTAAAAAGCCTGCTCAGAAGCGCATCCCCGACATCAAACACATCATCCTGCTTAATCTAATGCGTGAATCAGGCAATTACAAGGCGGCCGCAGCCATTGTTGGGGTGGATCCCAAGTACGCCTCAAAGACCTTCAACAAGTTCCTCAACACGGGTCAAGTCCTTGCCGCAGAGAAATCCTTGCGCGTGTTGACCATGCTCACAAAGGAGCACAAATGGGCAATCTGCCAGTGGATAACCCGAGATTGCCATCTTGAACTGGCAAATATACAGGCCATGGTCAAGTCTGCTTTTGGGGTTGAGGCCTCAATTTCCTTCTATTATCATTTGGTCAAGGGAATGCAATTTTCCTGGAAAAAACTTGGGGTATCCCCATACAATCGGAACAGCCCAGCCAATATTGAGACCCGGAGAAAATACACAGAGGCGTATACTGCCCTAAAAGCCAAGGGGACGGTCAAATTTTACTACATTGACAAATCAGCATTTGCCTTGTCAATGCGCAATGAGTATGGGTATGTCCCCAGAGGCTCCAATGACGGGATGGCTTGGCGTGCTGCAGTCCGCGCCACAGCCTATTCGATGGTGGCTCTCCTTGGTCCAAAGGGGGTTGAGCTCTACCAAATGATATTGGGATCTCACAATAGCCAGACCTTCCTATCATTCCTCCAATTGGTCCAGGAGCACCTGAGGCGCACAAGCCCGGGCTTCACCAACGTAATTGTGCTGGACAACGTTGGTCTCCACAAGGTGGCGGATATTCTTGAAGAATTTCCATCAATTGACACGAGCATTGCAGTGGGCCCCCAGCAATTGGCCACGGCAAATATGCGCCTTCTCTTCCTCCCTGCCTATTTGCCCTTCCTAAATCCCATCAAGGAAGTCTTTGGGTGGCTCAAGCAAGTTGTCAAGCAAGGAACCCCAACTGGGACAGAGGACCTTTTTGATTTGCTGCAGGCTGGGATCCATACCCTCCCAGCTGAGACCGTGGCCAAATTCTATGGCCACACTGATTTGTTTATCCCCGCGTGCCTTGCAAATCAGCCAATCAATTAAAGGCTTAGCTTATCCCACTTTTTTATATATCCTCTAATTTACTAATCAAGATTCATTAACTAACATTTTATATTTAGATGTTTCCAAGCCCGCAATCACATTCAGCAGCACCATCAATGAAGGTTAGTAATTTATTTATTCATAATCATTTTTATTATTGCATCCAAGGGTATCCCAAACACTTGATAATGGATTACGCAAACACATCAATATCATTTTTGGCAAATAAATATAAAAAGCAAACTAAAAAAATAAATGTAAATCATACAAATTAGAAGTAGATTTTATTGACATATATTATATGCTTTTATTAAAACCTTCCCTGGAATTTATTTTGTAAGTAATGTTTGCTAAAATATTATTTTATAAAATTATTAATTATAATAAAAATAATCTAAAGGGTAAATATATTTATTGGAATAGAGGATATATTAGGAGCGCCTATAATGGGTTCAGCGGTATGTACCCACCCCACAATGGAGGTGGCGCACAACCTCCACCGCCACACTGTGGACAGTGGATACACCCTGGTTAAAATATTCTTGCCTGCTGGTAAAAGGGAGGATGGTGAGGTGGGAGTGAAGCAGCAGCTTCTCAGGCGGGGCCGCAAACCCGTAGATTCCTGCCAGGACCAGGGCGTCCTGGATAACATGGTCAACTGAGTTGTAACCTGGGGGGACTTTTTTCCCGTTGAGAGCAAGTTGGGCCTCGTTGATCCCCAGAAGGACCCCATCCAGGTCCTCCACGCTGGCGCTCATTCCAAAGTAAAACAGGAACCCCAGGTAAACCACCAAGTGAAGCCTTTGCCCAGCAAAGGCTTCTGTAAACTTGCATAATTTATTGTATACTGTGCTTATTTTTTTCTCGTGTTTAGTTTTGCCAAAGGTAAGATCCATAGCTTCTGGGACCCCCGTCTTGTCTGCACTCCAGGCCAGCCTGAAGTCCGCCAGGAGGATTTTAGTCTTCTTCACGGCTGTTGCATCCGCAACAGCCAGTTTTTCTACCGCGCGCCCAAAGTTCTCCAGCAAGTAGGACAGGGTGTGCTCCACCGGGAAGCAGAAGCAAGCAGCTGCATGGGCCCGGCCCATCTCCGGTATATTCTTGAATGGGAGCGTTGCCAGGACGTCCCAAACAAGCTCAATGGAGTTTACATAGTAAACTCCACTGAGGTTAACCAGGTCCAGGCGGACCAGTTGAGCATCCTTGTAGGCAGTAACTGCCCACTTGGATGCCCCCTCTTCATGTGTTAGCCCAGCCAATGCCTCCCTGGACATTGGGAATGCACCGTGAATCCTATCTTTGAGCTCCTGCAAGACAGGGGGGACAGGAAAAGCTGCTTTGCCATGTGAGTGGCAAAATTTGAGTAGAACGTGGGGGGAACAAAAGGAACCAGGACCCGGCGGAGTTTGCCATCAACATCTTCTAAAAAAAGGTAAGTATTTATGAATTTTTATTAAATTTATTTTCTTAGGTTACCTTCTTGGGTTTCTTCTTTGCCGGCGGCTTTGGCAGGCTTTGCCATCCTTGGCGCAAGCAGCTGTGCGGGCGTCTCAGTGTCCTCCTTGCGGGCCCTCTTGGCAGGTTTGAGATGTGCATACATCTCAGGGTTGTCTGTCCAGACAGACGGCGCAGAGAGTGCAAAGGACTTGAATTGCAAGCCTTCAACCACTGTCTTCTGAATGTTGAGTAGGCGCTCTATTGTCTTCTCAGGTGTGTCCGGTATTTTGGTCATGAGTGACTTGGCGGACACCTTTTTGATTTTGTCCCCTTCAAGGACGGCAGACTTCACCTTTTCCTTGACCTTGCGGTCAATTTCTTTGATTTTGGCAATTGCCAAGTCAAGGTCTCTTAGAAGTTTTTCCAATTTGCTCATTGATTTTTTACTAACCTTTTCATATGTTTTTATAGCTCTTGCCCCAATAAATTCTGTATTATTTTGATACAATTGCCTCTTTGTTTATTCCTTTTTTTTTCCCATTTACTACATTATCCCATCTTTTTACCCATTTTGTATATGTTTTACATACATCTCAATATGTGTTGTTTGCTTTGTGTGGCATTGTTTCCCTGGTTACCATATTATTTTTGGCGCTTGACACAGCCCCTTGTGAAAACATTAACAACAACTTGGTGATCAGCTAAATTTGAATTAGAAAATTATAGTGTTAACTGTTTTTAGATAAAGTTGTTACTGATCCAAATTCAAAACCTTAATGATAAACTTTAAGCCAATCAGGAGCCAAGTGATAAAGTGATTGTTGTGACATAAAGGGTCATTCAATAATTCTTTGATGCATGTGCGCTAATTAATATGATTGGCTGGATGTTTTGCCATTGTACGCCATTGCCGCTGTGGCAAGTTGTTGATGGACTAGTGTTAACTCAGCGGCTGATTGGGCACTAGTCCATCAACAACTTGCCACAGCGGCAATGGCGTACAATGGCAAAACATCCAGCCAATCATATTAATTAGCGCACATACATCAAAGAATTATTGAATGACCCTTTATGTCACAACAATCACTTTATCACTTGCCTCCTGATTGGCTTAAAGTTTATCATTAAGGTTTTGAATTTGGATCAGTAACAACTTTATCTAAAAACAGTTAACACTATAATTTTCTAATTCAAATTTAGCTGATCATCAAATTGTTGTTAATGTTTTCACAAGGGGCTGTGGTTTGGTGCTAAAAATAACTGTGTTCAGGATCTAGATACACACCATAGTAAATATATGATTTTATAGAAATAAGCTGAACATAAAGAATAAAACCAACTATTAACAAAGAGAACATGAACAATTGAAATTCAAAATAAAGATAATATAAATATAAAATGTTTGGTGACAGGGGGTTTATTGAGGCAGGGGGAGTGATGCCTAGGAGGCAGAATAACACAGGAAGGAAGACGTAGAGGCAGTGCTGGCCTGGGGGGTCTGGGATTGGGTGGGTTGGGCTTGCAGGTTAGGGGTGTTGGTGGTGGGGGTGGAGGCAGGAGGATTTTGCGTGATGGCTGCCATATACCGCTTGTTGTACTCCTCATTGGTCATTGGCTGGATGGGCTGGTAAGTGGCAGTGGCCCAAGGTGGAAGGCGCTTATCCTTACGTGATTGGCTGCCCATGTTCACATGGAAAACCATTTGCGCAAACAAGTCAGCCACCATTTGGCAACCAAAGAGAAAATTGTGATCAAGGACCCCAAGATAGAGGTTGTTGAAAGCCTGAGGGCGGCGCTCCTGTAGTGTGGGTCCCATGTTAAAGAAGACAACATCTCCCAGATGGACGTCAGCATGGCCGGCAGGGTAGACTGAGGCCTGGTGCCCGCGTCCCTGGATGGCCTCAAGGGCAGTGGAGCTTCCCTCCATCTGGTGGCTCAAGGAAACCCGGTATTTGGAATTTGAGCCATCCCAGGAGTCAAGCAATCCACCGAGGATGTGGCTGTAAGAGTACCCATCAACAAAATCAGGGTTTGTCTGATAATAGACAAAACCCTTGGCTGACACAGCCAGAAATGCACCAATAAACATCCCCTTCTTGACCTTCTTCCTTCCTTTTTGAGTGGCGGCTCTTCCTTGCTCACCAAAGTCATCAAAAGCTAACAATAGCTTGTAGTAGGAGATGAAAATGACATCATCTGACAGACTAGTCAAGCAACGGACCAGGGTGGATTCAATGGCGGGATCATATGGGGAATCCTCAGCGCCATCCCATTGGTTGCCAGCAAAATTGGTAAGAACCTGTACAGAAGCCACCTTCCCGTACATCCAGAGCTGCACCATGCGCTCAGACACCCAAATGCCATGGTGAGCAAGTTGCTTCTGGACCTGGGTCAAGGGAAGCTTGGGGTCCCGCTGGAGGAGGTCAAGCATTATTGGGTATGCCTCAGTTATCTGGGACTCTTGGGCCTTCTTGGCCGCCCCAATCCAATTCCCCCTGTTCATCATGCTGTTGAATTCCCGCATGACAGTAGCTCGGGTAAATTGCAATTGGTCAGCAATCTGATCCCAGGACAGACCCTGCAGGTTGAGTGCCACAATTTCCTGAAGAATTTGGGTGGTGATGATTTGTTGCTTGGGGCGCTGGGCGGGGGGAGCTGAAGCCTGATTGGCTGAGGGAGGGGCAGGTTGGGCAATGGCAGGAAGTTGTTCTGAATTGAGGTTGCCATCCTGATTGGTTGGTTGATGGGCAGCTTGTGCGGGGGTGGGGGTGGGAGCGGGGGCAGCACTAGACGCAAAGTGACTCTCAAACAAGTCGCTGCCATATGGGTTGGGGGACAGTAACAGGTCAGCTTCCTTGTTACCCGCCTCAAAGGCTTGGGTATAAACGGGTGCCTCCACGTTCTGAGCCTTGCCTCCATTGAAGCTGGCTTGACTGCTGCTGGCTTGGCTGCTGGCGCGGTTGAAGATGTTGCTATTGAAAACCATATTGAAACAAAACCTAGGATAAAATCACTAAAAGTAGAAATTTTAAAAATTAATGATTTATTTTTATTGTAATCTTGAGCCCATATTTGGAAGGTTCTCAAAACTATTTCATATAAATCTGGAGCCATGAAAATGGATAAAATGCCTCTGTTCCTAAATTGGATAGCTGTTGATTGGCTGTTATACTGTTATTTTTCTATTTTAGGCTGCTCATACTACACATCTTGTGTGAGTTCATTTTGTTTTATGTTTGTGTAATCTTGCTTCTAGAGTACTCAGATTTTGTTTCATTTTGGTCCTTCTGTTGGTGCCTCATATGAATCCTGCTTGGATTATAATATACTCTGGAATAGCATCCATCCATTTCACTTGTTGCGTCAGTTCATTTTGTTTGTGGGTTGAACTACACCATTTGATGTTTGATATAATTTTGTATAATGGGCAAGTGAAATTTTGTTTTTGGTTTGACATTTCACTTATTAACCAACAATATTTAAATTATTTGAATCCTGAATCTTGTGCGACTTGGATTTTGTTTAAATCTGAGTTCATTTTGCTTGTCGCCATAGCTTTTAAAACTACTGTACCAGTAAACTCAGAAGTTAATTGCGGGAGCTGGAATCAAATTTGAATACATACTGTAAGCCAAGAGGATTAATCCTGGTAATTTGGTTTAGCTAGCAAAGCACTAGAAAGAGTAGTTTTGAGGAAATGATTTATTGATATTTGAATATTTGATAAAACTTGGCTTATATAGTGAAATGGGCTAATTGAGAAATATGCTATATCTGCATGGCAGGAAAGGGGGGAAGTTTGGGCTTTAGCAGAGCTGCTTATTTACATTTGCATGTAAATAAGTCTGAAACTGATGGCATTGTCATAATACCAAGTAAACTAGGAAGCACTGGCCCAAATTAAGAAGCCTCACTATGGATAAAATCAAGTGCAAAATTCAACTTCAATCACCATCTTTAGACGTAAAGATCAAGTAAAATTTAAAATTGGTTGAAACAAGAACTGATAAAGTACTACACACTCCAAATCATAAAAATAGAAATACTTATTCTGTTTAAGGATAAGCCAAGGGAAAACAATAACCAAAAAATAAAATACAACATACAAACAAACAAAGCATGGGTTTTATTTTGTTTTCTAATGAACAGACAACCCACCCCTAACCTGCTCTCCCAAGCAATCATAGGATGCATCTCCAATGAGATGTTGCTCAAGGATACTGCACTCCAACTCAGTACCACTGTAAAATATGCTCATTGGCTTAATATTTCCAGTTATTTAACTTACATATAAGACAGTTTACTTTAATATCTATTTACTTACACATTGTTATTATTGATATAAAATTACCACCCAGCTTATAAAATTAAACTATATACAGTAGTTTTCAAACCTGTTGAGATAAACATAAAATCTCAGTCTAAAAACGTATACAACTCAGTCTAAAAACAAAATCAAAAATTAAGGAATTTATATTAAATTACAATAGATTTGGATCCACTTTGATTTTGTTTTTAGACTGAGATTTTTGTTCATCACAACAGGGTTGAAACCTACGGTATTAAAACTTACTTTTGTCAATTTTTTACTTGCACTATTCTATTAATTGTGCATTTGCTATTAATTACATGCTTGCATTTGATTAACATCAAATGAACAATCAATGAAACAGTAAAAGCAGCAAATTGATGACAGTTGATAACAATATTTAACTCTACTTTATTATTGGCCTTTTTCAAACCAACTGTAATTTCACATCAATAACAACAATGTATAAACATATAATTATTAAAACAAAGTATCCAGCATCCAAGCCACAATAACTGATGATAAGTGTCAGGGCCCAGATTGCCCTGGACAGTCAGATGTCCTCTCTAGAGTTGAGAAACCCCACAGCATGGAAACCCACACAAAGTATCTTTCAGGGCAAGAAAACCCCCCTTTCAACTAGCAAATGGCCCAGGATTTGAGAGGCATGCAAGCCTCAAATCCCTGGCTTCAAGCTTATTATCAAATTCAGGTCACTCATCTATTGGGAAATGGTACATCAGAAGCACAATTGTTCAATCACACAAATGGGCGCTTGATCACTTGTGGGATCTATAAATAATTGTGTCACCTCAGCATGCTGCTATTACGGTAGAAAATCAAATATAAAGGGATATTGCACCCACGTAAAACCAGAAACCAGCAAAGAACTGCAGCCAAACCCTTGAAAGAAATAGACGGCTTAAATGCCATCATAGACAAAAAATGGATTAAAGCTGGGGTTGCCCAAATAGCCCTGGAAAATCTGGACCTGCCTTATTTTTCCCCAAATAATTATGACAAGAAAATTATGTGTTATACTTTATTTGGGGATGGCAGCGCTTGACCCGCTGGTTGCCGGAATTTTCCAAACTATGACGTCATTGACTTGAATTCCAATGCAGGACCTTCAACTGCAGAAAATATTCTTGCCAGCCAATCAGATGCCACAGAACCCCCTCCTCTCCCATCCTGAACTCTCTTAAGACTTCCCCATTTCCCTCTAAAAACTTGTTTCTAGATAGCTTATTTTCCTCAAAATAAAAGAAAGTTTCTCCTAAAATGATGGCTTATCTGGGGCTGTTTGCCCCTGTCCTTGAAAGATTAGCCTTTGTGGCAATCAAGGTTGCCGTTGACTCCATGGCAGCAACCTGGCTTGCCCTCTACATGCTGATGCCTTCAGATTCTTTCTCTAATTTACCCTTGCAAGTTATTTGCCTACTGACAATCTTGACCACAATCTTCTGCTATACTGCAATTGGATCCAAGATGTTGAAACCGTCCTCCCAATTTGGTCTACTGCTTGTCAAGCAACTCACAATTTGTTTATTATATCCTCATTGTATTTCCTTGAATCATTCTGCATACTGTTTCACTCTAACAGCTGCAGTTCAAGAAAGGTTCATGTTATAGCAACCAATGAGCTCTCACCCCTTTGCCCAAGTATGCAAGTTCCAGTAAAAATTGTAAATTCAATACCAAATGATGCCATCAGTTCTCTGGTGGCACAAAAGGCCACATAAGCTCCATTAAGTATAAGTAGTGAGGGGGGAAGCCCTCCTCACTGTTGACATCTTAATAAAGCAAGTTTATCCCCAGAAATCATTATCTTATTGCAGGAATTGTCTATTTTTGCTCAAATTTAATTATTCTCTTTGCATCTATTTGGGAATTCACAACACAATACAAACTTGAATATTCCTATCCTCCTGGTTACACTCCTGCTGCTTCAGTCAAACCACCCCGCTCTCTTGACTTGGAGTACTTCCACCCCCACCATCTGGATCTGCCGCCTGCTATGAAGGAGATTTCTACTGCTCCTCCCCTCCCCAACGCGCCTCCTGCCCAGGACTTCAGAAAGTTGAGGTTTGTCTATATAACAGTATTGGGGCTGTCCAACCAAGTTGTGCCCCATACTGAGAGTTGGCGCCCCTTAGCCACTGCTCTCAACTACCTGGTCTGTATTGTGCCTACTGTATACATGGCCTTCCAAGCCCGGCCTGCCTCCCCTGTGGTAGTCCAGTTGGACTCTGGTATGGACTGTGACAGTAAGCCCTTTATTGTTGAGTATGTCTGACCCAGTAAATACCATGTATTTAAACTTTAGCCAGCTTAAACAGAGCTGGGTGGGTTTCAGGAATGTCAATCATCCTTAAAATAACTATTGTGGATCAACACTAGATTATCTGACTTCTGTTTTGAGATTGCTGAAGGTTAAGTTTATTTCAGATCCACTTCAATTATGGTTTGAAATTGGGCTATTAGCTTTGGTGACCTCATAATTTTGTACTTGTTGATTATTGCATACCTTTTAAAAATTTATAGGCCTAAAAAAGTATCAAATTTTACACTGGAATCCTGCACTTCTGATGTGTGTATCCTTTATTTGAAAAGCTTTGTCTTGCACTATTCAAATTATCTGCACTCAGGAGTTAGAATTTTTAAATTTAAATAGATCAAAAAATGCAGATTAAATAAATGAAATGATTAATTATTATACTTTTAACCCAGCTGAGTTGCTCACAATTGTGACTTTAAATCTGGGCAACTAATTTTAAAACCCCACAACTTTCTCTAAAGGTTTTGAATCTACAGTATTATTGAGAAAATATATCCCTTATTTATCTTTTGATATCTTAAAATCTTTACTTTTTTACCTAGAAAGCAAGTGAACTATTTATTATACTACCTCACTCAAAAAAAATAAACCACCTCATCTTCTCAGCTGTTCAAACAGCTTGGCTTGAAACTAGATAAACCTAATAGTCTTATGTCTAGTTTGGGCTCATACCAGACAATTTCAAAGAGATGTACTTTCAGGAGCTATCACAAGTAAACTTCTTATGAGTAAAATTTTGGCCTCATTTGGTGTCTCTCATTCTACTATCACCTTATCTGTGTACACCCTGGTGTACTATACCCCCACTTACTTTGCTGGAAACTTGAGAAGATTTAACACTCATATCAAGGTATTCAGATAGACCATAACTAGCTAACTCATACTAGCCACTCTCATAGGCTTTCAGATGTTATATATGCTCTCTTATTTGTCTAGTATGATACCCTCTATCCTTGGGTATTACAAATATACATCCAAGCGCTGTTTGAAATATAAAATATTCACTCTCAAGTTTGATTTGTTATGCTATTTAGCTGTGTATATTAGCTTTAAGTGTGGTTATGTCTTTTCCTGGTGATTTGTGTGTTTGATGTATCTATTCAAAAAGTGGATGTATTTAACATTTATATCAATGTAATAAAAATGAGGAGCCCTACAATCAGGAGCCTGACCTTGTATCAAATCAGGGATACTCCTCTGGCCCAGCCCTAGCTTCTGGCTCTGGGCCGCCGCAGCCAGAGTGGCAATTTATTGATATTTAAAACATTAAATTACTTTTAATTGGAGTGGACAAGAGCCAGAAGCTAGTGGGAGCTAGCCAAAGCAGTAAATCAAAATAAAGTTTCTTATCTTATCACTCCGCTCAGCCAGAAATCCAACTCCCCAAATTCCAAGGTTAAACATGTCTCAGATGGAAGCGTATCTGTTATATACCTTAAGCATTGGTAACGTCATATCGCCCCAACAAAAGATTCAATATAGCCAGCCGAGGAATATGCCTACAACTCTATTGCTTATTTAGTGCAGATGATGGTTAAGTTATTTGTCCTTGGTAATAAAGAGACTGGACTTCATTTTAGTCCATTTGCTTGGAGAACTATCATAGCGCTTAGCTACAAGGTAAATTTCTTTCCTGTAAGCTTGTTGAATGGCTAGGAAATAGCATATGACTTAGAGATCCTTAACCTGAGCGAGGTCGGGCCCAAAATAATGGAGATGACGTAAATTTGATTGTTTCCTGTGTCTTACTTTATCCTGAAGCGATGGGAATGGAAGCTTATCCCTGTCGTTCAGTTCGACGATGGAAAGATATTCTACGAGAGCTTTGATATCGCTGTAGAGCTTGAAAAACGGTACCCTACCCCACAGCTTTTCCCCAACGGTTTAACCAATGCGAAATTCTACGAGGCATACTTTATCGCCCACCTCATCCCCGTTTTTAAAAGAGTTATCCCAAATATGCTCCCAGCGTTCAATGAAGAGGATAGAGTCATCTTCCGTGAATCTCGTGAAGCTAGCTTCAAGAAGACGCTTGAAGAATTTGTTGGGGATATCGGCAGTCTAAAGTCGGCCGCAGACTTATGCTTCGATCCCCTTCGCGCTGCACTAAAGCATGGAGCTTATCTTGAAGGGGACCACTGTAAGTCTTTAGTTTAAATGCCTAGCTAATCCATCAAGTTTCATACTCAGATGTTATCTTCCTGGGTGGGTTTCAGTGGATAAAAATCACCACTCCAGCCGATTTCAAACTATATGTCTCCAAGCACCACGATCGCGTTCTTAAGGAGTGGTACAGCAAGTGCGATGAAATGCTGAAAGGTGTTTTGTCATCTGCCAAAACTGTCGAGGAACTAACTGAATAAGTAGTTTATGTGCGAGTTCATTTGCTTCATTTTGCTATCTACTCAATAAAGTAGTTTTTTAAAAGGAATGTGATGGGTTCTTGTACTTCGGTCTCCCTTTTTTCGAAGCAAATTCAATATAAAGTTATTGGATGTATTGGCTTAACACCTAAGTACAGTAACTTCCATAAGCCAAATCCAGATGGGCCTCATTACTCCTAAGATCTGATGTATTTATATCTGCTTGGTAGGTAAGATGGCAAAATTTTCTAAACCAACGGATCTTACAATTGATGAATCACAATCGCAAATTCAATTTGGTTAACTGTGACAAGGTGACACTGTGGGGAAGCAAGGAATTGATAAGAAAGTTTAATTTTATTGAATATTCGGGGATGGCTTATATGGCAATCGTGAAGTAGAAAAGGGATCACTGTGCTTCCAGATGCTTTGGAGGGTTTCCAGACAGCATTCGGGAAGTAAGGCAAGTCGGGAAGAATGGTAATTATACAAAAGCTATATTCAGAATGCCAGATTTCTAATCTTGGCACTCTCCTTGATTTAAGAATTTATCTGTGGCTTAGAAACATCTGGCAGGGGGGGTTTTCACAGCAGTGGCTTGGTGATCCTGAAGTTGTTGGAGCTTGCTGGAGTGATCATTTTTGCCCACTCTAAGTCTGGTACAATGGTATTACTGTTGTAACTGTGCTGTTTTAGCAGAGTTACAAAGGGGGAAAATGATTGGAGACTAGATAATATTCTTTATTGAGAGATATCTGTTATATAGTCGCTGTGAATCTGGATATTGGGAACATGATTATGGTGCTCACTCAATTGGATGGTTAGGGGGTGGCTTGATCTTTGTAGAGAGTCAAGCGCTGAATTGAGGTATCCACTGTATGGGATCATCATCTGCTCATGTTGCTGTTTCTGGAAATCTGAGTTGACTTCTGCATTTGGTTACAGGTCACTGGGAAGTCAGTTTGTGGGTCACAAAGCCGCTTAGTTGGAACCTTGCCAGGGGGCCAATCCTGTTGCTTTGACATTAATTGAATTTTTTCTGTAGGAGTTCTGAATTTCACTAGGTAGGTGTTATTATCTAATTTGTGTTGGATCACTCTTCCTGAGCTTCAATTTACTGGGTCTAGTTTCTTATAGTTCCCAGCTAGTATCCAGCTGTGATGCCATTAGGGAGTGGAGTTTCTTGAGAAGTGACAGTTTGCTTGTGTACTTGTTTAACAAGGGCCATTCTTGTTTTAAGGCTTAGTTCTTTGAGGATGGGTTTTTGTACATTTGTGGGATGTTTTTGTTTTAGAATCCTAATATGAGGTTGGCTCATTTGGGTTATGATCTCTGGTTTTTAACCATAATTAAGTTCAAAGGATGAGTACACTGTGCCTTGGTCTGTTCTTACTCTTGATAACAGGAGAGCATGTTTAATGTATTGTGTTCATATTTTTGGTACAATATGCCATCTCAAAAACACCATCTCAATATGTGACATCTCAATTTTATTTTTGAGATGTCATTTTTGTGTTATAGTTATTTAATTGTGTTGTGACTGTTCTGTATTAGCAAAGTTACAAGAAGGAAATGTTTGGAAATTAGATAATTGCCTTTATTAAGATATTAGAAATTATACAATTGTAGTGAGCTGCTTAGGAGGAAAAAGATTTCTGCTGATAAATCACTTGGATGGCAGGGGGTGGCTTGATCCTACTAATTAATGAAGTGCTAAATTGAATTCACCCCTTGGTTGAGATTGCTATTGGTTTATGTTTCTCTGTTTGATAACTTGAGCTGACTTTCACATTTGGCTTCAGTGCCAGAATAGTTGGGTCAAGAGATACAGAGTCTTTTATGCAAAACCTTGCCAGGGGTCAACTCTGCAGGTTTAAAATACACTTAGTTTGAAATAACTCTGATTCTGGAAGGCAAATGCTAAAATAATGTCAACTTACTGAATGCTAACAATTTGTTAACATTCAGTGGGTTGGCTTGAAAATGAGTTAATCCTGGAAGCTTCCAGTTTCAACTGGTTTGAGTGCATCAAAATAGATACATCTGCACACAGGAATGGTGTACTTTTTGTGTCTTGTGTTGAACAATTATCTTCCTGACCCAAGTGTTAAGCCTGTACAGTTGTAATATTAAGCAATACAGTAGGTTTCAAAGCTATGACACCTGGTGAAAAGTTTGAGATTTAAACAAAAACAACTCAGACTCAAAAAATAAATAAATAACAAATTTATATTGATTTAAAATAGGTTTGGGCTCATTTCTATTCTGTTCTGAGATGTGTTGAGTTTTTTACATTTAAGTTATTTTGGCTTACAGGTGAATTTTTTGCTTAGTGCCATAGCTCTAAAAACTACTGTAGATTGATCATGTCAGGGTGAACCCTGAAAAAAGCTGGCTTGAAGCCAAAGCTTTGTATGTTTAACTTTCATATTTAATGAAATATGATAAACCATATACTCCACCTTTGACATTTGAGGATGTTAAAAAGTACTTCTAAATAATTTATTGTGTTGAGTATATGCTTCTTAGAAGTATAGTAAACAAGATAAAGGGAAAAATTAAAAAGATAATGATACTTTATTTGATATGAGTTTAGAGTATTATATAGTATTATGAGAGGCCTCATACTGTCCATGTACATCATGGCACTCACAAGGCTTGTCCAAGTAGTGATCTGCTTAGTTTTTGAAAGGTTTGATCCCTGTAATAGATGGGCAATTGATAAGAGTGCCACCAACTTAATGATTAGTCAGGAAATCAATCAGAAAATGTATTTTCCAAGAGGGAGTAATCAAAGATGCTGCAAGATCTCTCCCTGGGGTTCTGGAAGGTAGAACCTTTGGAATTTCCTTGAAATTTTTGGGGACTTGGGCTTGGTATTGATCCAGTTTTGCATCAGGGACAGGAAGTCTGGAGTTTTTTGTGCTGTTCTTGCTTTGCAAGGCAGAGTCAAGCATGCTGCATAAGTTTGATTTCTGTACAAGCACCTATTTTTTTTGATGAGGTAGGTGTTATTTGGTTTGACTTCCAAGATGATTCCTGATCCTTGTAACCCCGGTTTTAATTTGTGCATATTGTGATTAACAACCCAGATCTTGTCCCTGACTTGGAATTTTCCTTTTGGAGTAAGATTGTCTCTCTCTACTCTTTCTTTCTCTTTTTTCTCTAAGTCTTTTCTAGCATGTTGTACATCAGGGTCATTATTAGCTGGTACTTTCTTAGCTAAGGATAAGCAGGGTCCTAACTTAGGACTAATAATGGCAGGTTTATTTTTGTAGACAATTTCATACAGGCTTTTTCCTGTATTACAATTGACTCATGTTAGGCAAACCATTAGTGCTGTCAGAAGCATTTCAGCCCAAAGTTTGGATTTTTGGCAGACATTTTACTGAGAGCTCCTGCAAGGGACCCATTTAGTCTTTCAACTCTTCTGTTTACTTGTGGGTGATAGGGACTGGTAATGGTATGTTTTATTCCATTTTTAGAAAGGTATATATTGGTGTCAATAGCCTTAAGTTTGGTTTCTCTATCTGTGATTAGGAGTTTGGGTTTTCCAAACTTAGCTATGATTTCTTTGCCAAAAGATTGTCTTGCATTGTTTCCTTTTTGTTCTTTTGTGGCTTGTGCTACAGGCCACTTAGTTGCATAGTCAATAGCTATGATAACATGCTTTTTGCCTTTGTTATTGCTGGGCATTGGTATCACAATATACAGAGACCACACTTTGAATAGTTGTGTGATTGATACTGATATCAATGACTTGGGGGATACCTTAGAGCAGATGTACTTTTCACAGACTTTGCATTGGTCTAGTACTTCCTTGATGTTGTCCAGCATGTTGGGCCACCAGTAAATTGTCTTGAGGTATTCACACAAGTTCTTTTTACGGGAGTGTTCCAGATTTCTGTGGTATCAAAGAATTGTGTCAATCTTTTGTGTTGACGGGACAGAGTGTACAATATTGCTGCTTGGTAATATATGGTGTAGTGCACCATATACATTTTTGAACAGATGTTTGTTCTTGAGGAATTTCTCTTGGATTTTCATTATTTTACCAGGTGGAAACCCCTCTTGGAGATTTCCCATTATTAACATGGTCCAATTGGGGTCTCCATCAGTGCATAGGAGATTGTTGAGGAGCTGGATGTACAGGTATTCTGGTTGCTGCCAACACACTTAACATCCAGTCATTGCCTGGTTTGATGCCAATCCAATATACAGTTCATCATACCAAGAAAGGCACCAAACCAATATCACATGACTTGTCCAAGTATCCAGCAACTCAAACCCATTCTGCACATGACCATCCTTATCTTTGATCCAACTTAAATCCCTGCCACAGCGCAAACTATACAGTAGTTTTAAAAGCTATGGCAACAACCAAAAATACTTCAGATTTAAACAAAATGATTTCAGATTTGAACAAAATCCAAGTCACACAAGATTTAGGATTCAATTAATTTAAAA
Organism: Entomophthora muscae; assembly: GCA_014839935.2. Lineage (NCBI taxonomy): Eukaryota > Fungi > Entomophthoromycota > Entomophthoromycetes > Entomophthorales > Entomophthoraceae > Entomophthora > Entomophthora muscae. The sequence continues at coordinate 390,029 of QTSX02000031.1, read as the reverse complement.
AATTTCAGTTAATAAATGAACTGTCAAACAAAAAAATTTCACTAGCCCATTATACAAAATTATATCAAACATCAAGCAGTGTAGTTCAAACCACAAACAAAATAAACTGACACAACAAGTGAAATGGATGGATGCTGTTCTGGATCATATTATAATCCAATCAGGATTCATATGAGGCACCAATGAAAGGACTAAAATATGACAAAATTTGAGCAATCTAGAAGTGAAATTCTACAAGCACAAAACAAAATGAACTTATGTTGTAACTGTGCTGTTTTAGCAGAGTTACATGGGGAAAATATTTAGAAGATAGATAATAATCTTTATTTCAAGATAGTGATTATATAGCTATTGTGAATCAATGGATAGTAGGAACATGATTGGTGATCATACGGCTGGATGGAAGAGGGGGTTGGCTTGATCCTGATAATGAGTCAAGCGCCAAATTGAGATATCCACTTTGGAGGATCATCATCTGTTCATGTTGATAGATTTGGTAGTTTGAGTTGACTTCCTAGTCTGGCTTTGGGTGACCGGGTAATCAGATTGCGGGTCACAAATCCGCTTGGTTGGAACCTTGTTGGTGGGTTGAGCCTGCGGTTTCAACACCCCCCAAGCTGAAGGTTGGCCTCCTCTGGGGGCAGGTTGTCAGGGAAGTTGTCAGGAGCCTGGGCGCCATATTGAACTAGTTGTTGTTTGGTGGCAGGCAGGGCGGTTTCTTGTTGTTTCTGTCTTGCTTTGCAGAGTCGTAGGCAGTTGTGGTGTAAGGTCTTGTCTTGCTTGCGTTTCCTGAGCCCTTGCACAAGGTAAGTGTTATTGTTGTTTACCTTTAGAATGATTGCTGGCCCTACTTTTTCGAGTTTTAGTTTGCTTTTGTCAAAATTCATGACCCAGAATTTGTCCCCAACTTCATGTCTCTGGTGGATGGGAACAAAGGTCTTTTGTAAGTGTTCCTTTTCTTTGGCTGCTTGTTTGCTGTTGGCCTCTATTACTTGAGGATCTGAGTGAGGGGGGACTTGACTTGGAATTTCCAGTTTGGGGTCTGTCAATGCTTGAATGATATTTGGCTGTGTGCTGTATACCAGTTCAAACGGGCTTTTCCCTGTGGATCTGTTCACTTGGGTTTGGCACACAAGTAATGCAGTCAGTAGCTGCTTATACCAGTCTTCAGATCTCCTGGCGGTGAGTTTGGCTAGGGCTTGCACAAGGCTACCATTAAGCTGCTCTACGCATCCATTGACCTGTGGATGATATGGTGTTGTGACAGTGTTTTTGACCCCATTTTTAGTGAGGTACACATTGGTGTCTTCAGAGGTCAATTCTTTGCCTCCATTGGTTATCAGGAGTTCTGGCTTTCCAAACCTGCTGATTATTTTCTTGCCAATGAATTGTTGGACGTTGTTACCGGTGTGTGTTTTCACCACTTTGGCTACTGGCCACCTTGTCGCATAATCAATGGCTGTGATGATGTATTTTTTGTTGTTGTGCTTTCCTGGCATGGTGCCCACAATGTAAAGAGCCCATACTTTGAACGGTAGTTGGGTTTGAATGGGAAGTACAGACTTAGGCAGGGTTTTGCTTTTGGCAAACTTTTTTCAGACCTTGCACTGTTCTAGCACTTCCTGGACATTGCGGTATAGGGTTGGCCACCAGGCTTTATGTTTTAGGAATTTATATAGATTTTGGCTCTTAGTATGTCCAAGATTTCTGTGGTAGCAAAGAATGGTATTGACTCATTGATGTGTGGGGATGTAGGGAATGGTTGTGCCATCCGACATTTTTCTGTGAACGGTTCCATATACATCAGCAAAGAGGTGTTCATTCTTGATGACTGTTTCTTTGGTGATATTGGTTGTGCCTACAGGGAACCCTTTGTCTTTTGTACGTAGCACTAGGAGAGGCCATTCTGGGTTGAGCCCATTCTCTCCCCTAGAAGCGCGGACATACAGACGGGACAGGGCGTCCGCCATGGCAAGCTCGGCCCCGGGCTTATACTGGATGAGCATGTTAAACCTTTCTAAGATTTCCATCCACCACGCTTGGCGGTGTGACAGGTTTGCTTGTGTCTTGAAGTAGATGAGCAACTTGTGACGGTTAGTGCTGTGAATTCTTCCTGCAGTTCCAGGTAACAGCGCCATTTGACTAGGCAGTGTACAATGGCCAACAGTTCTTTGTCGTGGATTGGGTATCAACACTTGCCATCCGTCAGTTTGCACAACTTGTAGGCTACTGGCAGGAAGTCACCATCACTATTCTTAATTTGTAGTACTCCCCCAATGGATGCATCTTAAGCGTTGGTTTCCATCTGGTACTCTCTGTCTTGTTTGGGGTATTGTAAGATGGGCGCTGTTGTGAGCTTTTCCTTGAGACGTCTAAAACAGAGGTCACGTTGGGGGGTCCATACAAACTTGGACTTGGCGCCTGTTATGGCAGACAAGGGGGCGGTCAAGACGCCACAGTCAGGGATAAAGCGTCATACATAGGCCACCATTCCCAAGAAGGTGCGGAGTTCTGATTTGTCTTTGGGAGGTGGCATTTTGCAGATGGCTTGTATCTTCTGGCTGTTGGGTTTGATGCTGTCTTTTGAGACTATGTGTCCCAAGAAGGGTAGTTGCTCTTGGAAGAACTGGCACTTGGAGGGCTTGGCCAATAGTTTGTGTTGTGCCAGGGTTTTGAAGACTTCCTCCAGGTCTTTGTGGTGCTGTTCCACCAAGGGGCTGTAGATGATAATATTGTCCAGGTACACTAGGGCATGTTTGCCTATGTGTGGCGCAAACACTTTGTTCATGAAGGTTACAAAGGTGGACAGGGTGTTGGTCATGCCAAAGTTGAGTACCACACATTTGTAGGACCCGTACTTAGTGTGGAAGGCTATCTTGGGAATGTCTTCCTCCTTGATACAAATCTGGTTGTAGCCTGCAGTTAGATCAATCTTGGAGAAGACAGAGGTGCCTCCCAAGGCGTCAAAGAGATTGTTGATTAATGGTAATGGGTAACAATTCTTAATGATGACTTTGTTCAAGGCGCGGTAGTCTGTGACCAGGCGTAAGGTACCGTCTTTTTAGCCACAAAGAATACGGCAGCCCCAAAGGAAGACTTCCTAGGGGCAGATAAGTCCTTTTTCCAGTGCCTCCTTGAGATAGGCGCGCAGGGCGTTGTCCTTGTTTGGGGTCAGTTAATAGATGGGACGTGCCTTGGGTACAGCCCCCTTGAGTTGGATAGAGTGTTGGATGTGTTTCTCAGGGGGTAGCCCAGGTAACGCTTCCTTAAAGATTTCTGGGTGACGGGCCACAATGTCACAATCTTGAGGCATGGAGGTGTCCTGGTGGTCCTTGAAGTGTATGATTTCATACTGGCAGGAATCCCAGTTGATTGCTTTCAGGTTTTCCTTCTTGTCCAAGGTCTCTATGATGCGTACAAAGACATGGTTGCGTAGGAGTTGGTCTACAGAGTCCAGGTAGATCATGTGGTTGACACCTTCACGTTTGATGGTCAACACTGAGGTTGCCCAGTCCACGTGGGGGTTGTTTTTCCATAACCAGTCCAGCCCCAGTACAATGTCAAACTTAGGGAAGTCAATGACAGGACCTTGGATAATGGAGTGGAGGTTCTCAAGCATGACAGAGAAGGGGGAAGTTTCCTTTGTCACAGCAATGTGGTGTTCATCATCCAGGACCACGTTTTTAATCTGCAAAGGATTAGTGGCCAGCTTGAATTTATCCACAAGGCTGCTTTTGACTAAAGTTTGGTCTGCGCCTGAGTCCAGGAGTGCTGAGCCTGTGTAACTGCAAAAGCAGAAATGGTAAGACATCAATTTATTGGGATGTCTGGCAACGGTGTATAGTACCGGGTCTTCTGAGGGCACTTTGATCATTGAGCATTGGTCCACGTCCTTGGGTTGGTATTCATTGTTGGGCAAGTCAGGAGTTGTGTGGGAGAGCTTGGCTTGCTTAGTGCTCTCCTTGGGCTTTCCCCTCATCTTGGTTGCCTTGGGTGGTGGTGACGCAGAAATGGGTACAGTTTGACTGGCCGTTATTCCCATTCCCATTCAAACCCGTGGGTTTGTGGTTGTTATTGTTGCTGTTGCCTCCAGGGGGTGGTTGAGAGGAGCGCCTGCTTGGATGGGAGTCCTTGGGCCTTTCTTGTTTCCCACTCTGTGCCTTGTGTAGAGCATTGTATGTTTGTTCTGCTTTTTCTGCTTCACGGTACAGGTTTTACAGGTTGGTAACTTGGTCCAGGTTCACATGTCTCATCACATGCAACTTGAGAGCATTGTAGTACATGAGGTGTGTTACTGGAGTATCAAAGGCCATGTTGGACGGGGCACAGCGACAGAGCTCCTTGTAGGCACAGGTGAGTTCTTTAACAGTGCCTGTCTGGGTCAGGTTCTTTACTTGGCATATGATCATGAGTGCTGTATTCTTAAGCACAAACCTTGCCAAGAAGTCCTGTTTGAAGGTGTCCCAGTTCTTGTCAGTGTGTTCTTTGTGTCACTTGTCACACCAGGTGCCAGCATCATAGGTCAGGCGAATGGAGATCTCTGTGATCCAAAATTGCTGTGAGCATTCCATCTGAGCCAACTTGCTTTGGGCGGACTGGATCCATGCAGCAGCGTTGTCATTGTTGGCCCTGGTAAAGGGCTCTAAGGCGGCGCTGCAAAGTCTTTGTGCAACATAGGCGGGCATGGTGGTTTTGTCAGCTGGTTGCAGCATCAAAGGAGGTGCCTGAAAGAACCCTTGGGCAGACAGGACGTTGAAGGTGGGTAGCAGGATAACTGTGTTTTGGTAGAGAACAAAACCATCAGGTATCTCAGTACCAGGGGTATACGGAGTCCAGTTGGGCAGGAGGCCAGACATGATTCTGCCAAGGATTTGTTGGCCGCAGCGTGTGCGGGCAACAGGCAGAATTTTTCAAGATAAGGTAGGGTGGAGAACCTACCTGTGCTACCAATGTTGTAACTGTGCTGTTTTAGCAGAGTTACATGGGGAAAAAATATTTAGAAGATAGATAATAATCTTTATTGCGAGATAGTGATTATATAGCTATTGTGAATCAATGGATAGTAGGAACATGATTGGTGATCATACGGCTGGATGGAAGAGGGGGGTGGCTTGATCCTGATAATGAGTCAAGCGCCAAATTGAGATATCCACTGTGGAGGATCATCATATGTTCATGTTGATAGATTTTGTAGTTTGAGTTGACTTCCTAGTCTGGCTTTGGGTGACCGGGTAATCAGATTGCGGGTCACAAACCCGCTTGGTTGGAACCTTGTTGGCGGGTCAAGCCTGCGGTTTTGACACTTACACAAGATGTGTAGTATGAGCAGGCTAAAATAGAAAACTGCCAATTCAACAGCCAATCAGCAGCTATGCAATTTAGGAACAGAGGCATTTTATTCATTTTCAAGGCTCCTGATTTTTATGAAATGGTTTTGAGAACCTTCCAAATGTGGACTCAAGTTTATAATAAAAATAAACCATTGAATTTTAAAATTTCTACTTTTAGTGATTTTATCCTAGGTTTTTTATAATGGTTTTTACTAGTAACATCTTAAACGGCGCAAGCAGCCAAGCCAGCAGAAGCCAAGCCAGCTTCAATGGAGGCAAGGCTCAGGGTGTGGAGGCACCCGTTTATACCCAAGCCTTTGAGGCAGGTAACAAGGAAGCTGACCTGTACCTGAGCACCAACCCATATGGCTTTGACTTGTTTGAGAGTCACTTAGCGTCTAGCTCTTCTCCTGCTCCCGTACCCACCCCCAAACAAGCTGCCTGTCAACCAACCAATCAGGATGGCAACCTTGATTTGGAACAACTTCCTGCCACCAGCCAACCTGCCCCCTACATCTAATCAGGCTTCATCTCCTGCAGCCCAGCGCCCCAAGCAACAAATCATCACCACCCAAATTCTCCAGGAAATTGTGGCACTAAACCTACAGGGTCTGTCATGAGACCAAATTGCCGCACGGTTGCAATTTTCCCAAGCCACAATAATGCGGAAATTCAATAAATTAATGAATAAGGGGAATCTGATTGGGACAGCCAAGAAGCCAAAAAAGGCCCCCATGTCAGGAATATTACTGACACTTACAGTTGTGTAATCAATAAACTGTCACCCGCAGCCAACATGAAGGCGCCCACCACCACCAAGAAGACATCTGCCGTCAACGTGCAGACATCCACTGTCACTAAGCAGACGTCCGCCACCAACATGCAGACATCTGTCGCCATAAAGCAGATACACACTGCTACCATGCGGAAGCCCACCACAACCAAGCGGTCAACTGCTGTCAATATGCAGGCACCTGCCGCCACCAAGAAGACATCCACTGCCACTGCACAGGCCCCTGCTGCCTCCACGCAGAAGCCTATCACAACCAAGTTGTTGCCTGCCGTCAACGTGCAGGCACTCACCGCCACTGCCACCAAGCAGATGTCCACCTCCACCCTGTGGGCCCCCGCCGCCCATACACAGAATCCTGTCACAACCAAGCCGTTGCCTGCTGTCAACTTGCAGGCACCCGCCACCACCAAGCAGATGTCCATTGCCACTGCGCGGGCCCCACTGCTTCTACGCAGAAGCCTGTCACAACCAAGCCATTGCCCGCAGTCAACAAGCAGATACACACCACCACCACACAGAAGCCCACCACCACCAAGCTGTTGCTTGCTTCCAACACGCAGACACTTGCCATCATTGAGCAGATGCCCACCGCCACTGCATAGGCGCCCACCACTCTTGCCAGCCTGACCTGCAAGACATCCTCAAACCAGGCACCCATGGGACAGCCAGCCACCTGCCAGCCTTTTCCCTCCCATGCCAGCAGGCCAGTCCCCATCCACTCCTTTGGGAAATAGCCAGATTGGGAAATCAGGAAAGGCAATTTCCCCAAAGCCAAACTTGGGAGGAACTGCTGCCCAATTTGAGAGCCTACCAAATGGGGAATGGACTGACAGGCTATTCAACAATGGAAATCATGCACCAAATTTAGTAAATAAATTTAGATGCATGAAGAAGACCAAACTTACACTATGCCAATGCAAACTTGGATCCAGCCAAACCTTCTCAATTGCCAGCCACCCAAGCCAATCCAGAAAAGGGAATAACAGATGCAACCCAGACTCTTGGTTCCCCAAAACTATGCCTTCCAATAATCATGCCTTGCAGGCCACTAGTATAAATAAAGACAAACCCCTCAATGATAGTTTGTGCTATCATTGAGTGAATATCCTCCTCAATATTATCACATTAATTAATCATTTACCCAGGCTAAGCAAGTAACCTTACTAAACCCATTGCCCCTCCCCAAGTCAGAAGATGAATTACATCATCTTTACAGCTGTCTTGACAGCTTATCTTGGGATAGGGGACACCAGCCAACCAATGCTCAGTTTGGTCCTGAATCACAGGGACCAAAAGGGATATTGTACAATGAGCCAACTCACCTCAACTCAATGGTTTTAAATCTGTGGACACCTCTGGCTTCATCTTGCCCAACTCCCAACTTGGCTACTTATGTGATCCCTGCAGCTACGCTACTGTACCTTGCTGTCAGCCTTAGATAATGCAAAATCCTTGCCAAAGCCTTCTGTCAGGCAGTAAACTTCTATCCAATTGTCTACGCCTTGAACGGCTTTGAGCTGCCTAACCTGCCATCTTATGTTACTAAAGTTTTACCCTCAATACTTGGGTATTACACCCCAAGTCCCAAATCAATGAGGCATACCCAATAATGATTGACCTCTTCCAGAGGGATCCCAAGCTTCCCCTAACCCAGGTCTGCAAACAGCTTGTGAATCATAACATATGAGTCTCTGAGCGCATGGTGCAGCTCTGGATGCACAGAAAGATGGCTTCTATACGGGTTATTACCAATTTTGCCAGCGACCAATGGGATGGCGCTGAGGATTCCCTGTATAATATTGACATCAAGTCATCCCTGGTCTGATGCCTGACAAGTTTGTCAGATGACATCATTTTCATCTCTTACTATAAGCTATCCATAGCTTTGACAATTTTGGCGCACAAGGAAGAGCTGCCACCCAAAAAGGGAGAAATAAGGTCAATAAGGAGATGTTCATTGGTGCATTCCTAGCTGTTTCAGCCAAGGGTTTTGTCTACTATCAGACAAACCCAGATTTTACCAATGGCTACAAGTACAGCCACATCCTTGGTGGATTACTCAACTCCTGGGATGGCTCAAATTCAAAGCATTGGGTTTTATTGAGCCACCAAATGGAGGGTAGCTCCACTGCCCTTGAGGCCATCCAGCAATACGGGCACCATGCCTCAATATACCCTGCCGGCCATGCAGACATCCATCTGGGTGATGTTGTCTTCTTCAACATCAGATCCACATTACAGGAGCGCCGCCCTCAGGCTTTCAACGACCTCTATCTTGGGGTCCTTGACCACAATTCTCTCTTTGGTCACCAAATGGTGGCTGACTTGTTTGCCCAAATTGTCTTCCACATGAACATGGGCAACCAATCACATAAGGATAAGCGCCTCCCACCCTGTGCAACAGCCACCTACCAGCTCATCCAGCCAATGATAGACAAGGAATATAACAAGCATTATATGGCGGCCATCACGTGCAATCCTCCTACCCCTACCCCCCACCTTCCAGCCCCACCCACCCAATCCCAGACCCCCCAGGCCAGCACTTCCTCTACGTCTTCCTTCCTGTGCTATTCTGCCTACTAGGCATCACTCTTCCTGCCCCAATAAACCCCCTGTTGTCAAAATTTTTCTATATATATTATCTTTATTTTGAATTTAAATTGTTCATGTTCTCTTTTTTATAGTTGGTTTTATTCTTTATGTTCAGCTTGTTTTTATAAAATCATATATTTACTATGCTGTGTATCTAGATCCAGAACACAGTTATTTTTAGTACCCAAACACAGCCCATTGTGAAAATATTAACAAAAATTTGGTGATCAGCTAAATTTGAATTAGAAAATTATAGTTTAACTGTGTTTAGATAAAGTTGTTACTGATCCAAATTCAAAACCTTAATGATAAACTTTAAGCCAATCAGGAGGCAAGTGATAAAGTGATTGTTGTGACATAAAGGATCATTCAATAATTATTTGATGTATGTGCGCTAATTAATATGATTGGCTGGATCTTTTGCTATTGTGCACCATTGCTGCTGTGGCAAGTTGTTGCTGGATTAGTGCCCAATCAGCTGCTGGGTTAGCACTAGTCCACCAACAACTTGCCACAGCGGCAATGGCGCACAATGGAAAACATCCACCCAATCATATTAATTAGCACACATGCACCAAAGAATTATTGAATGACCCTTTATGTCACAACAATCACTTTATCACTTGCCTCCTGATTGGCTTAAAGTTTATCATTAAGGTTTTGAATTTGGATCAGTAACAACTTTATCTAAACACAGTTAACCTATAATATTCTAATTCAAATTTAGCTGATCACCAAATTGTTGTTAATATTATCACAAGGGGCTGTGCAAAGCGCCAAAAATAATATGACAATTAAGGAAACAATGTCAACACAAAGTAAATAACATATATTGAGATGAGCGTAAAACATATACACAATGGGTAAAAAGATGGGATAATGTAGTAAATGGGAAAACAAACAGGAATAAACAAAGAGGAAACAGTATCAGAATAATACAGATTTTATTGGGGCAAAAGCTATAAAAGCATATGAAAAGGTAATAAAAAATTAATGAGAGAATTGGAGAAGCTTTTGAAGGATCTTGACTTGGCAATTGCCAAAATCAAAGACATTGACTGCAAGGTCAAGGCTGCCGTCCTTACAGGGGACAAAATTGACAAGGCGTCCACTAAGGCACTTATGGCCAAGATGCCAGACACCCCCAAAACAACAATCAAACACCTTTTTAAATGTCCAGAAGACCGTTGTGGAAGGCCTTCAATTAAAGTCCTTTGCTTTCTCTGCGCCGTCTGTCTGGGCAACCAACCCTGAGATGTATGCACATCTCAAGCCCACAAAGCGTACCAGGAAAGAGGACACTGAATTTCCAGCACAATTACTTGCTCCAAAAATGGCAAAGCCTTCTGAAGCTACCAACAAGGAGGAAGCCCACAAAGGTACATAAAAAATTATAATTAATAAAAATTCTAAAATACTTACCTTTTTTAGAAAACATTGATGGTGAACTCCGCCGGGTCCTGGTTCCTTTTGTCCCACCCACCTTCCATTCAAATTTTGCCACTCACATGGCCAAACAGCTCTATCTGTCCCCCTATCTTGCAGGAGCTTAAAGACAGGGTCCACAGGTCCTTTCTGATATTGCAGGAGGCATTTTCTGAACTTACGCATGTCAAGGGGGCATCCAAGTGGGCAGTTACTGCCTATAAGGATGCCCAATTGGTCTGCATTGACCCAGAGGTCCTCAATGGAGTTTACTGTGTAAACTCCATTGAGCTTGTTTGGGATGTCCTGGCAACGCTCCCATTCAAGAATGTACCAGAGATGAGCCAGGCCCATGCAGCTGCTTGCTTCTGCTACCCCTTGGAGCACACACTCTCTTACCTGCTGGACAACTTTGGGCGCACAGTGGGAAAATTGGCTGTTGCAGATGCAACAGCTGTCAAGAAAACCAAAATCCTCTTGGCGGACTTTGGGCTGGCATGGAGTGCCAACAAGACAGGGGTCCCTGAGCCATGGAGCTGACCTTTTCAAAGACAAAGCATGAAAAGAAGATCAGTGCAGTTTTAATAAATTGTGCAAGTTTACAGCAGCCTTTGCTGGGCAAAGACTTCATCTGGTAGTTTACCTGGGGTATCTATTCTACTTTGGAATGGGTGTCAGCATGGAGGATATTGAGAGGGTCCTCCTAGGGATTGACAAGGCCAGGCTCTCCCTGGACGGGAAGAAGGCCCCCCAGGTTACAACTTGGTCAGCCACGTAATCCAAGACGCCCTGGTCCTGGCAGGAATCTATGGGTTTGCAGCCCCGCCTGAGAAGCTACTCCTGCATTCTCACCTAACAATACTCCCTTTTAACAGCTGCTGTAAATATTTCAATAAGGGTGTATCCACCGTCCATGGTGATAGTGGAGGTTGTGCGCCACCTCCATTGCGGGGTGGGTACATACAGAAGAACTCACTATAGACACTCTTAATAAACTCTCTCTTCCAATACATTTCATTAAAATTTATATTGTTTTTATTACAATAAAAATTTCTAATCATTATTTTAGCAAACAAGATTTGCAAAATATATCCCAGAGAAGGTCTTAATAAAATCATAATAATATATGTCAATAAAATCTACTTCTAATTTGTACACTTTACATTTAACTTTTTTAATTTAATTTTTATATTTTTTTGCCAAAAGTGATATTAATGCGTTTGCATAATCCAGTATCAAGCGTTTGGGAGACCCATAGATGACATAATAAAAAATGATTATAAATAAATTGTAATACCCAAGTATTGAGGGTAAAACTTTAGTAATATAAGATAGCAGGTTAGGCGGCTCAAAGCCGTTCAAGACTTAGACAATTGGATAGAAGTTTACTGCCTGACAGAAGGCTTTGGTAGTATGTTTCATTGTCTAAGGCTAACAGCAAGGTACAGTAGCGTAGCTGCAGGGATCACATAAGTAGCCAAGTTGGGAGTTGGGCAAGATGACGCCAGAGGTGTCCACATATTCAAAACCATTGAGTTTAGGTGAGTTGGCTCATTGTACAATATCTTTTTTGGTCCCTGTAGTTCAGGACCAAACTGAGAATTGGTTGGCTGGTGGCCCCCTATCCCAAGATAAGCTGTCAAGACAGCTGTAAAGATGATGTAGTTCATCTTCTGACTTGTGGAGGGGTAATTGGTTTAGTAAGGTTACTTGATTAGCCTGGGTAAAGAAGTGATTAATGTGATAATATTGAGGAGGATATTCACTCAATGATAGCACAAACTATCATTGAGGGGTTTGTCTTTATTTATACTAGTGGCCTGCAAGGCATGATTATTGGAAGGCATAGTTTTGGGGAACCAAGAGTCTGAGTTGCATCTGTTATTCCCTTTTCTGGATTGGCTTGGGTAGCTGGAAATTGAGAAGGTTTGGCTGGATCCAAGTTTGCATTGGCATAGTGCAAGTTTGGTCTTCTTCATGCATCTAAATTCATTTACTAAATTTGGTGCATGATTTCCATTGTTGGATAGCCTGTCAGTCCATTCCCCATTTGGTAGGCTCTCAAATTGGGCAGCAGTTCCTCCAAAGTTTGGCTTTGGGGAAATTGCCTTTCCTGATTTCCTGATCTGGCTATTTTCCAAAGGAGTGGATGAAGACTGGCCTGCTGGCATGGGAGGGCAAAGGCTGGCAGGTGGCAGGCTATCCCATGGGTGCCTGGTTTGAGGATGGCTTGCAGGTGGGGCTGGCAAGAGTGGTGGGCGCCTGTTCAGTGGCAGTGGGCATCTGCTTAATGACAGCAAGCGTCTGCGTGTTGGCAGTGGCAACAGCTTGGTGGTGGCGGGCTTCTGCGTAGAGGCGGCGGGGGCCTGTGTGGTGGCAGTGGAAATCTGCTTGGTGGCAGCAGGGGCCTGCGCGGTGGCAGTGGTCATCTGCTTGGTGGCAGCGGGCGCCTGTGTGTTGACAGCAGGCAACGGCTTGGTTGTGACAGGCTCCACATGACAGCGTCATGTATCTGCTTGGTGGTGGTGGGGGCCCACACAGTGGTAGTGGACTTCTTCTTGGTGGTGGCGGGTGCCTGTATGTTGACAGCAGGAAACAGCTTGGCTGTGACAGGCTTCTGCGTGGTTGCAGTGGGCGCCTGCATGTTGACGGCGGGTGACGGCTTGGTTGTGACAGGCTTCTGCGTGGTGGCAGCAGACATCTGCTTGGTGGCAGCAGGGGTCTGCACAGTGGCAGTGGACGTCTGCTCAGTGGCAGCAGGCGCCTGCGCTTTGACAGTGGGCAACAGCTTGGTTTTGACAGGCTTCTGCATGGCGGCGTCATGTATATGCTTGGTGGTGGTGGGGGCCCGCACAGTGGTAGTGGACTTCTTCTTGGTGGCGGCAGGTGCCTGCATGCTGACAGCAGGTGACCGCTTGGTTGTGGCGGGCTTCTACATGGTGGCAGTGTGTATCTGCTTTATTGCAGCAGATGTCTGCACGTTGACGGAAGGTGACAGTTTATTGATTACACAACTGTAAGTGTCAGGAATATTCCTGACATAAATAAATTACTAACCTTCATTGATGGTCCTTCTGAATGTGATTGTGAGCGTGGAAACATCTAATATAAAATGATAATTAATAAATCTTGAATAGTAAATAAGAGAATATAAAAATGTCAGAAAAGCTAAGCCTTTAATTGATTGGATGTTTTGCAAGGCACACGAGGATGAATGAATCAGTGTGGCCATAGAATTTGGCCACAGTCTCAGCTGAGAGGGTGTGGATCCCAGCCTGCAGCAAATTAAACAGGTTTTTGGTCCCAGTTGGGGTTCCTTGCTTGACAACTTGCTTGAGCCACCCAAAGACTTCCTCAATAGGATTTAGGGATGGCAAATAAGCAGGGAGGAAGAGAAGGCGCAAATTTGCTGTGGCTAATTGCTGGGGGCCCACTGCGCTGTTGGTGGCAATCATTTGGAATTCCTCAAGAATATCAGCCACCTTATGGAGACCAACATTGTCCAGCACAATTATGTTGGTGAAGCCCAGGCTTGTGCGCCTCAGGTGCTCCTGGACCAATCGGAGAAATGATAGGAAGGTCCAGCTATTGTGGGAGCCTAGTATCATTTGGTACAGCTGGACCCCCTTTGGACCAAGGAGAGCCACTATTGAGTAGGCTGTGGCGCGGACTGCAGCACGCCAAGCTACCCTGTCATTGAAGACATTTGGGACATACCCATATGCATTGCACATAGACAAGGTGAATGCCAATTTTTCATCATAGTAGAATTTGACTGTCCCCTTGGCTTTGAGGGCAGTGTACGCCTCTATGTATTTTTTCCAGGTCTCAATGTTGGTTGGGCTATTCCAATTGTACAGACATACCCCAAGCTTTTTCCAGGAAAAGCGCATCCCATTCTGCAGATGGTAGTAAAAGGAAATTGAGGCCTCAACCCCAAAAGTGGATTTTATCATTGCCTGTATATTTTCCAGTTCAAGATGGCAGTCCCGGGTGATCCACTGGCGGATTGCCCATTTGTGCTCCTTGGTGAGAATGGTGGAAACACACAAGGATTTCTACGCGGCAAGGACTCAACCTGTGTTAATGAACTTGTTGAAGGTCTTGGAGGCGTACTTGGGATCCACTCCAAAAAGGGCTACAGCCGCCTTGTAATTGCCCAATTCATGCATTAGCTTAAGCAGAATGATGTGTTTGATATCAGGAATACACTTCTGAGCGGGCTTTTTAGCAGTGGGGATTGATTAGTTGGCATTGGGCACAACATAGGGCATAGGCATCTTGTTGTAGAAGGCTGCAACTTTCTTGCGCACCAGTTGTCCCTCATCAGTTTGAAAGAACTCGGGCTCCTTGTTGTCCTCCTGATTGCCATTGCTTATGTATGGCTCATAGCTAGTATCAAGTACAGGATTCACCTTCTCCAGCATGGCTGACAGGACTGACTCTTGCCGGTACACAATGTCAAACACATACAAAGTAAGTTCTACCTCCTTGTTTCTAACTTTCTTTGTAATGGTGACCTTGGTGGGCTTCCAGGTCAGCTTGGGGACCCAAGGGTTGATGCTCTGCACCCTAGAAGCTTGTGCTCCTTGAACCGGCTGTGTCAGTGCAGCGTCACTATGGAACTCTCCTCTCCTGTCTCCTCCTTGAGTAGGCACTTGGGTTGCACTAACTCTATTCTTTGACCCACGGGGGGGAACCACAACCGCGGTGCACAACAGGTGCATTGGTACTCTAGTGTTGTGTTCCTTCCATTTTAAAATTTAATAAAATACTAAATAAATTTTAATTAAGTTACTCCCTAATTTTAATTTTTGCTTTTATCTGAATATGGATATTTAATTAGAGTTTTTCTCACCCAATATCCCAATTATAGATTTTTTATTTCTTAATTAGTTGTTTTTTGATTTTACAACACCCATTTTAGAATACCCAACATAATTTCCACCCATTTCCCCAGATTTTATGCCAAATTAAGCACCCAAAACAATATTTTTAAAATTTATGTTTCAGATCTTGTGTTTTATTTTATATACCTTGGTAACATTCTTGATTACAATCCATTGTACACATTGAGTGAGTGGTTTTGTTTACATAGTGAGTTCCTATTGTGTTTTGTTTTTGGATTGAGTTTTGACTCACCTTGCTTGGGTGTATTTTGTCACCAATTCACATAGTAAACATATGGACTCTGAAAGTCAACTCACACCATTTTGTTTGTGAATCAATGTATTTTGGATTGTATTTTGAATAGTTTTGCTTTGCACGTGAGCACTTCTTTTCTGTGTTGACTCATTTTGCCCATTAACGCCAAAAATCTCTGTTAACAGGGTGTATATTTTAACCTGTTAATTGGATTTTGCTTAAATCTGAAATCATTTTGTTTAAATCTGAAGTAATTTTGGTTGTTGCCATAGCTTTTGAAATTAATGTATAAGCCTAAAGTATTATTTAATAAAATATACTTCTCTTCTTTCTTAATTCCATATTTGAAGCTTCCCAAAAAGGCGCTCCTCATCACTGGTAGCAGCTACAGTTTTTTGACCACTCTGATAAAAGAGAAAATGCCTGAACAAAACCCACCCACCTTTGCTCATGTACTCAACCAGGCCACATCCCAAGATACCTGGAAAACATACTTCTGCGCCCATGACATCAATGAAGATATGCCTAGTGGATGCATTGTATTCAAAGGACTGGTCATGCCCAAAGCATGCACCAAGATCATTCAATACAGTTGCTCTCCCCAACCACAAAAAAATGCAATACCACCTATTGCAGGTGAAGTTACCAACACCAAATACATTGGTATTGACAAGTTCTTTGGTAAAAACAAAGAAAACATTATTAACTGTCTAGACCACTCAGCTGTTAAACTCTGCGCCAGCCACATCCCACACAAAAAGTGGATCCAGGAATCCAGTAACCGCCTGCACAAGGCTGCAGCTAACTGGTTCTCCACTTGGCTTGGCTCACAAACTGACAACCAGCTTGACAACTGGGAAGAGTTCAGAGCAGACATCACTCACAGTTTCTGCATCACCAAATCCCTCCAAGACATTGCATATCATGCCTTTTCCCAAAGGGCAGGCTCTTTAGTTATATATTTTTTAATTTTTGCTTGATTTAATCTTCTTTAGTTTTTAAAAATAGTGAAATTAAGTTAAGAGTTAATAATTAAGTATTTTAAATTAAGTTACCTTCTTTTTACAACAATTTGTGTTTGAATTGCTGTTGTTGTTGCTTCTCCCCCTTAGCTATTTAAATAGCTTTATAATCTCTACTTTAAGTTAGAAGATTTTCAATTCCAGTTACCTTTTCAAAAACTCCTGTTACATTGTTGCCTGCTTTTCCCTGGGGTTACATTGCTGATCTGCGTCTTTTACCAGGTTTCTGTTTCCCTCTTTCTCCTCCAGGTTCTTGCTCAAAATTTCTCCAGTTTCTCCTGACCTTGGCTTTTTCCTCCCTTGCATATCATTTCTCAACTGGAAAAGACCTGTCTATAAATAAAGAGCTTTTGAAGAGTAGGCTTTAAGCCAAAATTCTAAGTGATTTATTACCTTCAATCTTTATCAATTTTTAACTTCAGATCTTAAATTTTAGGAATATTAATTTTTAGTAATTTATTTCTAAGTTTTCTTCTTTTCTTTTTTCCCTTTCTTCTTATTAGTCAAATAAATGGAATTTGTAAAACAACAAGCCTTATGCTTGTTGTATCCATTATTTTCCCTTGAGGAATCTTTTAATAGTTACATGTAACAGTTTGATGATGGAGAGTATCCCAATATTGACATTCCCTTAGTTACTAATTGTTCACTATTAAATACCTTTTTATCTTCTTTTTTTAGGGTTCTTAAACTCTATCACTCCTTTTGTAACCCAGTATAAGTTCTTAGTAGGATTCTGTAAGATTATATTACTGACAGTACCTACCTTTTTATAACTTTTGAATCTTAACCCTAATGCTTTGCACACTTTATTTTATAACCTTGCAACACTATGGGCAAGACCTTACATTGCAATACTGCTCAGAAATTTTCCTCAGAAGACCACTGTCACAGTGTACACTAATGAATTTGAAGAGATATGTTGCAAAATTCAAAGCCCAGCTCAAACTGACAACATGCACAATAGAGCATCATTCATTAATATAACAAAACCCTCAGTTGCTGCCCTCATCTGCCCAGAGGCTAACACCTCCATGCCTGCGCTCATTGCAGAAGCCAAGCATGCAGAGAAATGCACAAACATGGAATATGCAGCACACAACAACAACCGCCCCTCCAATGGCAATGGCAAAGATAATTCTAATGGCAACAAGCTCCAAAACACCAACCACAACAATGGCAACTACAATTGTAACAATGAAAATTGCAGCCAGAGCACAAACTGCTCTTGTCCTAAGAAAGAGGACACTACCAAAGTAAACAATGCTGAAACAGCAACCCACTATGAATTTGACCCCACATTTTCTGACCTCAAAGGTCTGAAAACAGAGGAACAGGGAAAAGAGGAGGGGGGAAAGGCTTAAGTGCCCCTGTCTCTCCCCAAACCAACAATAAAATGTACCAAGGCACAAAATTTGCTGTTCACATTCCATGCGTCCCACAATCTTCTATCTTTATGAATATAAAAATTAAAGATCACTCACAACTTCTTGTCTACCCATGCACTTATAAATCTCATACACATAAAATTTCATTTGAATCTGGTGCACAACACACCATGGTAAGCAAACCATTTGTAACCAAGTACAAAATACCAGTTGTTGAATCCAACTTCAAATATGCCAGAATGGCAGACAAATCAAAGGTTCTACTTGAAGGCAAAACAACTCTCTTCAGAATTGGCCTCCAAGGCATTAAAACTTCCATCAAAGAACTTGTCATAAACAACATAAACTACAACATTGTAGTAGGCATGGACTGGTTCACCTGAGTGAACTCCAGCATATGTTGGAAAACAAAGACCATGACAATCAAATGCAATGGAGTCAATTTCAACGTCCTCAAAGAACCTAACAATCTCATCCTAAGAGACACAGTATTTGTCCAAGTCATAAATCAGGATAACTCAGAACGTCTAACCAAAGACAATGCCCTCTGTTGGGAATTTATGAACAACCAATGATCCCAATTAGGGTAGAGCTCACGGATTTGGGTTTCTGCAACCAAACCCATAAATTAGCAGTATAAAAAACAATGATGTTAATTATGATGGATCTTGCAGATATGAATTGCAGCTGCCAAACAACATAAATTGGTAGTATAAATCATATTCATATTAAATCAGCAGTAGTCTACTGACCTGAACCTTAAATAAGCCAATGTTAAGTGCTGCTGCAGCACTGAGTGATATATTATTTGCCGCCACGCCACTTTGGAAAAGATACAGGTGCTGTGGCGCCGCCTAACAATTAGATTAGGCGCCAAAGCGCCAAACTACTTTTACGTCAAGCGCAGCCGCGCCAACTAAAAATTATTGCAGGTGCCGCTTTACTTTTACATCAAGTGCCAAGGCTCTGGGTTTAATTCCCCATAATCTCAAATTCCCATATTGATTGCATTAATAAGCATTAAGCTTGGAGTATGCCAAGAAAGTAGGAAGTGATCCTGAAGTAACTAAATTGTTCCATGCCATCAAGGATCACCTATACTGGGTAAAGAAGAAGATATTATATTGGTTGACGTGCAATAAGCACCAAACCTAGATTAAAAATTACCCAAATAAGGTGTGTATTAGAATTTCCTAGAAGACTTTGCTAGCATCCCAGAGATCAAACTTGCAGAAGATATATAAAGAACTAATCAATTGCAATAAAATCATCTTTGATCTATCTTTATCCTGGTTGATCTTTATCCTAATCTTGAAGTGCTTCTGCGTGATCAGAAGCCAATTCTGGAGATTAATAATGTTTCCATATGATCCTGGCTCCTATGATACAATACTACTCATATAATCACATACAACTGTATTCAAGCAAATGCCTTGTGCTCTATAATCTCAAATAATTGTGGCACTGTAACGCAAAAAGCGCAACACCCTCCACATAATGAGTTACACCAAATTAAATAACAAACAAACAACCAAAATTCAATCCCCAGAGTTTGCAACACTCCTAAAAATATTCCCAAATATTTAAGTAAGAGCTAACAGAGCTACTCCCCAAAAAGGAGGTCAAAAATGGCATTGACCTATGCAATGCCATGATCAAACCTGCGCCCCTCTAAAGATCTTCCCCATGGAGACACAAGCCCTCAAAAGTCACATTGAGGACAACCTAGCTAAAGGCTTCATTTACCCATTGGAATCCCCGTGGGAGGCAGCAGTGTTTTTTGTGAAGAAAAAGAAAGGCTCAATCCGTCTAGTAACAGACTACAGAGCTCTGAATGCAAGCACAATAAAGAATAAATATCCCCTTCCACCTATATAGGATCTGTTTGCAAGACTCTCTGGAGCCAAATTTTCATCCAAAATTGACCTCACCTCAGGTTACAACCAAGTTGAAGTAAAAGAAAATGACATATCAAAAACTGTGTTCCATAAACAACTTGGAAATTTTGAATGTAGGGTAATGAACTTTGGGATGACACTTTTCTTGATCAGCTCAGCTCCACTTTTTGGAGTCTAAGCATTAATAAAGCAATCAAAGCACATAAGATTCTAAGTTTACTATAGGCTTTTATTAGGTAAGAAAGGTATGGCAAACAACAACACCAGATCATGGGCCAAGGTGGTACAGGGCTTGAAATACCCTATCAAGGGCCAACTGATGAGCCCTACAAGAACCACCAAGAAGGGACCATTTTTTCCATCAGAAGGATGGATGAAGTTTGTGACCTCTGAACGCTGGTTTCAAGACATTACCAGAGCCCTCCCCAAGTCCCCTGTGCCCCATGTGATCAGAGTCAACTTTGGAGGCAACCCTACTAAGTTCCAGGAGGCAGCAAAAGCAGTTGCCACAGAATATCCCAAGGCTGTGTCACTTCACCAAAGCCCAATGAAGGACTTCTTTGATCTTGGCTTCCTCTGTAAAGTGAATGCAGATCAGGCAGCTGAGGAAACCTTCACTCTTGAGATCACTGACCCCAAGGGTAAGAAAACCCAGAAAGTCCTACCAACCACCCACACCCGGTTCAATAAAGATACCACCCTCTTTATGTCTTTTGAGGACTTGCCATTAGACATGTTCAGAGGAGAGGTTGAATCCCAGCTCAAGGAAGGGCTGGCCAAGTATGGAGAAATAGTGCAGTTTGAACTGCTCAAGAATACTTACATGGGCCACCTGACCACACCAAAAGCCATGTCCATGATTAAACCCTTTGAAGATGATAGCTTGTCATTCATTCCCCGTTGTGCAACTATTCTCAAGAAAGATGGTACCCTGAGCAGTGAGGTCAAGGTATTCCCAGAGCAAACTCTAACTATCTGTGCGCTATGCTCTGCTCTTGGCCACAGAGAGGCTCATTGTCCCATAACTGTTGAAGGAGTCTGGGCTGCAGAACAGGACACCCCCAAGGAGCACCAGAATATTGAGCCAACAGGTACCCAATCCAATGCTCTTGTAGCCTTGGCCTGGGGAACTATGGCTGAATATTTAGTTGTAAAACCAATCACATCCTGCCAGAAAAAGGCTCATGCAAAGGCTCATAATTTATCCCAGCCTTAACCAATCAATGAGACAGAATCTGACTAAAAAGAAGCACCTCAACCCATGCAAACACCTGCACAAGAGACCCAGACAGCTCATGCCAATGTGGTTGATGAGCCAATGAAAATACTGGAACCAGAGGTTCAGGAATTATTGGCCAACCTGGCCCAAGTTTTATTGGATAGTCACCACAATGCAATGGCCCAAGAGAATTTGCAGCAGGCTCAAACCCAGGATACAACCAATCAGGAGCAGGCACCTTCTTCACAGGAAATTAGAAGATCAAGATGCAAGGTCCAGACCAAACTTGCAGCAGTAACCAAGCCATCCCCTTACACAGTAGGGGATCTCAAATAGTCCAGGGCACCCAAAAAAGCCAAAGATGCAGCAGCTAATGACAGCAGTGGTCCTACCTCTGGCAGGGCCACTAATGTATAGCAGCTGATGAACCCCACCAATGGGACAAACTCTTCTGCAGGACTTCCTGCCCTGGTCCCAGGCATGAAAAGAATTTTCCTGCAACCTCAAAGCAGTCCAATTGGCCCAGAAGTGCTAATAACTGCTTTGAGCAAGGCCAAATTATGGCCTTTACTCTTCCAGATAAAATTGGACCATAAGAAGCTGCATCTGGAATAATAGAGATCACCATAGCAGCAGTCAAGCATGGAAGTAATTTGGAAACAAAAAAATCTATGCCAAAGGGCCACATTTTCTGGATAAACACAGCCCCCCAAAATGCACCTTATTTGCTTCAATTGAACAACACATTCCAAATTCAGGCCCTTTATACAGTTACCACAAAGCGCCACACATCCAAGATAGGTCAGCAATTTTAAAACGTGGCCCAGCATTTAACACAAAAATGTGAAAGCCACATTCTCAGCTACTTGGTACCCACTTGTGATCTACCAGTCATCACGGAGGACTCAGCCTAGCAATTACATACCCTAACTCAGCCACACCAGAGTAGATTAACCCAGAACAGGCACAGACCCTCCAACAAAAAAATGCGGGCAGACGGCCCAAGGTTAATGGCCCAGGTTAGTTTGGATAAGTTATTAGCCATTTTATATTTTACTCCACTACACACCACTCTAGAGGTTACATCCCATCCTTTTGGGATGCTAGCCCTAGGCATTGACTCTACACCAAAGCTGCACACAGATCTAGCCAACCAAAATGTGTATCAGGCTGTTTAACAAAGAAACACAGGCAGACAGCCCAAGGGAATTTATGCCTGAATTAGTCTGGATCAACAAATTTCAATTAGACTTTCTGCCCAGTTTTGACTCAATGTTTCTGTCAATAGGTCAAAAAAGGGCACTAACCTAAAATCTTGACCTTTTCAAATTGTGCACACCACAGGCCACATATACAGAATGTAATTGAGCAACAAAAAAATTTGGGCCAAAGGCCCAAATTTTGTCTGGCCTGGTTATTTCTGGGATAAATAACAATTCAATCTGGAACTGATGGCATCCACTAAAAAATCCTGAAAGTTATATTACCCCAGCATGGAATATATAGCTTAAACCACTTTTTTGCTTCACAATCTTCCTCCCTCACCCAAGGGTTTCCCCCTTCCCTGCAGGTTTCCTTGCCCCCTTCTTCTTTTTTTCACATTGTTTATGAGACTTTTGATCATTCATTTTTGGCCCTATGGGCTCGTTGTACCAGTCAGAAATTTCTGGGCAACTCAAATAAATGAACTTTGGGATGACCAATACTCCCACAACATTTGTCACTATGACAAACCAAGCACTGAAAGGTCTCTCAAATACATTATGCTACCTTGACAATATCATCACATTCTCAAAAACCAAAGAGAAACACCTCACACATGCCTGCAAGACACTCAATTGATTTGCAAAGCACAAACTTTATGCAAAGCCTAGCAAGTGTCACAGTAAGTTCCATAATGCTGGGAATTATTTGGCCAAGTAGGAAAGCTCAAAAAGCTGGGAAGCCTTTAACAAAATTGACTGATTTAACAGACTTGAATCAAACAGTTGATCAAAAATGGTTTACAGCTGCTCCAGTTTGCCAGTTGAATCCAATTACTCTCTGTAAGCTGATGTTGATAAATTGACGTAATTTGAGAGTCACCCAATATGATCTTATTTATCAGCATGGTCATCAGAAGTTGGTCACTCAAGGGTTCTTTGCAACCTGGACTAGATACTCACTTGACAATGAGAAAAGAATAGGAGCCCAGGATCCAGGTGGTATTGCTTAGTCAAATTTTGATATATATTGAATAATTTTCACTGTTTTAACTCTTAAGAGTTGAGTCCTCCCAAATTTTTACTCAATAAAATCATATATCCCTTGGTATAGCTTTAATTTCAAATGCATCCTGTGGTTGGGTTGTTACAGTATATTTTGTACAGTATAATTTTCAACCAAATCATTTCTGGAAGATGGGGCCCCGCAGTTGGAACTTTGTTACCATCTCTGCCCAATGTTTATACTATGCCTGCCAATCTCAGAGTTGTTCCACCTACCTTTGAAACTGAAAGTCTAGTTCTATCCCAATGTCCTGAATTTTATTCTGAAGACACTCTGATGCTTTTTCAGGCTATTTATCTTGGGCTGCTTTGGTTAGGGTTAATTATTTTACTTAACCCTAGTATCAAATTTGTAAATTTTACAAAACAGTATCTGAAGCTGTGTTGGTGGTTAATCATTAACTTCATGTGAATATGGGTGGTAATTCCCCACCACTTAGAGACAGCTTCTTACTATCTGGCAAATTCTGTCACAGCAAGTGCCAATTCATGGAAAATAAACTCTTTTTCTTGGGCCACATTGTCTCTGATGGTGGCATCAAAGCAGATTCAGATAAAATAAAAGCCATAAATAACATGAAATGCTCACTCTGTTAAACAAGTTAGATGATTTCTTGGTATGGTAGCTTACCTAAGGAAGTACATCAAAGATTGCAGAAAAATAACCACATCAATCAATGACGTAACCAAAGGTAATGCAAAAAGAAATTCATCTGGACACCAGAATGCAATAAGAATTTCCAACTACTTAAACAAGGTCTGACTGAAGCACCAATCTTGCAATACCCTAATAACGACATGTGCTACAAGCTCAAGTCAAATGACAGTGACACTGTCATTGGTGCTGTACTACATATCTGCCAGCCAGGGCAGCAAGACTTCCTGCCAGTAGGTTACAAAATAGAAAACTAACTAACACTGAGTAGAGGTACCCTATACACGGCAAAAAATTACTAGCAATATACCACACATGCAAGAAATGGAGATGTTATCTAGAAGAAAATTTAATTGTCCAAGTACTAACTGACCATAAATCCTTAATCTATTTCAAAACTCAGAATGCACTTGCCCAGCGACAAGCCAAATGGATGTCCCTGCTGGAGCAGCTCAATCTAGACATCCAGTATAAAAGGGGGAAGAGCTGGTCACAGCTGATGCTCTCTCTAGGCTATGTCAGCCAAGAAAGGATCATCCTGACCACCTGGACCCTGACTGGCCCAACCTATATAACATTGAGTACAAAACAAAAGGGAAAGACCCCTCAACACATCAACTAACCCATGATACATTAGTAAGGAATGAAAAAATTCCACAAATCAAATGACACAGTATACCACATAGTTAAGGACAAACATGTTCTCTACATCCCACTTGCACAAAGAGTTGACACTATCCTAAGACATTGCCACCTACTAGTGCAAACAAAGGCTAAAAATCTATACCTCACTTTAAAAGAGATAGTATGGTTGCCCAATCTTAAACAAGACATAATTGACGTTCTGAAAAAGTGCACAGTGTGTGAGAAATACACCAGCACCAAGGCTCCCCAGTCAACAGTTAATCAAGTACCAGACCCTGAACCATTTAAGGTTTGGGGGCTGGGTGTAGTGGGACTCTTCCCAGAAACTAAAACAAAACAAATTTCCTAATTGTAGCCATTGACTTTGCTACACTCTGGCCTATCTGCTAGGCAACAAAAAATCACAAGGCAGAAACAATAAATTACTTTATCAACAAGGCAATAATAGCCAAATACTGAACTCCAGACTACATCATAACTGATGGAGCCACAGAACTATAAGGATAAGTAGTAGACAACAATTTAAAATCAAAAATATCAAGCATTCCACAACCTCGCCCTACAGGCCACAGGCCAACAGCAGAGTTGAACGCCTAAACAGGAGCCTTATCAGAACCCTCAAGAAAATAATGGATAGCAAAGCCAAAGACACATGACCACTATACGTGAAACATGTATTATTAGTATCCCCGGCCCACACCAATCAAGGGACAGAATACTCACTGTTTGAACTAACATACAGGTACAAACCTGAGAGAGTTACCTGAAAAGTCCAACCATATGTGAAAATACCCCCAAGAAAACCTCCCACATTAGAACAAGCGCCAGCACTACAACAAATACGCCTCAAAGCACAAAAGATAACCTCTGCAGAGGAACCACTCCCAATCAACTCCCCCGTCTGGGTCCTGGCCAGAAACAGGAAGAAGCTGGATTCAGTACACAGGGGACCAGGAAGAGTCATCAGATACAGACCAGACAAAAACACCTATCTGGTTAAGTTCCAAGGCGCTAAAGACCCCATCATCAAAAAGTACCACAGATCCTGCCTTTGCCTCAGCAAAGAAAAAGTCTTGACTTGACTAGTACTAACTAGCAAACAACTCCAGGAACATCAGGCAGCAGTCATAAAGACAAACCCCCCTCCTGATGTACCAGAGTAATCCCTTAAAGGTGTTTGTGTTAAGGATCTGGATGTATGGGTATTTTGGTTGCCGCCAACACACTTAACATCCAGCCATTGCCCGATTTAGTCCCCTTTCAATATACTGTTTGACATACCAAGAATGGAAACCAAGGAATATCACCTGACTGTCCAAGTATCCAGTGACTCAAAACCATTCTTCACATGACCATACTTATCTTTGATCCAACTTATATCCCTGCCACAGTGCAAGCTATATAAGTCAAAAGTATTATCCAATAAAATATACTCTTCTTCTTTCTTAATTCCATATTTGAAGCTTCCCCAAAAGTTGCTCCTCATCACTGTAAAACTATCCCTCAATCTGCGCGGAGTAGCTATGTACCTGAACCATGTTCCAGGGATAGCTGCTCACTCAAAATTGAGCCTCTGCCAATGCCACAGGAAACTGCCCCCTCCCGCCAAGGATTGTCCTTGGCCCTGCCTCCGCCCAGTTTTATTGAAAAGCACGGGTACAAGATGGGATTATCAGACAGTGAGTGTGCTCCTGTCTTTTCTGTGAGTGACCCCGTGGTTGTTCACCCCCCTGTAACCGTCCCTTTGGTTGTGGCCTGTTGCCCTCTAATCCTGAGGGTCCCGCCTTGGTTGGTTCATACAATTGCACACAGATTGTCAAGATGGTTGAGACCTTACTTTGTGGATTCCGCCTCTGTCCCTCTGATTGCCCTGACCAGAATCTGAGCATATTCTTCCACTACCAGGACCAGGAATCTTGCTGGCAACTTTACTGGCTCTATTGTAACGCTTTGTTCCAAGCTCTAAGGAACGCCTTGCTAGCGGTGATCACACCGTGGAGTACCTTACTGGCTTCCTCCAGCCCTCTGTGAAACAACTCCAACTTGTTGCCACCCGCCAGAACCTCAAACTTTTGTCCCTTAGTGACGCCCTCCTCTCCTGTTGCCGCAACTGGGCTGAGCAGTGAGCCACAGCCAACGCCTCCTTTTTGGAGATGCGTGCTGTGGTCCTGGCTAATCAGTCCATGGGGGAATGCACATGCTGTATTGATGAACTGATTGACATATTGAACACAAGGTTCAGAGTCATGGTCCATGAAGCAATGGATGCACGTGGAGCCTCTCTAGCATGGCTGCAGGACGTCCACAAGTTCTGTGCCAAGTCGGACAAATTCAGCGTAAGAATGGCAGACAACATAGCCACCTTGGATCAGAACATTATTGCCCTGGACAAAGAAGTAGAGCAGCTTGGCTCACAGCTCCACCAGTTCAAAAAATATGTTCTGAACGGCTTCTAGAGACTAGAAGCAAAAGTTGACAACCAAGTGAGGGTATCCTGCTCATCTACACCAAAGCTGCTACCTTGCCCATACAGTGCAAAGATTTGTACACTTGAGACCAGAATAGCAACATTGGAGAGCACAATCCAAGGATACAAAGAGGAGTTTGCCAGAGCGCATGAGACTATCATGGCTCTACAAACGGAACAGTTGACACTGAGAGACGCCATTTCACGCCTTTCTAAAACACCTGCAACCGTAGAGTCTGAGCTCCATCAGAAAAGCTGACAGATAGACAACAACAATGTTCACGGTTGCCTGGCTAGGATGGAAGCCCAGATGCAGCTACTGGCAACAAAAGGCTGCAGTTGCATCTTGAGCAGCCGTCAGACTTCATCTTCAATGCGTATGGACCACTATGAGACGCTGCCAACACCTCTGAAGAAGAAGGGGAATCACCAAACAGGGGGCTTCCCGAGGGTTTCACAACCCTTCCTTCTAGAGAACCCTTCACGCCAAAGGCAACACCTAGGGCTAGGCGTAGCTATATGGCAGATAGACAGTCAACCGCCTCCCCTTGCCAGTCCACCAAACCTACAGCTGTGAACAAACAATTCAAACCCTTGAACCTCCCAAAATTTGACAAACAAGGGAACATGCATTCCTTCCTGAGACTCTTTGAGATGGCAATGAGGGGTGCCAGTAACCACCAAAAGGCAACCACGTTCATCACCACAGTAGACGCAATCAGTGTCAATCTAGTAATGCCACGCCTACCTGCAACTGACTGGACGTATCAAGAGGCTAGACAGGCAGTGCTGGAGGAGTTTGGTGGTGAGGATATCCTCTTCACCAGGAAGCCTGAGTTTGGCGCAATAAAGTTTGCTCCAGGCAAAACTCTGCAGGGATTTGTGGAACAATTCTATCATGATGCGCTGGTGCTCCTTGTCTCTGGTACAGTCTCCACCTTTGATATTTGCGCTGCAATAAAGCAGGCCACCCACCTGTACAAAGAGCTCCACAGAGCAATGGCCCCTGCCTACGCCAAAGGCAAAGACGTGTCAGAAATTTTAGACTGCCTCCAAAGTCATGCCAAGACGTTTGGTCCTCCCAACTTCCCCAAGTCCAAGCAGCCTAAGCCAGCCTACAAGAAACCAAGCTTCAGAAGGAGGACTCTGCTAAGCCCTCTGCACATCCTCCTGACGTGAAGGGGCCTTACTGCATCACCTGTAACACAGCAGGACACTGGAAATCAAAGTGCCCAACCAACTCCAAGAAGGTGCATGTGGTACAACCTCATTCTGCTAGCACAATTGAGGGAAAAGCCAAGGTGGAGTAGAAGAGGGAAATTCTACCTCTGCCAAATCCTTCAACATTCCCATTAAACCTGGCCCCAAAGACCACTGTCCTGATGAGCTACACAAAGACGCAATCCATATGATTGTAGCCAACAACCTGTATGTGGTGACTACTCAATCCCAAAGCAAAGTCAAGCAAGACAAGGCCGCCCTGGCTGAAGTCTCAAAGCCATATGCAGCCCAGCTACAGGATGCCAGGGAAAATTGTCGCTCACCATGCTCCAATGACACCCCAAACCTGAAGTCAATCCAAGTAGCTTTTTCCCTGGAGGAGCTTAATTCAGCATACCCCAATGTCTGAAAGAGTTTGCTCTGAACCTTGGAGAGTGACAAGGAGAATGAGATACACACATTAAAAAGCCTCAATGACTCTTATATTGATTGTACCTACATTGAAATATCAGTTAACAAACATCACATTTGAGCCATAGTAGATAGTGGTGCTCCGTTTAACATCATCTCCACTAAGATGGTGAAGAAATTGGGTATAGCCCCAGATGTTGACTACAGATCACCCTTTGGTACATATGGCAAGGAACCCATGTACTCTGTGGGAGCATACAGTGCACTACCTATGCAATTCGGCTCCATTGTGGTATCTGCTCCAGCAGTTGTACTGCCAAACAACAACTATGATTTCCTCATAGGCACCTTTCTGGTGAAATATGGTGCTATGAAACATTGGGGTCTTGCCACCTTTGAAATCCTTGGGCAGACCCTACCCTTGTTCTTCAGTAAGGAAGGTCAAGACACTGCGCTCAAACCCTGCAAATTTGTCAACCTGGCCTACGCCAACGGAATTGTCCCTGTAGAATACAAACTTGTTGGGAAGCATAGGCGTAAACCTCCTACACAGATTCTGGAACATAAGGGTGTTGCGCTGAGGACCAGGTCGCCTTTTCCCTGGAGCCTGGACACCAGAAGATTGCAGAGACTGGGTTGTCCATGGTTGTCCCTGAAGGGCTATATGGAGAAGTTGTTGAACCCTGGGGCCTTTCTTGCTTCAAACCGTGCATTGCGCCAGGCATTGTTACCCCTGGCCAACAGGAGATACATGTTCTCTTGACCAACCTCACAAAGAAGACGTTGTCTATCAAGAAAGGCCAAGTAGTAGGCTTCTTACACTTCTACCCCGCGGAGGAACTATCTGAGGTTAAGGGATTTGGTACATTTGAGGAAATGGGTATACCAGACAAACCTGGACCAGCAGTCCACCTGGCTAAGCCCTAGCTGACCTTTCCTCCCTTGGCCCTGAGGAGCAAGCTCAGCCATCTTCACTGTTTGAGAAGTACCGCTCAATCTTTGCAGAAAGCAATCACAATCTGGGTTGTGCTGAAGGAGTAACCCACCACATCAATACAGAAACCACTCCTCCAATCCACATGTGCCCTATATGACAATCCAAAGCAAACAAAGAAGTTGCCTCAGAAGAGGTTGGCAAACTGCTGAAACGGGGCATGCTGATCCCATCCAAAAGTCCTTGGGCATCTCCTATTCTGATTGTCAAGAAGAAAGATGGCTCCAACTGAGTTGTCATTGATTATTGATGCCTCAACAAGGTCACCAAAAAGGACTCATATCCCTTACCTCGCATAGACAATGCATTAGATTGCCTTGGGGGCGCCAAGTACTTCTCTGCCATGGACCTCATATTGGGCTATTGGCAGATCAAAATAACTCCCAAAGAACAAGAAAAAGGCGCCATCATAACCTCACAGGGATCTTTTCAATCAACAAGGATGCTGCAAGGGCTGTGCAATGCCCCTGCAACCTTCCAGCAAGCAATGGACACCATCCTTGGTGACCTTAAACTCTATGTGTCCTAGTGTACTTGGACAACATCAATGTCTTCTCTAGGACTTTCACAGAACATCTAGATCACTTGGAAGAGGTCTTCAAGAGGCTAGCTGCTGCCAATCTTAAGATAAAGCCACACAAATGTCAGTTCTTCAAGGATCAGCTGGTATACCTGGGCTTTGTTATAGACAGTCATGTTCTACGGCCCTAGCCTGCAAAAACCAAAGCCATATCTAAGATGAAGCGCCCTGAGTCAAAGTGTGACATACATGTATTCTTGGGTATGGTTGGTTATTATTGACGGTTTATCCCCCGCTTTGCAGCCATTGGAGAACCTCTCTTCCACTTGCTGAAATTAGGAGTTGACTTTGTATGGAGTAAATAATGCCAAGGAGCCTTTGACAAGCTACGCTTGGCCTTGTCAAGCAACCCTGTTCTGATGTACCCAGAATTTGACAGACCATTTGTGATCCATACCAACGCCTCGCTTACTGCAGTTGGGGCTGTACTATCCCAACTTGACAACAAGGGGCTCAAACACCCTGTAGTCTATGCCAGTAGTAATTTAAACGTCCATGAACACAACTATACGGTGACAGAGCGTGAATGCCTGGCAGTCATCTACTCATGCAAACAATTTTGGGTCTACATCCACGGCGTACAGTTCACAGTGGTCACAGACCACGCGTCCCTAGCTTGGCTCCAGAGCCTCAAGGAACCAGAAGGCCGACTAGCTCAATGGGCGTTGAAACTACAGGCCTTGGATTAAAAAATCCTCCACTGCCCCAGCAGCAAGCACCAAAACGCAGACTGCCTATCCTGTTTACCCACTGTGGCCCTGGTGAGCCCATTAGCGGGTCAGCTGTACCAAAAAATGATGACTTGGAAGTTTAGCAACAAGCCCAAGAAAGTGCAGCATATCCTTCAGGACCTTTGAAAGGATACAGTACTACGTGATGGTGTGCTATACAAGCTAGTGGATGGTAAGAAACACATATTCCCTCCTCCCTCCAAAAGGACTAGCATTGTTACAGCCACTCATAAGGCAACAAGTCATGGTGCTTTTTGGAAGACCCAAGAAATCTTGTCTCACACCTACTTCTGGGAGGAAATGAATTTCAACATTCAGGAGACAATTGACTGCTGTATTGAGTGCCAAGGGAATAAGCCACTACAAAAAAGCACAACTTACCAAATGGTACAACCCCACTTTGCCTGGCATACTGTGTCACTAGACGTAGTGGAACCACTCCCACGTAGCGGCCCTGGCTTTTGTTATGTGATACTGGCTATAGATCACCTAACTAAGTGTATGGAAGCCCAGCCTCTAAGAAAAGTAGATGCCTCTTCCACTGCAAAATTTGTCTCAGATGCCATTATACTTTGCCATGACTGCCCCCAGTTCCTACTCTCAGATAATGGGACCAACTTTACGGCCTCAGTGATATCAAGAGTGAACAATCTCATGGGAGTCCATGGAGTATTCTCTACTCCATACCACCCTGAAACTAATGGGATGGTGGAACGTGTCAATGGTACCCTAACCCAGATCCTCCGGAAATTAGCTTCATTGCATACATCCTCTTGGTAAACATACTTAGGAGCAGCAGTGTTTGCGTACAACATTTTGTTGCATTCCACCACTGGTGTGTCCCGTTTTCAACTGATGTATGGTCAACACCCTGCCATTCCGCCTGTTCTATACTCAGCCACCGGCGGCCCTGGGCAACTTTCCCACAATCAGTACCTAGGACAACTGGCCAACACCCTCATCAAATTGCAGGCATCTGCTTTTAGCAACACGGCTATCAAGACCCAAGCCATATTTGAAAGGGACTCCGCCAATAGGGCCCCATTGCCCTCTTTTGAGGTAGGAGAGGGGGTTGCATACTGCAACACCAGAGGAGCGGGCAGATCCCACAAACTAGACAAACTATGTGTAGGTCCTTTTGAGATCATAGAGAAGATCTCACCTGACGCCTACACCATCAAGGATAAAGATAGTGGACGCATATTCAACCACGTACATGCAAAATTCCTTTGCCCATTCTGCACCCCAAAGGAAGGGCCTAATTAAACACTATCTGAACTTATCAAGAAAGAAAATAACAATAAGTAATATAAACACATCATGTAATCCATACAAGAAAAAATATTAAGAGATATAAAACATAAAAAGGTATAAAAAATATAAAGGATATATAAATAATAAGAATAAAGAAAGTGCATTATATTGAAGAAGGACATAGTCCTAGAAAACTTTATTACTGAGGGCCCTCCTCAGGCTCCTCAGAGACATGGTATGTAGTAGCCTCCACATAGTCACCAAAAATGTGGGTGGCCACCACCTGGTAAAGAACAACAACATTTTGTAGCCACATATGTTGCGCTTCAGGGGACAGCCGTTCCCAGTGCATAATGGGTGCACTCAAGGCCAGCTCCCCCTCTGCAAGGCAACCCAGCCCACACTCAATTGGGAAGCACGCTCCCAACCCCAGGCACTCCACTATAAACCCCTCAGAGGGGTAACCAACCAGAAGACCCTGTTGGCGGTGCAACACTTCACATTGGTAAAACTCTAAGATGGCCTGCATCTGGGCCAAAGAACCTTGAGGAAGCAAAGGATTTAGCACTGAGAAAAGATTCCCCACCAAAGCCATATGAGGGAGATACTGGGCAGGATCCCCAGTCTCCAGCTTCTCCAAGGTCAAGTTGATGGCTGCCACCAGTTGATTGTGCTGATTGTCAGTATGTTGAAGACCCCACTGACGGGTAGAGTTGGGACTGGGCCCCCAAGCACAGGACCAGACCTGCACTACCACACAGTTGAAGTCAATCACCTGCACGTACTTGGCATACAATGCCACATTAGAGCAAGGCGGCTCCACTAAGACCCCCTCAAGAGGTCAGCTCGCAAAGGGCCACAGAACAAACAGCAGGAGAATACTATTGCTCAGAGTGGCAAAGACAGGAGTGGATGTCTATCCCCTGGCCACAAGACAGAAGGACAAAAAGGAACTCACTCAGAAGTTCATAGTCCTGAAAAAGCTATTAACCTCAAAGTTTGCATGGTCTGGGTTATATGTGAGGACCACAGACCCCAACAAAGCTGGATTATGAATATAAGGCACAGCAGGTGTGCGGGGAACAACAGCCCTAGCCCGCCAGACCTCCAGGTCCACAGAGGTAGCCCAATTGGCTCCTCCAACCACCAAAGGAGGGCAATTCTCCTGCTTGACTTCTTGCTCCAGGATTGGGCTAACTGGGCTCTGGAAAGGATTGGTCACCACGGTGGTGGCCAAGGATAACTCCAAGCAAGTGTCATTATTGTGAGCCTGCAGCAAACGCCACTGTAGAACTATAGATGATGTGCCTCTTTACTCTGGCAGCTAAACTCTTGGCAATGCTCCTCTGTCATAGACGCCAGGAACTCCTGGTACTCCTCCTTGGTGCTAAGACAAGAAGATGCTTTTGAGAAAGCCATATGCCTGATTCTCCTCTTACCCTCCCTATTTATGGTCAAGAGGGGGGAAATGTGAGATTAGGCTGATTGACCACAAATAATCAGGTTAATCATTGCATGCAGGTCTTAATCAGTTACACGCCGTATTATCACTGATCATCATTATATTAATAGATATGGCAGTTATACACCGTGTAATTGCTAGTTTATTATAATAGATGTAACAATTATATGCCATATTATCATTTGGTTATCACTTAATCAAGTGTTGTTATTATACGCCGTGTAATTGTTAGTTTATTATGATAGATGTAACAATTATACGCCGTATTATCACTGATCATCCCAATGTGTAGTGATTATAAGCCGTATATTGCTTGCTTTATTATAATTGATGTAACTATTATATGCCATATAAACGTTAGCAAATATAGTAAAAATCACTGATTACACAGTGTGTAATCACTAAATCATCAATTGTATATCACCTATTCTACCCCTACTGGATGTTGTATCAACTCAGCCCCACAAAGCCTGATGGACATATATGTTCATATCAAACAAGTGATATACAAATGGCTAAGAAATACCAAGTTTGGATCAGCATTACACAGTGTATAATTGGGTTCCTTATTGGTTTGGGTCAGCATTATACAGCAGATAATCCTCTGAGTCACTAATGATTGAGTCTGCTATTATACAACATATAATCCCTAATTTGACTTGTTGCATTAATAAGCAGAAGGGTTTCCAACCAGAAAAGGATCACTGATTAAGCCCTGCAAATGGAATACCAGAATTCTACCTTCCAATGTAAGAGGGCTGAATAGGGACAATTTCTAAGCATCAACTAAATACGGCGTAGTTTCCCAGCACAATAACAGGCGTGTAAGATACAGCCAATTGATAAATGACACTAGGCTAGCTCAAGAAGAGTGTAGGCTGTAGATGAAGTGCCATGAACGCCTGCTAAGGCCAGTAGCACATCACGTGCCAAGGACAGCCAATCAGGATGAGCATAGACAGCAAAGATAGACCTATTGCAAAGGTAGCCACTGAGAACTGTCTGAAAGGACAAGAACAAGGGTTGTTGCAGTATATATTGATACAGACGCCTGAAAGGATAACAATAAGTTAATAGTTACACCTGGATAGATTGCAGCCGCTGGCTAGATTGTACTCCAGTATCAATAAAAGTAATTATATTCAAAGTTCTATTCTATTGTAGTCTGTAGTGCTCTTGCATAGGATTAGGTAGAGTACATTGGCAAGACTAAAATCTATCTGTAGCTGTGAACATACCAGCAATAACACAAGTTGCTCAACAGTATGGTTCCTTGGGAGTGTCTGGGTAGGTTTACCACTTCAAGTTTTCCAAGGTACAGGGTTCATGATCAGGGTTGTGGGGATACTCAGTGAAATGCACAGGGCCAAATGGGGCGTTGGGTGGACAGTAGTATTCAAAGGCTTTGGTTTTTTCAACTGATGCTTTGCTATTAATCCCTGAGATGGGTACTGGTGCTTTGGTGATTGCAGATGGAAGAGTATCAAAAATATGCAAGGAATCAGATTGGTGAATAAAGGTTCATAACAACTTTATTTGGTAAGTATGGAAAGCAGAATTTTTTCAGGTGCTTCTGACTTATATACTTACTCACATGCAAGTGCCTCTGGGCATTCTTCTGTTGCTATCTGTGTGGCAAGGTTTGTCATCTCAGGTTCTGCTGTTTAGTTGTCTGATTCATGGTCATTTTTGGGGTCTTCAGGAACACTTGCTTGGCTTTTTGGTGGCCTTTTTTGCCTGACTGGTCATTGGTTCTGATAGGTTTGGCTTCAGGATCATGGGGTTTTCCCAATTTAATCACCATTCTGGGACTGGCTTGACAGGCATTCTTGAGATGAAAGAAATTGATTCAAAAGGGGGTTCCCAATTGAGAACCCCAAATTACTAAATAGAGGGTGGTCTGGAACTGGGAGCACTGGGCAGCTAAAATTAGCCTGCCCAGGCCCAGCCAAACCCACTGATGAGGAGCAACTTTTGGGGCCCAGAATGGGCCCTGAAGCTGTTGACAGGGAAGGAATGATTCATGAACCTGGGTTTTTGCTTTTCAAAGCAAATCCAGATGCAGAAAACACCCTGCCACTTGCTTGCCCCGCCTGGCAGCACAGCGCGGGTTCAATTCCTGCCTGGGGCTTCAAAATTGTTATTTCTGTAACAGTGTAGTCCTGAGAATGTTACAATTTCTGCTAAGCTTAGGCGTTAAAATATAATGTTAGGTATTTTAGTTGTGTCAAGATTAGAGGTGGATTCAGGACTCCTTGTGTACTGAGGTAGTTGCACTGTTTGGTTGGTACAAGGATATTTTTGAATTTAGTGAATCCTGTGTGGATGTCCTGGCCTTTTGTGTATTGTCTCCAGCCAGTGGGGAGTGCCATCTGATGAGTTATTTTCTTTGAAGGAATTTTTTAAGCTGCATAGGTGTGGATAACCTGCCTGTGCTACCTCTGTCAAGTATATACTTCTTAGAAGTATAGCAAACAAGATAAAGGGGAATATTAAAAAAGTATGATACTTTATTTGATATGAGCTTAGAGTATTATATAGTATCATGGAAAACCTCATACTGTCCATGTACATCATGGCAGTCACAAGGCTTGTCCAAGTAGTGTTCTGCTTAGGACTTGAAAGGTTTGATCCCTTTAATAGATGGACAATTGATAAGAATGACACCAACTTAATGATTAGTCTGGAAATCACGCGGGAAATTACGTTTCCAAGAGAGATTAATCAAAGATGCTGCAAAAATTGTGAAAAGTTTGCAAATATAACAGAGAAAGAAGGAGAGCTGATACTACTAAAGGATTAGTAGGATATGTTTGTGAAGTTGGGTGGATTATAAAACTTATATTTCAAATAGGGCAAATAGACTTTTAAAAACAACAACTTATTTCTGAAATAACTAAGAAATTGATTATATGTGTTGCAACCAAGTTTTCCTCCTTACCTGCCAATGTATCTTACAATACACAGGGGGCGCTCAATGAGCTGCCCCTTGACATATCTAAAAATACAAACAAATCTGATGGCAATATCAAATTGTGGGCACTTTCTCCTAATTAGGAGCGCTGCCAATTTGACTTGCTGATCCCTGCACAAGTTTTTCCTTGGCTTCAAACCTTACATAGAACACACCACTGTGCCACCCCCTGTGGCCTTGTGGCTTTCCCCATATGGTATATTAGTCACAGTATTCTACAATAAAGTACAGTAGTTTTTAAAACTGTTGAGATAAACATATATTATTCAGTTTATAACGCATGAACTCAGTCTAAAAACAAAATCAAAAATCAAGGAATTTATATTAAATTATAATAGGTTTTAATCCCTTTTAATTTTGTTTTTAGATTGAGTTCATTTTTTCTAAACTGAATAATATACATTTTTCTCAACAGGTTTGAAAACTAGTGTACATCTTATTCTATCCATTCTTGTCCTTTCTATTTGAATGTTGTCTTCCCCAATCAAATACTGAACTCTATTTAGTTCAGTTGCAACATATGAGCTAAATATAAAATAATAGTAATTGAAACTTTGGATCTGCTATTACTATTCCATAAAACTCATTATAATTGGTTCTTAGCTATATAAATTAGATAAAAAGGTTTAAAGCAAAATTACAATAATAAAAATAAGGTTTATTTTTATCATTGGAATAGTTTGCACTTCCAAAAATTCTTCACAAAAATATACAATATATTAATTTAAGAACATTTAAGGTTATGGGTTAAGTAGTACCAAAACAGTTAGCAGGCTTTAAAATTCCAAACTGATGCCCTAGCCTAGCCTAACCTAATAAATAATAACCCATTTGGTGCCTGGGTATAGTAAAGATATAGATGCATCTATATATTTTACCTTTTTGATCAAGTTTAAATTTAACTCAGGCTTAAATCCAAATCATTCAAAATCAAAAAAATAATGTTGTAAAAACAAGCCAAGCCTGTTCCAAAATGTCAAGTATATACTTCTGGAAAGTATATTAAATGGAATAAAGGGAAAAATTAAGAAGAGGAGTATACTTTATTTGATATGAATATATGATATTATATAGTATCATGGGAAGCCAGATACCGTCCATGTAGGTCTTGGGGCTTATCTGAGTAATGTTCCTCTTACGTCACAAGGCTTAATCAAGTTGTGTTCCTTTTAGGATCAGGATGTTTGATCCCTGTCACTGATGGTCAAATGATAGTAGTGCCACCAACTTAATGATTAGTTGGTGAACCCCTCAGTGATTCATTTGGTGAACTATCTGGGGCGTTAATTCCCCAAGAGGGAGTAATCAAAGATGTTGCAACATCTCCCCCTGGGGTGCTAGAAGGCAGAGCCTTGGGAATTTTCTTGAGAGAGTCAGGGATGTGTGCTTGATACTGATCCAGTTTGGTGTTGGGGACGGGGAGGCTGGAGTTGTGTTGGGCTGTTCTTGCTTTGCATAGGCAGAGTCAGTAATGGTGTATACAATTGAGCTTGATTCTTGCGCCAATCCTTTTGATAAGGTAGGTGTTGTTGGGCTTGACTTCCATGACAATGCCTGGTCCACATAGCCCTGGTTCCAACCTATTCTGGTTATGGTTGGCAACCCAGATTTCCCCCCAACTTGGAATCTTTCCTGTTGTAGTGGAATTGCCTATCTTTTAATCCTCTTTTGTTTCATGTCTTCCTGACCCTCTCTAGCACGGCATATGTTTGGGTTACTGTCATCTGGTACCCTTTTTGCAGAGGTAACTGTGGTCCTGTGGTTGTACTAACAAGGGCAGGCTTCTGCTCATAGACAAGCTCATACAGGCTTTTACCTGTGTTACGGTTGACTTGTGTTCTGCATACCATGAGTGCTGTTGGCAGAATGCCAACCCAGGCTTTTAGATTGTTAGCAGATAACTTACAGTGGGCTTCCACTAGTGAGCTGTTTAGTTGTTCTGATAGTCCATTTGCTTGTGGGTAGTACAGGCTGGTAATGATATGTTTTGCTCTGTTTTTGGCAAGGTAAATATTGGTGTCAATAGCCTTGAGTTTGGTGCCTCCATCTGTGATCAGGAGGTTGGGGTTTCCAAACTTGGCTATGATTTCTTTTTCAATAAATTGTCTTATGTCATTGCCTTTGTGTTCTTTTGTAGCTTGGGCTACAGGCCATCTGGTGGCATAGTTGATAGCTGTTATGATGTACTTTTTGCCTTTGTTCTTGCCAGGCATTGGCTCCACAATATCCAGTGACCACATTTTGAAGGGTTGTGTGATGGATACTGGTACTACTGACTTGGGTAGTGCCTTGGTTCAGGTGTACTTTTCACATACTTTGCACTGTTCTAATACTTCTTGGATATCATATAACATGTTGGGCCACCAGTAGTGTCTCTCGTTATATTTGTTCAAGTTTTTACTGCAGGTGTGTCCCAAGTCTCTGTGATATCAGAAGATTGTGTCAATCTTTTGTGTTGATGGGATGTAAGGTACAGTGTCACTATTTGGAAGTATTTGGTACATAGTACCATATACATTTTTGAACAGGTGTTTGTTCTTGAGGAATTTATCTTGGATGATAATTAGTGTATCAGGTGAGAGCCCCTCTTAGAGATTCTCCATTATTAACATTGGTCAGTTGGGGTCTCCATCAGTGTATAGGAATTTTTTACGGTATAGCCTTGATAGGGCGTCTTTGGTAAGAATTTTTTGCCTAGTTTTTATTCAATTATCATGGGGTACCTCTGTATGAGACTCATCCACTTGGATTGTCTTCTTGAAAAATGTTGTTGTGTTTTAAAGAACACTAGTGACTTGTGATTGGTGAAGACTTTGAATGTTTGGACTTCTTCCAGATATTATCACCATTTCAAGAGGCAGTGTACAATGGCTATCAATTCTTTGTCATATATGGGGAACTTTTGTTTTTTGTCAGATAGTTTTCTTGACTTGTACACCACAGGGATGAAATACTTTTCTGCTGTCTGGATACAGAGTACTCCTCCTATGGCACAGTAAGACACATTGGTTTCCAACTCATATATCCCTTCACAGTTTGGGTATTGAAGGATGGGGGCAGTGACCATCTGTTCTTTTAGTTGGCAGAAATTCTGATCTTGTAGGGGTATCCACACAAATTTGGTTGTCTTGCCTGTAATGGATGACAAGAGGGCCGTCAGGGCACCCATTCAGGTATGAACCTTCTAACATAGGCTACCATGCCTAGGAAGGTGCAGAGCTTGCTTTTGTTCCTGAGGGCTGGCATTTTGGTTATAGTGCATATCTTTTCTGGGTCTTGTTTTATCCAGTCCTTGCTGACAATGTGCCCAAGGAATGAAAGTTTAGATGAGAAGAAGTTGCACTTTGATGGCTTGGCAATGAGTTGTTTTCCTTGAGGGTGTGGAAGACCAAACAGACATCTTCCCAGTGTTGTTTTAAGTTTAGGCTGTAGATGATTATATTGTCCAGGTAGATGATTGCTTGTTTCCCAACGTGTTCTTTAAAAACCTCATCATGAAAGGCACAAAAGTACTAGGGGCATTTGTCATGCCAAAGTTGAGGACAACACACTCAAAGGATCTGTATTTGGTTCTGAATGAAGTTTTTGGGATGTCTTCAGGTTTCACGCAAATTTGGTGGTAACCTGCTGTCAGATCAATTTTTGTGAAGATTTGGGACCCCCCAGGGCAGCAACTGCCAGAATTACCTCATTCCGCAAGTTGACTCACTGAATGTCAAAAATTTGTCAACATTCAGTAAGTTGACATTATTTTAGTATTTATCTGCCGGAATTGGGAATTTCCAAAACTAAGCTAATTTTTCATAGTGAATTATTAAGTCAGAATTAAAAAATTAAAAAGGAACAAACATAATGTCAACACCATTTAAACAAAGGCTTAATTTTAAGCCAAAAAACTAATATAATTTTTTATGAAAATGTAAGTTTCTTTGTACTTTTACATTAAGGTTGACTACAGTAAGTAATATCTGGATGTCAACCCCAAATAAGAATCCATAAATTTCTTAATAAAATACACAGTATTCTAAAAATAACTATTTTTTATATTTTATACTACTTTTTTATTAAATGTATATTAAGATAAGTATTGAACAAAGATATATGCCAACTTTCAGAGCATTTGTTGTATTATTTAGATATTTGCTGTTATTTTAAACTCACTGGATAAACTATAGCTTATTTCTGGAAGTCCACTTAAGCCAAAATGCATATGTTAAAACTAGAATTTATATATGTAATTATAATGTCAACTTTGTGTTGAATCAATGTGTTGCCTAAATTGCAATAAAGGGGTTTGGCTAAGCAAACAAAGTGACATAATTTAAGCAAGATTTAATAGGAGAGTTGCTATAAAAGAACACTGACTGCCTGTATGTCAACACCTTCACTTTTTTATTAGTAAAACACTGCTGCTTAACAAAAAGCACAAATACAATGGTATGGTAATTCAGGCCAAAGTACCCAGGGCTGTAATTTAGACTTTGCTCTACAATTCCTATTATTTAGTTTTCATAAGTTACATATGCAAATCTTTAAATTTTTAAATTTAAAAATTATCATTTTTGGCCTTAAAAAACCAACTCCAGAAAATATTAACCAAGATTGTAAGTAATTTTTATAGTGTTTTTCTACTTTAATGCTGACTGTCAGTATGTCAACGTCAAAATTAAAGTGTTTTTATGCTGACAAACTAAATTAAATATTTTTGGCTATTGTGACTACCAGAATGTTGACTTTTTATTTAAACATGGTTTTTTTCTATGCTTTACTAATGAACTAGCTCTAAAATTACTTTCCATACTTCTATAAACTATTTAATTCATAATAAAATTTAAAACAAGTGATTGTTATTTAATTTTATTTATGTTTCACATGATTGTTCTTACTTTATGAACTATACTCTAGTTATTGTAGGACAAATCTTCCAAGAAGCCACAAAAGAGCCCCAAGTCAACCAAGAAAGTACCCAAAGCATCTGGAAAGGCCCAAAGTCCCTACCCCAACAAAAAACAGCCAAAGAGCCCTCAAAGAAACAGAAGACAAAGGAGAAGACGCCAGACCCTGAAAGCAAAGAGCCCTCCCCTGCCCCCTCCTCTTCTACAAGCTGGTACCAATCAGAAAGAGATGGGGTTCCTCTAAACAAGCAAGGAAGAAAGAAGATACCCAAGAATCCAGAACCCCAGTCAAGCCCAGATGAATCAAGCTCAAAGGAATCAAGCCCCAAGAAATCAAGCTCATCTCAGTCCAGAAAGCGCAAGAATCCAACTCCAGATAATTCCCCTCCACCGCCCAAAAAATCTGCACCTCCATCCTCCTCATCAAGTATCAATAAAGAAGATCCTGATGATTACCTGTCTGACTATCATCAAGCTAATTGGTCCATGGGATCCCCTAAAGGTTTACAATATATGTAACATCAAAGGAGAGTTTAAGATCCCAAAGAAGTTCCCTTGGTCTTTCCCACTAATGTCTGTCAAAGGAGGTGCAAGTTTAGTCTGTGATGGCTATGTTTTCAATTGCAATAATAAGAAGAGAGCAGGAAAAATCAAGCATTATGTATGTGAAGATAGAAGCTGCACTGCCAGGATCAACACAGAAGGATGGGATAAAGTCACTATTGAAAAAGGAGAGCACACATGCAATTCTCCAATAAATCTTATTGAAAAGCTTCTAAAGTGATACCTCTACCAAATGGTACCAGTCTCCAAAGACGTCAAGGCTTCTGATTTGACAGTTAAGGCCACCACTCACCTAAGTAATGAGAACCTAAAGCTCATCCCTGACCGCAACCAGTTAGTGAAGTACATATGTGACAAACACCGTGATCTATTCCCCCATAAGAAATCTGCCATGGTCCAAGGAGAGAGAGTCTTGACAGAGGAGTTAAATATGTTCAATGGTGATGTGTTATTCCTTTTACATGATGATGGGCCTACAGCAGAGGCAAGAATTATATGCTATTATACAAAACAGAACCTGGAGCAGTTGAGGGACTCAGAAACCTGGTTATGTGATGGTATCTTTGCAGTATGCCCCTGCCTTTTTACCAACTATGAGTTGTACATTCCCTTATTGAAGGTAAGGGGCTCCCATTTGCCTACTTTCTGCTTCCTGGAGCAACAGAAGAGATCTACACAAAGGCCTTTAAAATCCTTCAGGAGGGAATCAAAGCCCTACCTAGTAATAGAAAGAGTCCCCCTGGCCATAACACTAGAGCCAATCCAGATGATGATGAAAAGGATAAAGCCACCCTTTCTGCAGAAAAAGAAGCTCAAGATAAAGCACTTAGACCCTCAACTATAATCATGGACTATGAAACTGCCCAGTATAACACTTTTTTATATAAATTTGATGGAGAGGTCCAGGGGTGTTTTTTCCATTATTGACAGGCTGTCAACAGACAACTAAAGGGTCTACCTGAGCTCAGCAAGCTCCACCGTCTAGATACATCAGGAAAGTGCAAGTTATTAATTCAGCAGTTTGTAGCACTAGCCTTTGTAAAGCCAGAGCATACTGGACAAGCCTTTAACCTCCTATGCCAGTATCCATATGCCAAGAAACGTGATGGTGCCTTCTACCATTTTATTGAATATTATGAACCACAGTGGATTGAACGTAAGGTCACTAAGCACTGGAGGAAGCCCAGAGCCAAAGCCAACTGGAACTGCTACCAGGCAGTTCTTAAGGATGAGATGAAAACAACTTCATCTTTGGAGGGCTGGCATAAGCATATCAAGTCATCCTTTGGAATCAA
The DNA here is from genome assembly GCA_014839935.2 of Entomophthora muscae. Classification (NCBI taxonomy): domain Eukaryota; kingdom Fungi; phylum Entomophthoromycota; class Entomophthoromycetes; order Entomophthorales; family Entomophthoraceae; genus Entomophthora; species Entomophthora muscae. Next base: position 346,802 of record QTSX02000031.1, on the reverse strand, counting down.
GCCCAGATACAACACCTTCTATGAGCACCTCAAAGTCCAACAGGGGAAGACTGTTGCATCCATCAGAGATATTGAGAACTGCCCATCCAAGAAGAATAGAACCACCAAAGAGAAACAGTATCAAGAGAAGATTAAGGACGTTGTCAAGGCCAAATATAAGTTTTCAGAGATTGGGGAATACATCAAGAAGATTGCCACAGTTCTTAATGGCAACCAGGTGATCACAGTCTAGCTTTCAATTAAATTTATTGATTATTGCCTAATTTTTTACATAGTTCTTATATATTAAGTATAATATTTTTAAATAAACAGTTATTTTAAATAACTCAATAATAATTTATTGTACTGTTTTTATAAAAATCATTGATTTTCTATTGATAGTTTGATGCTTTAGACTGTATTATATGGCCTATATTGGTATTTTACTAGTAAATTATATGTTTTTTGTAGTTTCCAATATAGAAAAAACTTTATATTACTGTTTCTGATTGTTATATTTTGCTAAGATATGTAACTTTTTATGTAGTATCTTTTTGTGTATTGGATTTTTTTTGTTTTTATAAGTGGGAAAAAATTTATTATGGTAAAGATAGCTAATTTCATAGTAAAATAAAATAAAAGTGTACATTTATGAATTTTTTAATTGTCATGTATAACTTTTATGGGATTTTTAAAATTTATTTTGTCACATTACTATAAAAAATATCTTGAGGCTTAATTTTTATTAAGTAAAATTTTCAGGAAACAGGTTTCTGCTTATTAAAAAAGTGTCAACATTTAGTAGTCTGCATGAGTTAAAACTTAATTCTGACTTTTCAATGCTTTTGACATTAAAGTATTTTTAATTCTGATTATTGACATATAATAAGTCAACTTGCAGAATGAGTTATTTCTGTTGTTTGCCCCCAGGGCATCAAAAAGGTCATCAATCAGGGGCAGGAAATACCTGTTTTTAATTGTGATTTTGTTGAGGGCCCTGTAATATGTGGCTAGGTGTAGCCCTTTGTCTTTCTTTGCCATAAAAAAGACAGTAGTGCCAAAAGTGACTTCAAGGGTCTAATGAGATCTTTTTCAAGGACTTTGTATAGATAGGCTTTCAGAGCATTTTCTTATTGGGGTGTGAGGCAATAGATAGGTCGTGCCTTTGGTACACTTCCCTTGAGATCAATCTCATGCTGTATGCCACAATTAGGTGGTAACCCTGGTAGCGTTTCCTGGAAAACGGAAGGGAATTCTTTGACAAGCTGATCTCAAATTCAGTCTTGTTCATATCTGGATTCTGTATTTTTGAAATGGATAATTTCATACGTGCAGGTGTTCCAATCAATCTTGCTGGTGTTGGTTTCTTCTTCAGTTTTGGTAATCTTTACAAAAACAAGGTCCCTAATGAGCATGTCAAGGTGAGTTGGGTACATATGATGGTGTACTTTGCCATGTTGTATAGTGAGGGTAGCGCTGTCCCAGTCAATGTGGGGTTTGGTTTTTCTCATCTAATCCAGGCCAAGTGCTACATTGTATTTGGGGATTTGTATGATGGGGCCACTCAGTGTTGTTTGCACAACTCTGATTTGGGAGCAGAAAGTTTTTGATTCTTTGTTGACTGGTGTGCTCCTGTTGTATTCCATGATAAATCTCTTGACATTGCTCTTGATGTTGGTAGTTTCATGAGGTTGGAAAAAATTTTGTCAACAAGGGATTGATCTGCTCTAGTGTCAAATAATGCTGTGCCTTGGTATCTGCAATAGCAGAAAGAATAAGTGAGAAGTTTATTTCCAGTTTAGGCGGCAAACAGTAGAGGATTGCTGGAGGGTACTTGGATCATGGTGATTGAGTCAACGTGCTGGTCCCTGTACAAGTCTTGTGAGTTGGGGGAGGGTGGCTTGCCTAAGCACTCCCTTGAGCTTTTCCCTCCTTGTTGGTATCTTTGGTGCTTGCCTGGTTGGCTTGGGCAGTACAATTCCCATTTTGAGGTTGGATATGGTTGGCTTGGTTATTTGCTTGTTTGGTTGAGGGCCCTTTTTGGCTGTAGGGCTCTTTTTTTTGTTTGACATGTGCAGATTATCAGACTTCTTAGCTGCTCATTTCCCTTCTAAGAATGCAACCTCAAGGTTCTTGCAGCAGGTCATGTCAAACTGACGCTGGATATGTGTGGGGAGGCTGTTGTTTAAGTCCAACTGAGGTCCTGGCTTGTCAAAGTTGATGGTATTGGGTGCACGATCACGTAGTACTTCATATGCAGCAATGTATTCTTTGATGGTTCCTGTCATTTTGAAGGTCTAAAGCTCAGTCATGATCACCACGTCTGAGTCCTTCATGGAGAACTTTTTGAGGAATGCAGCCTTGGACACTTCCCAATTTTTCTTCTGGTCAGGGTGTTGGGCTTGCCATCTACTTACAAAATAAGATGCAGCTCTTGTGACGCAGAGGGAGACTTCACTGGCCCAGAGTCTGCAGGGGTAGCCTACTTGGGTGAACTTGCTTTATGTGCTGTTGATCCAGAGGGTGATGTTTTACTGGAGTAACCCTGCAAAGGTCCCAATTTCTGCTGAGTGTAGGCATTGGAATACAATGTTAGGTGTCTTGGGTTGTTGAGGCTCTGCTGTGATTGGGGGTAACAGTCTGTGGGCTTTGAGAGCGCTGTATTATTCAATGGATACAAAGACGTTGTTATAAATGACAAGGCCCACAGGGACATCTTGTCCTTCTTTGTAGTCTCTCCAGCCGTTAGGGAGTACCATTATTTGGGTCTTTTTCTTAGAGGATTTTTTCTTTGAGTTGGGTAGGTATTGATAACCCACCTGTGCTATCCCTGTCAAGTATATACTTCTGGGAAGTATAATAAGCAAAATAAAGGGGGAAATTAAGAAGAGGATGATACTTTATTTGATATGAGTATAGGATATTATATAGTATCATAGGAAGCCACATACAGTCCATGTACGTCATGTAGGTCCTGGGGCGTATCTGAGTAATGTTCCTCTCAAGTTATAAGACTTAATCAAGGTGTGTTCCTTTTAGGATATGGATTTTTGATCCCCGTCATAGATGGTTGAATGATAGTAGTGCCACCAACTTAATGATTAGTTGGTGAGCCACTTGGTTATTCATTTGGTGAACTACTTGGGGCATTAATTTCCAGAGAGGGAGTAATCTAAGATGTTGCAACAAAAAAGATTTACATCCAAAATCCAAGTTAATTTTAAATGGAAAGTAAGAGCCCTGAAAGCTCCCCCAGACTTAATTTCAAGCTAAAAAATTTACAACAAGTGTGGGATGGTGAACAGGATGCCAAAAGTACAAAGCTGAGCTACGCCTACTTTGCCCTTTTACAGCATCCTGCCTGGGTACGCGTCCATGTATCCTAGCAGATTTTTTTATTTTTTAGATTAGCTAAATTTTGAAATCTTTATCTTATAATCTATCTGGTAAAAGGAAAGGTGTGTCAGGCAGGCTGCCAAAAGAGCAAAGCTGTGCTACACTCAGCTTCACTCTTTTACAGCAGCCTGCTAGTATGTGTTTCCACTTATAGCTGGTAAAAATTGTTTAATGATGGGTATGAAGTTATTTCTTTTAGTATTTAATTTTTTAGGATTTTAAATGATCTTTATCACAAATTTTTGGTAAAAATTCTGGGTGATGGCAGCCTGCTAGTATGTGTTTCTGGTCAAATACCTGGTAAAAATCTATTTAAAGATGGGGGTGTCCTTATGTTTTCTTGGCAACAATAATTTTATTTGTCATTGAAATAATATCAGAAATCAATATGTATATACTGTTGAGCAATGAGAAAGCTACCAAAAGAATAAAGCTATGCTAACTCAGACCTATTATTCTTAGCTTTCTGCTATTATTTTTCTTTTTCCCTAGCAGAAATACTTTTTTGGTAGTTCAGTATGTCTTTTTTAAATTTTATTTACTATTATGGCTGGTAAAAGATGATTTAATGACATATAAAGTATTTTTTAATATAAAAATGATAGCTTTATTATGATTGCTACTTTTAATTAGAAAAGTATGGGCTATGGTTTTTAAATACTCTATTATACTATTATCAAGGCTTTATTAGAGGTTTGTACCTTTTATTATGCATTATATTTTGAGATTTAAGAGACTGGAGATTAATTAAAGTAATTTTAAGAGCTGGTGAGATACACAGAAAAACACAAAGATAGAACACCAGGGTTGTACAGACAAAAATCAACCATCTATACATGTTAACAATAAAATCAGCCCACTTAAGGTTTGTTTTGTGCATGATTTCTGTGTGCTCAGCACAAGGTTTATCTTTCTATATTAACAGCTCTGAAAAGTACTGTATTTTGTATCCACATCTTGAAACTGCAGCCTTTTAAATTCTTTATTTTCAGTGTATATTTTGAACTCCAATGGACATTAAAATACCCATATTAATAAAGATCAAGTACATGCTATAAAAATCTCTTTGGTTCCTGAACCATTATTTTGTAGTTTATAAGCTTAATATATTATTTTTATAGTATTTTGTGATTGCTGTCATTTACACTATTTTGATTTTGCCTTTGATGGGTTATTTTGATGAAAAATCTCTCTCTTTTGCTTTTGACCCTCAAAATGAGTCTGTATTCAAAATGGGAAATAAAATTGTTGGTTTCCTGATCCTGCGCAAATCACTTGCCCCACTTGTGCTTGTGGCAAGTGATCCTACCATCCATGTACTGTTTTGTGGTAAAGCTAAACAGTATATATTCCTAAACTTTATACCCAATAAAAATTAAGTTCTATTCAAATTTTTGTCTTTGTGTCTCCCAGTACTTTGGCGCCTCTCTATCCATGTCTAGTAGATATTATTCATCCAGGGCCACAAGGTAAACACATTTGCCTTCCCTGCCATTCTAACCAAGACTTAGTACAAATCCAATCCTAAGGTTAGGATTCCCTGTTGCGTGTCTGTGCTACACCTCAGAACACAACAAAAATGGTGCTCACTACAGGGGCTTTAAGCCCCTTAGTTACCCCTTTTGAAACCACGTTTTCATGTCCTTTGCCTCCTCCTATACAAGAGCTGACTTCCCTTGAAATCACCAGCCCTCCTATCAAGGAAAATATTGTAGACCCACCTATTGTTCCTACTGTGCTGAATCTTGGGAATGGTCCTCACCTAGTGGCCTACCTTTTGGGTACCCCTGACTTAGAACAATTCATGGCAGTAGCCCTTATGATAGCCTGTGATATGGCCGTCCCTTGCCTCCACTTACAGTTCAGTCAAGCGGAATACTATGAATTGATTGTAGCTACGCAATTTCCACAGCATCTCCTCTCAGTGACTGGCTCTGCTAAGCTCCTATTGTCATCCTTCATACAACCTTCCTTAGCCCACCATCAAATGGTGTGAGGCTCCACATTCAGGAGTTTTTGTCTCTACAAGCAGCTGTCACTCATCACTGGGATCAGTTTGCTGCCTATCAGCAGTGGATACATTCCCTGTTTTATTTGGTATCATAAAATCAGTGCAACTCTGTTTTCCCAAACCTGCTTGGTTAATTCCATTGAGAAAATGTGCCAATCCCCAAATATGTCAGGGAGCGCCTATTTGAGTTCCACCAGTTAGAACAACCCTGGTGAGCCCAAGTAGATTCTACCTTGAACGCCTATCTTACCAACTTCAAACAACTTGTACAACAGCTCAATGTGTTCAGTGCTTACTCCTTTGATCAACTACAACAAGTGGCAGACCTTGCTGCTAAAAGCTTTCACAAGCTCAGTGAAGAATTTGATCAAGAAAGGGTTGCCACTGCCACTGCCATTACCAAGCTCCAGAATCAAGTGAATGAACTGTCTACGCCCAAGCCAGATGTTCTGCCTTCTCCCCCGTCTGAAAATCTGATGGATAGAGAGCAGAGACTATGGGATGACATTTGAGAGCTTCAAGCGTCTACCTGTAGCCAAGATTGTCCTACTGAAGCTCCTCAGCCTGATCCACAGGTGCTTGCTTTGACCACTCAAGTTTCTGAGCTACAGCAGGAGCTTGTTGCCCTACACAAAATGGTGGCAACTGCTGCAAGTCCAGTTGGAGTTGTCAATGAAAATGGCTGCTGTCCTGGTCTTACAGGAGCCCTCAAATCCAATGTGCTAGAGAGTTGATTTCTCTAACCAATAAGATGGACCACCTGAAGCAGGATCACTCTAGTCTTGACAGGGATGCCCAAGAGATGAGTAAATTTATTGATTCAGTAAATGACAGGTTTGCCCCTTGCCTCTCAATGGGGCCTTCCCTTACCTCCTGGCTGGCTGAGCTTTCTACAGTAGTAACAACACAGGGCCAACGCCTAGACGTTACTGAGAAACAGACCCTTTTAGCTAATACTACGGGTGCCTGCACTGCTGAGACCTTGACTACTATTGAAGAAAGTGTTCACCAACTTTGGGCCAGGCAGCCCCCCTCCAAATCTGAAGCATAATTTTCCCCTCTATAAATGTACTTGATAGCAGCAATGGTGGTCCAACTCCAGAAGCACGTTTCAAGCCTACCTTCAAGCATATCTTTGACCCCAAAACATCTACCATTGCAGCTTTCCTAACTATCTACAAAACTTCCATAAGAAGAGCCTCTGATGAGGTTAAGAAGGAACACATTCTAACCTGCCTGCACCTGACCTGCCAAGAGGTGGTAGTGCCAGAGCTGCCCACCATTGAGACTTGGGAAGAAATGAAACAGCTTTTGATTGGTGAGTTTTGTGGCAACCTCAGTTTGAAAGTGAAGAAGACCGCCTTCATGCATATTTCTTTCAAACCTAAAGGAGACTCTAGCTAAATTTGAAGATAGATTCTACATGGAAGGACAGCAACTGATAATGGGCAGAAAATTGACGGCCCATGAAGCTTACATGGCTTACGCTCAAGCCCTCAAAGTTAATCAGCTTCTGTGTCTCCACTTTAGGCTCATAAGGTCATGCTTTCTTCTATGAAGAGCATAAAGACACTTTGCAAGATATGCACCTTACCCATTCTGGAGAGGTTTTGCGGGAGAATTGTGCTGCCTCTAATTCTGGTTTTTCTTCCTGTGGCCCTTGCATTCTCATTATGAACTCACAGAATCCTCCTAGACGTCAATTTTTCCATAACTGTAGCCAGATAGGCCACCATTCTCAAGTCTGCATCAATCCTCAGGTTGAAGGAGCTGATCCTAAGGGGCAGGCAGGAAAAGAACAGTCAACCTTAAGGCAGAGACACTCTTGGTTGACAATTATTCCCAGTATCCTTTGATTCCCCCATCCATAGCTGACACTGAGGCTCCTCTCATTCTGCTGCTGTTCCAAAATATCTCCGAAAACTCTGAAATGGATGATTCAGATATTGATGATCCTGACTCTTATGGTTATTCAGTTCTTGCTGTCCCTGAAATCATTGCAGTCCCCTATAAGTTACGCTCTGGGAAAACTACAACAGCTGCCAAGCCTTTGTCTGAAGCCAAGTAGGTTGCCTCTTGTCCATACCTCACTCAAGCTAAGAGGTCTCATGTGATAGTAAAGTTGTCAGAAGAAGCTGCTGAGGTTGCTGATGCTGTCTCTAAGAATGTGTCTGTTTTTCTTCCTCTCCAGACTGTCTATAAGGAGTTTCCAGGCTTTAGATGCACGATAAAAAATGGGACAACAAGCTAGAAGAAGCCTAGGACATCCTGGCCTTCCTTCCACTCTTTGTTTGTACTACCATTCATGTGGAAATACCCATCCAAAAGGTAAAAATCAAGGCTGTCTTGGACACTGGATCCTGTGTTAATGTTGTCTCCTCAAAGCTTGTCAAGAAGCTCAAACTTGCCCTCAACCTTAACTATCACCAGTTGTATGGTACAGCTGGGCTATCCATGACTCGCACTATGAGGGCTTATTCTGCTCTTCCAATGCGGTTTGGCAAGCTACTCTTAGCTGTGCCTGCTGTTGTCTTGGAGAATGAGAGTTATAATCTCTTAGTTGGCACTCAGTTCCTTAGGGAATAAAATGGGATCATCAACTTGAAAGATGACTACCTCTCTATTTTAGGGTAAAAAGTCCCTCTGATCTTCAAAGAGCCTGTTAAAGTCCCTGGGAAGCACCTCAAGATGTGTGTCTTAGAATATCTTGCCTGTGTTTTCACTCTAAAATACAGTACCCATTCATCCAACATGAAGTGTCCTCATATGGCTTGCCCTGCATCTGAAGGGATTTCTTTCCTGGCCACTTCCACTGTAACCATTCCCCCTGGATCTCAAGCTATCATAGACTCTCAAATAATATATTAGTTACCTGATTACACGTTCCTAGAGTTTTGCTCTCCTTCCTTGCTAGGCTGCAACAAATCCTACCTCTGCTCGGGAATCTTGGATGTCTCTCAAAAAGACCCTGTTTACCTGTTGGTTGCCAACTTAACTGCTCTCCCCATACATGTGTCTAGAGGGCAGGTTGTTGGCTATGGAAAGTTGCTGAATGCTTATAATGTGCTATTGCTACATCCCTTTGATATGTTCCAGGATTTTAATTTACCTGAAGACAAGCCACAAGTTCTATCCTTGTTCATTTTGCAAGATTTCCTGAAGCTATCCCTGGTCCAGAAGAAGGAGGTGCTTTATTTGCTAGATCAGTTTTCATATATCTTTGCTAAAGATAGCACTGATTATGGTCTAGCAAAAGGCGTCATCCACAAGATTGATACTGGTGATGCTCCCCCTTTCTGTGCTAAACCATATTGTCACAGTCACATAGAGAACTCTCAGGTGTCAAAGAGCTCAAACAACTTTTAGACGCTGGGATACTGGCTCCTTCCCAAAGTCCATGGGCCTCCCCCTTGCTCATACTGAAGAAGTATGGAGGTCATTGTATTGTGATGGACTATCAACAATTGAACTCCTTAACCAAAAAGGACTCTTACCCCTTGCCCCGTATTGATGATGCTCTCTGCTGCCTTGGAGGCTCCAAGTTATTCTCCACTATGGATCTATCATCTGTGTACTGGCAAGTTAACCTTTCTCCTGAGGATTGACAGAAGGCCACACTTATCACCTTGCAAGGGCTGTTTGAGCCTACCTGTATGCCACAAGGACTCTGCAATGCCCCGGCTACCTTCCAACAAGCCATGGACTCCATCCTCTGTGACCTGAGGCTCTCATGCGTCCTGGTATACTTGGATGATATAACAGTTTTCAGTGGTAACTTTAAAGATCACCTGGATCACCTCAAATAAGTGTTCATAAAGATTTGAGAGGCTGGCCTTAAACTGAAACCATCTAAGTGTGCTTTCTTCAAGGAACGCCTTGAATTCTTGGGGCATGAGGTGACTTAGACAGGAATTTGCCCTATGACTAAGAAAGTTGAGGCCATTGACAAAATGCTTCTACCCACCAACCTACAAGAAGTGCAAGTCTTTCTGGTCATGATGGGTTACTACAGACAGTTTATCCCTGACTTTGCCAATACAAGCAAACCTTTGGTCCAGCTGTTACGCAATGTCCCTTCTGAGTGGACTTCTAGTCAGCAACAAGCCTTTGAGACTATTAAGCAAAAACTCAAAGAGGCTCCCATCCTAGTGTATCCTGACTATGATAAGGAATTCATCCTTTATACTGATGCTAGTGACTTAGCTATTGGAGCCATATTGGCTCAACGAGATGATGAGGGTGTGGATCACCCTGTGGTTTATACTTCTTGTGTTCTAAACAAGCATGAGAAGAATTACAGCGTCACAGAAAAAGAGTTCCTTGCTGTGTTGCATGCAGTCAAAAAGTTCCGCCATTATGTGTATGGTACCCTTTTCACCCTTTTCACTGACCATGCCTTGCTCAAGTGGTTACAACAGCTTAAGGAACCAGAAGGACAACTAGATAGATGGGCCCTACGTCTTCAAGGTTACAACTTCACTGTGCTCCATTGTCCTGTGATTCAACACCAGAATGCTGATGGATTATCCAGAATGCCCATCCTTGCTCTACACCCTGCTGAGGCTGATTGAATGTATGAACTAATTGGATATCCTTCCTCTTGGGAAAGTGAGACAGAAGAGGTACAACTGGCCTTGTCCAAACAATCCAAAGATACCCTTATACGCAAAATCAGCTCTTCAAAAAAGTACAAGACCAGTATCTGCCTTATGTACGGTCTAGTCTTTGCCTTTTGTTGGTGCTTCAAGATCATATAGAGACAGGACATGGAGGCATCACCAAGACCTATGACTGGCTCCAGAAAAACTATTTCTGGGAAAACCTTTGTCTGCTGATTCCAGAAGTCATAGCTAGTTACCACAACTGCCAGCTCCAGAGGCCTTGAGCTGCCTCTCATGAGTTCAAGCTAGTGCCCCTTCAACATGCCTTTCACACTGTCAGCATTGACGCTGTAGGGCCTCTCCCCGCTCCTGCTCTAGTTGCTGCTTTATCCTAACTGCTGTCAATCATTTTAGCAAGTGGGTAGAAGCTTGCCCTACTAAGGACATCATTGCCAAGACTACTGCTACCTTCCTGTTACAAGACGTTTTCTACCGCCATGGCTGCCCTCAAGTGTTGTTGTCTGACAATAGGACTAACTTCAATGCCAAGCTGGTAACTTCTGTTGTTGAGGCCTTGGAATCTCATCAGTCTTTCTCTGCCCCCTATAATCCTTCTACTAATGGGACAGCTGAGCATGCAAATTTGACCCTGGTTTCTATCATGAGGAAACTCACTTATTCTGACGCTGCCAACTGAAATCTATACTTACTTGCTGCTCTCTTTCCTTATTGCCTTAGCAAACATTGTGTCACCAGGTGTTCTCCTTTTTATATGCTATATGGGCGTGAGGCTACCACTCTGTTGCTCTTGGGGCCCCCTACTCCTCTCTGATAAGGCTATGAACCCTGACAACCATATCAAAGATCTAGTCAACCACATAATTGAAATACAGGCCACAGTGTATACATTTGCATATAAAACCAAGATGCTAGAGCTCTTCTGATAATACAGGACACTCTCCCTTGCCTGAGTTCAACATTGGGGATCATGTTCTATACTAGCAGCATAGAGTAGGAGGACGCGCTCACAAGTTATACATGTTGTGGGTTGGACCTTTGGAAGTGTAATTCACATGAGGGTCAGAATACACTGTGAAACTCCTCTCTAGTGGTTCTCTGTTTTCCTGAGTACATGCCACGTTTCTCTGCAAGTACTACCCCCTAAGGCCAATCTAGAAGGGGGTAATGTTGTGAATGATGCCATTCACACTGTTTTGATTTTTCCTTCAATAAGTTATTCAAGGACAAATCTCTCTCTTTTGCTTTTGCTCTTAGAAATGAGTCTGTATCTGAACTGGGAAATACAATTGTTTGGTTTCCTGATCATGCGCAACTCACTCACCCCACTCATGCTTGTGGTGAGTGATTTTACCATCCATGTACTGTTTTGTGGTAAAGCTACACAGAATATATTCCCAATATTTATACCCAATAAAAATTAAATTCTATTCAAATTTTTGACTTTGTGTCTCCCAGTACTTTAGCGCCTCTCTAGCCATGTCTAGTAGATATTAATCAATCAGGGCTACAAGTTAATTGTATAGCCTTCCCTGGCATTCTAACCAAGACTTAGTAAGAATCAAATCCTAAGGTTAGGATTCCCTGTTGTGTGTCTGTGCTGTGCATCAGAACACGTCATAGTACAACTTTTTACTAAGATACATCCTTATTTGTTGGTGACTGTCAGGAAGCCAGGCATAGGTAGAGGCATTAGTTGATTCAGTACAGAGTAAGGCTGGGCCAGTGGGTAATGCCCACCATAGAATGGGTTTTAACTTAAAAATATAGGATACAGATTGCCCAAGCAAAGACCAGGACCCTAAGTTGGGCACCATAGAGTCTATCATTCCAGTCAAAGCTTTGTAGAGTACTCCAAAAAGTTGAGTAGATGTGGTCTCAGCGGCAATGGGAGGTTCCATTGGGCAGTCAGGTTACAGGATTAAGGGCAGAGTCATGGGGACAAAGTATGCAGGCAGATAATTGTACTTGTCTTTGAACAATAAGGGCAGTATTTTGATCCTCTTTCCTTTACGTCATATGTACTTGGTTCCTCTATTCCTTGCCAAGAGATTGTCAATGAGGATGGTCTCCAAGTTGTACTCTGAGTAGGCAGGGTTGGGCGGGTATTTGATAAAATTCACAGGTCCAACGGGTGCTCCAGGGAGACAGTATAGTGCCTGAGGAGGGTCAGCAGGTTGGTCTCTGGAGGGTGAAGGTGCCTGATTGTCCACTTGGCCAGAGTTAAGATATAAGATCCCTAAGACTAGATAAGGTAGTATTTGTTCAAACTGATAAGGAGCGCCTTTTGGGGAAGCTTCAAATATGGAATTAGGAAAGAAGAGAAGTATATTTTATTGTATAATACTTTAGGCTTATATAGAATTGACTGTGGCAGGAATTTAGTTGGATAAACCTAGAGGTTGGTCATTTGCAGGATGGATTCAAGCCACTGGATACTTGGACAGTCATGTGATATTGCTTGGTTACCATTCTCAGTATGTCAACCGGTATATTGAAAGGGTACCAAATTGGGAAATGGCTGGATGTTAAGTAGGTTGGCGGTAGCCAGAATGCTTGTACATCCAGACCCTTGACACCCCCCTTAAGGGGTTACTCTGGTGCATCAGGAGGTGGCTTTGTTTTCACGGCTGCCACCTGATGCTCCTGGAGCTGTTTACTAGTTGGAACCAGTCTGGTCAAGTGTTCTCCTTTGCTAAGGCGGAGACAAGTTCTGTGGTATTTCTTGACAATGGGGGTTTTGACACCTTGAAATTTCACTAGATAGGTGTTTCTGTCTGGTCTGTACTTGATGATTCTTCCTGATCACTGGTGTACTGAGTCTAGTTTCTTTCTTTTGTCAGCTAAAACCCAGACAGGGGAGTTGATGGGAAGTGGTTCCTCTGTGGAGATTACCTTTTGCGTTTTGAGCTTCTTTATTTCTGCTAATTAGCTTTGAGGCGGATTTGTTGTTGTGTTGGTACTTTTTCTACTGTGGGGGGTTCCCCTGGGGAGATCTTTATGTATGGCTACTTTTTGTGGGTAATTATTTCTGGTTTGTACCTGTAGGTTAGCTCAAACAGTGAATAGCCTGTATCTTGATTGGTGCAGACTTGGGATACTAGTAATGTATGTTTCACGTATAGTGACCATGTGTCTTTGGCTTTGCCATCCATTATTTTCTCAAGGGTTCTAATAAGGCTGCTGTTTAGGTGTTTAACTCTGCCGTTGGCCTGTGGCTTGTAGGGCAAAGTTATGGAGTGTTTAATGTTTTTGGATTTTAAGTTTTTGTTTACTATGTACCTGATAACTTGGTTGCTATCAGTTATGATGTAGTCTGGAGTGCCATAGTTGGCTATGATTGCTTTATTGATGAATCAATTTATTGTTTCCACCTTGTGATCTTTTGTTGCCCAGCAGATGGGCCAACGTGTGGCAAAGTTGATGGCTACAATTAGGAAACATTGGTTTGTCTTAGTTTCTGGGAATGGGCCCACCACGTCCAGTCCCCAAACCTTTAATGGTTTGGGGTCAGGTACTGGGCTAACCATTGGCTGGGGAGCCTTTGTGATGTGTATTTTTTGAACACTGTGCACTGTTTCAGAACATCAGTTATATCTTGTTTGAGGTTGGGCCATCATACTATCTCTTTTAGTGTGAGATATAGGTTGTTGGCCTTTGTATGGCCTAACAGGCGGTGATGTCTTAGTATGGTATCAACTCTTTATGTGAGTGGGATGTATGGGATATGTTTGTCCTTGATAATTTGGTATACTGTGTTATTGGATACATGGAAGAACTTTTTGTTTCTTTCTAATGTATTGTGGGTCAGTTGGTGTGTTGAGGGGTCTTTCACTTTGGTTTTATACTCAGTGTTGTACAAGTTTGGCCAGTCAAGGTCCAGGTGGTCCAGGTGATCCTCTCTAGGCTGGCATAGTCTAGAGAGAGCATCAGCTGTGACCAGCTCTGCCCCTTTTTGTACTAGATGTCCAGGTTAAGCTGTTCCAGCAAGGACATCCATTTGGCTTGCTGCCGTGCGAGTGTGTTTTGAGTTTTGAAATAGATTAAGGATTTATGGTCAGTTAGTAACCAGAAATTTTAATGTCCTTCCAGATAACATCTCCATTTCTTGCAAGTGTGGTATATTGCTAGCAATTCCTTATTGTGTATTGGGTATCTCTGCTCAGTATTGGTTAGTTTTTTTGCTTTCATAACATACTGGCAGGAAGTCTTGCTACCCTGGCTGGCAGATGCACAAGACTGTGCCAATGGCAGTGTCACTGGCATCTGACTCAAGCTTGTAGCACCTGTTGTTATTAGGGTATTGCAAGATTGGTGCTTTGATCAAAGCTTGATTTAGTAATTGAGAAATTCTTGTCACATTCTGGTGTACAGATGAATTTACTTTTTGGCATTACCCTTGGTTAAGTCATTGATTGTTGTGGTTATTTTTCTGCAATCTTTGATGTACTTCTTTAGGTAAGCTATCATACCAAGAAAGCATCTAACTTGTTTAACAGAGGTGGGGTGTTGCATGTTATTTATGGCTTTTATTTTGTCTGGATCTGCTTTGATGCCACCATCAGAGACAATGCGGCCCAAGAACAGGAGTTCCTTTTCCATAAATTGGCACTTACTTGGTTTTGCATAAAGTTTGTGCTTTGCAAGTCAATTGAGTGTCTTGAGGACATGTGTGAGGTGTTCCTCTTTTGTTTTTGAGAATATGATGATATTGTCAAGATAGCATAATGTATTTGAGAGACCGTTTAATTCTTGGTTCATCATGGTGACAAACATTGCGGGAGTATTGGTCATCCCAAAGTTCATTACCCTACACTCAAAGGATCCAAATTGCTTACGGAACACAGTCTTTGGAATGTCTATTTCCTTTACTTCAACTTGGTTGTAACCTGAGGTGAGGTCAATTTTGGAGAAAAATTTAGCTCCTGAGAGTCTTGCAAACAGATCTTTTATAAGTGGAAGGGAATAGTTATTATTTACTGTGCTTTCATTTAGTGCTCTGTAGTCAGTTAATAGACGTAGAGTGCCTTTGTTTTTCTTTACAAATTACACTGCTGCCCCCCATGGGGATTCAGACGGGCAAATAAATCCTTTTGCTAAATTGTCCTCAATGTGTGTTTTGAGAGTTTGGGTCCTCATGGGAGAGAGTCTGTAGAGGGGTGCAGATTTGGGCATGGCTTTATATAGGTTGATGCCATGTTTGACCTCCTGTTTGGGGGGGGTAACTCTGTGAGTTATTCCTTGAATACATGAGTGTATTCATTTAGGAGTGCCACAAGTTCTGGGCATTGGATCTTTTGTGTTTGTATGTTATTAAATTTGGAGTACCTCATTATATGGAGGATGCTATCTTTGGTTAGATGTTCTGAGTCATCTTGGTTTATGACCTGGACAAATACTGTGTCTCTTAGGATGAGGTCATTGGGTCTTTTGAGGATGTTAAAATTGACTCCGTTGCATTTGATGGTCATGGTCTTTGTCTTCCAACATACGCTGGTGTTCACTCAGATGAGCCAGTCCATGCCTGCTAAAATATTGACGTTTATGTTGTTCATGACAAGTCCTTTGATGAACGTTTTTATGCCTTGGAGGTCAATTCTGAAGGGAGTTGTTTTGCCTTTGAGTAGAACCTTTGATTTATCTACCATTCTGGCGTATTTGAAGTTGGATTTGACAACTGGTATTTTGTACTTGGTTACAAAAGGTTTGCTAATCATAGTGTGTTGTGCACCAGAGTCAAATAAAATTTTATGTGTATGTGATTTTTAAGTGCATGGATAGACAAGAAGTTGTGAACAATCTTTAATTTTCAAGTTCATAAAAATGAAGGATTGCAGGACACATGGGATGCAAGCAGCAAAGTTCATGCCTTATTACAGTAGTTTTAAAAGCTATGGCAGCAACCAAAAATGCCTCAGATTTAAACAAAATGATTTCAGATTTGAATTAAATCCAACTATCAGGTTAAAATATACATTCTGTTGACAGGAATTTTTGGTGATAATGGGCAAAATGAGTCAACACAGCAACAAAGGGCTCACACGCAAAGCAAAACCATTCAAAATATAATCCAAAATGCATTGATTCACAAACAAAATGGTGTGAATTGACTTTTGGTGTACAAATGTTTACTATGTGAATTGGTGACAAAATACACCCAAGTGTGGTGTGTCAAAACTCAATCCAAAAACAAAACACAATAGCAACTCACTATGTTAACAAAATCACTCACACAATGTATGCACTGGATTGTAATCATGAATAATACCATGGTATCTAAAATAAGACAAGAGATCTGAAACATAAGTTTTAAAAATATTGTGTTGGGTGCTTGAATTTGGCAGTAAAATCTAGGAAAATGGGTGGTTATTTTTTGAGTATTCTAAAATGGGCGTTGTAAAACAAAAACAACTAATTAAGAAATAAAAAATATATAATTGGGATGTTGGGTGGGAAAACTCTAATTAAATATCCATATTCAGATAAAAGCAAAAATTAAAACTAGGGAGTAACTTAATTGAAATTTATTTAATATTTTATTGAATTTTAAAATGGAAGCAACACAACACCAGAGTACCAATACACCCATTGTGTGCTGCGGTTGTGGTTGCCCCCGCAGGTCAAAGAATAGAGTTAGTGCAACCCAAGTGCCTACTCAAGGAGGAGACAGGAGAGGAGAGTTCCATAGTGACGCTGCACTGACACAGCCAGTTCAAGGAGTACAAGCTGCTAGGGTGCAGAGCATCAACCCTCTGGTCCCAAAGCTGACCCGGAAGCCCACCAAGGTCACCACTACAAAGAAAGTTAGAAACAAGGAGGTAGAACTTACTTTGTATGTGTTTGACATTGTGTACCAGCAAGCGTTAGTCCCATCAGCCATGATGGAGATTGTGAAGCCTGTACTTGATACTAGCTACAAGCCCTACATCAGTGATGGCAATCAGGAGGATTACACGGAGCCCAAGTTCTATCAAACCAATGAGGGGCAGTTAGTGTTGAATAAAGTTGCTGCGTTTTACACCAAGGTGTCCATGCCTTGCAAGCCTGTCACCAATCAGGATCCTGTCTTGTCTGAACCCACAAAGCCCGCTCAGAAGTGTATTCCTGATATCAAACGCATCATCCTGCTTAAGCTAATGCAAGAATCAGGCAATTATAGGGCAGCCGCAGCCATTGTTGGGGTGGATCCCAAGTACGCTTCCAAGACATTCAACAAGTTCATCAATACTGGCTGAGTCCTTGCCGCGGAGAAATCCTTGTGCGTGTCAACCATGCTCACCAAGGAGCACAAATGGGTAATCCGTCAGTGGATAACCCAGGATTGCCATCTTAAACTGGCAAATATACAGGCCATGATCAAATCTACTTTTGGGATTGAGGCCTCAATTTCTTTTTACTACCATCTGGTCAAGGGAATGCGCTTTTCCTGGAAAAAGCTCAGGGTATCTCCCTATATTAGAAACAGCCCAACCAACATTGAGACCCAGAAAAACTACGCAGAGGCATACACTGCCCTCAAAGCCAAGGGGACGGTCAAATTTTACTATATTGATAAATTGGCATTTGTCTTGTCTATGCGCAATGATTATGGCTATGTCCCCAAAGGCTCCAATGACAGGATGGCTTGGTGTGCTGAAGTTTGCACCACAGCCTACTCAATGGTGGCTCTCCTCGGTCCAAAGGGGATGGAGCTCTACAAACTGATATTGGGTTCACATAACAGCAGGACCTTTCTATCATTTCTCTGATTGGTCCAGGAGCACCTGAGGCGCATGAGCCCTGGCTTCACCAATGTCATTGTGTTGGACAATGTTGGTCTCCACAAAGTGGTTGACATTCTTGAAGAATTTCCATCAATTGACACCAGCATTGCTGTGGGCCCCCAGCAATTGGCTGCAGCAAATTTGTGCCTTCTTTTCCTCCCTGCTTATTTGCCATTCCTAAATCCCATTGAGGAAGTCTTTGGGTGGCTCAAGTGAGTTGTCAAGCAAAAAACCCAAACTGGGACCAAGGACTTCTTTAATTTGCTGCAGGCTGGGATCCACACCCTCCCAGCTGAGACTGTGGCCAAATTATATGACCACGCTGATTTTTTCATCCCAACGAGCCTAGCCAAACAGCCAATCAATTAAAGGCTTAGTGTGTCCTATTTTTTATATTCTCTTATTTACTATTCAAGATTTATTAATTATCATTTTATATTTAGATGTTTCCACACCTGCAATCACATTCAGAAGGACCATCAATAGATGTAAGTAATTTATTTATTTTATTAACGTATTATTTTATACTTTTATGAAATCCGTTTCCACAATATATTTTGCAAAACTGGTTTGCTGAAATAAAAATTATAAAAAGTTATTATAACAAAAATAATATTAATTGTAATGAAATTTATTAGAAGAGAGAATTTATTACAAATGCCTGTAGTGAGTTCTTCTTTTTGTACCCACCCCGCAATGGAGGTGGTGCACAACCTTCACCGCCACACCGTGGACAGTGGGGCAACAGTGGCAAAATAGACTGTAGGGATGTAAAAGTGAGAATTCAAAAGTGAGAATGTAAAAGTGGCCATATCAACACTTTTAAAATTTTAAAATTAAATTAAAACAGCTCAACTGAAATTAAAATTTATTATGGTCATATAAAATACTTTTTATTCATTCTCTCAACTAAAAAAGTCAAGAAAAAATAATTACTTTATTATAAAAAGCCATTTTGAAAATTTAAAAAGTGTCGACATGGCCACCTTTAGATTATCACTTTTGAATTCTCACTTTTACATCCCTCACAGTTGATTTTGCCACTGTTGCTGACGGTGGATGCACCCTTATTAAAAAACTCCTGCCTGCTGGTAAAGGGGAGTAGGGTTAGGTGCAAACTGAGGAGCAGCTTTTCAGGCAGGGCTGCAAACCCGTAAATCCCTGCCAGATCAGGATGTCTTGTATCATGTGGTCCATTGAGTCATATCTGGGGGGGACCTTCTTCCTGTCAAGTACAAGCTGGGCCTTGTTGATTCCCAGAAGGACCCTGTCTAGATCTTCCACACTGGCGCTCATCCCAAAGAAGAAAAAATACCTGGGGTAAACCATCAAGTGAAGCCTTTGCCCAGCAAAGGCTTCTGTGAACTCACATAATTTATTATAGACCACACTGATCTTCTTATTGTGCCTAGTCTTTGAAAAGGTAAGATCCGTTGCCAAGGGGAGCCCTGTCTCATCTGCACTACAGGCTAGCCCAAAGTCTGCCAGGAGGATCTTAGTTTTCTTGACAGCTGTTGTGTCTGCAACAGCCAATTTCCCCACTGCACGCCCAAAGTTGTCCAGAAGTTAAGATAGGGTATGCTCTAAGGGGGAGCAGAATCAAGCAGCTGCATGAGCCCATCCCATCTCCGGTACATTGTTGAATGGGAGAGTTGCCAGGACGTCCCAAACAAGCTCAATGGAGTTTATACAGTAAACTCCACTGAGGTTAACTGGGTCCAGGCGGACCAGTTGGGCATCCTTGTAGGCAGTAACTGCCCACTCAGATGCCCCCTTGCCATGCATCAGCCCAGCCAATGCCTCCCTGGACATAGGAAAGGACCTGTGGATGAAGTTCTCCAGCTCCTGCAAGACAGGGGGGACAGATACAGCTGCTTGGCCATATAAGTGGTGTAGTTGGCATAGAATATGGCCGGGACAAATGGGACCAGGACTTGGTGGAGTTCACAGTATATGTTCTCTAAAAAACAGGTAATTATTTGCAAATTTTTATTAATTTTATTTTTTTATGTTACCTCCACGTGTTTCTTCTTTGCTGGCTGCCTCAGCAGGCTTGGCCATTCTTGACGCAAGCAATTGCGCTGGCAATTCAGTATCCTCTGCTCTGGCGCGCTTGGCGGTTTTGAGATTTTAATACATCTCCAGGTTGTCAACCCAGACAGACAGCTCAGAAAGATTTTATACCTTAAATTGCAGGCCCTTGATCACCGTCTTCTGGATGTTGAGAAGACGCTCAATGGTTTTCTCAGGGGTGTTTGGCATTTTTGTCATTAGTGTCTTTGCGGACACCTTGTTGATTTTGTCCCCAGTGAGGACGGCGGACTTAACTTTGACTTTGACCTTGTGGTTGATGTCTTTGATCTTGGCAATTGCCAAGTCAAGATCCTTCAGAAGCTTCTCTAATTCTCTCATTAATTTTTTACTAACCTTTCCATATGTTTTTATAGCTTTTGCCCCAATAAATTCTGTATTATTTTGATACTGTTGCCTCTTTGTTTATTCCTTTTTGTTTCCCCATCTACTACATTATTCCATCTTTTTACCCATTTTGTATATGTTTTACACTCATCTCAATATGTGTTGTTTGCTTTGTGTTGGCATTGTTTCCTTGATTACCATATTATTTTTGGCGCTTGACATAGCCCCTTGTGAAAATATTAACAAAAATTTGGTGATCAGCTAAATTTGAATTAGAAAATTATAGTGTTAACTGTTTTTAGATAAAGTTGTTACTGATCCAAATTCAAAACCTTAATGATAAACTTTAAGCCAATCAGGAGCTAAGTGATAAAGTGATTGTTGTGACATAAAGGGCCATTTAATAATTCTTTGGTGCATATGTGCTAATTAATATGATTGGCTGGATGTTTTGCCATTGTACGCCATTGTTGCTGTGACAAGTTGTTGGTGGACTAGTGCCCAATCAGCTGCTGGGTTAGCACTAGTCCATCAAAAACTCACCACAGAAACAATGGCGTACAATGGCAAAACATCCAGCCAATCATATTAATTAGCACATATGCACCAGAGAATTATTGAATGACCCTTTATGTCACAACAATCACTTTATCACTTGGCTCCTGATTGGCTTAAAGTTTATCATTAAGGTTTTGAATTTGGATCAGTAACAACTTTATCTAAAAACAGTTAACACTATAATTTTCTAATTCAAATTTAGCTGATCACCAAATTGTTGTTAATATTTTCACAAGGGGTGTGTTTAATTGCTAAAAATAACTGTGTTCTGGATCTAGATGCATGGCATAGTAAATATATGATTTTATAGAAATAAGCTGAACATAAAGAATAAAACCAACTATAAACAAAGAGAATATGAACAATTAAAATTCAAAATAAAGATAATAGAAATAGAATTTTTTGGAACCAAGGGGTTTATTGAGGCAGGGAAGAGTGATGCCTAGTAGGCAGAATGGCACAGGAAGGAAGACGTAGAGGCGGTGCTGGCCTGGGGGGTCTGGGATTGGGTGGGTTGGGCTTGCGGGTGTGGGGTGTTGGTGATAGGGGTAGAGGCAGGAGGATTTTGTGTGATGGCTGCCATATAACGCTTGTTGTATTCCTCATTGGTCATTGGCTGGATGGGCTGGTAGGTGGCAGTGGCCCAAGGTGGAAGGCGCTTATCCTTACGTGATTGGTTGCCCATGTTCACATGGAAAACCATTTGCGCAAACAAGCCAGCCATCATCTGGCGGCCAAATAGAAAATTGTGTTCAAAGACCCCAAGATAGAGGTTGTTGAAAGCCTGAGGGTGGCGCTCCTGTAATGTGGATCCCATGTTGAATAAGACAACATCAGCCAGATGGATGTCTGCATGGCTGGCAGGTTAGACTGAGGCCTGGTGCCCGCGTCCCTGGATAGCCTCAAGGGCGGTACAGCTACCCTCCATCTGGTGGCTCAAGAAAACCCGGTACTTGGAATTTAAGCCATCCCAGGAGTTGAGTAATCCACCAAGGATAAAGCTGTATGAGTAGCCATCAATGAAATCTGGGTTTGTCCAATAGTAGACAAAACCCTTGGCTGAAACAGCCAGAAATGCACCAATGAACGTCCCCTTCTTGACCTCCTTCCTTCCTTTTTGAGTGGTGGCTCTTCCTTGCTTGCCAAAATCATCAAAAGCTATTGATAGCTTTTAATAGGAGATGAACATGACATCATCAGTTAGACTAGTCAGGCATTAGACCAGGGTTGATTCAATGGCAGCGTCATACAGGGAATCCTCAGTGCCATCCCATTGGTTGCCGGCAAAATTGGTAAGAAACTGTATGAAAGCCACCTTCCCATACATCCAGAGCTGCACCATGCGCTTGGTGAACCATATGTTATGGTGCGCAAGCTGCTTCTGGACCTGGGTCAAGGGAAGCTTGGGATCCCGTTGGAGGAGTTCAAGCATGATTAGTTATGCCTCAGATATTTGTGACTTGAGGGCCTTCTTGGGCTTCTTGGCTGTCCCAATCAGATTCCCCCTATCTATCAGGTTGTTGAATTCCTGCATGACAGTAGCTTGGGTAAATTGCAATTGGATTGCAATCTGATCCCAGGACAGACCCTGCAGGTTCAGTGCCACAATTTCCTGAAGAATTTGGGCAGTGATGATTCATTGCTTGGGGCGCTGGGCTGGGGGAGCTGAAGCCTGATTGGCTGTAGGGGGGAAGGTTGGCTGGTGGCAGGAAGTTTTTCCAAATCAAGGTTGCCATCCTAATTGGTTGGTTAGTGGGCAGCTTGTGCGGGGGTGGGTATGGGAGAGGGGGAAGAGCTAGACGCAAAGTGACTATTGAGCAAGTCAAAGCCATATGGGTTGGGGGTCAGGTACAGGTCAGCTTCCTTGTTACCTGCCTCAAAGGCTTGGGTGTAAACAGGTGCCTCCACATTCTGAGCCTTGCCTCCATTGAAGCTGGCTTGGCTGCTGGCGCTGTCAAAGATATTGCTAATAAAAACCATTGTAAAAAAACCTAGGGTAAAATCACTAAAAGTAGAAAATTTAAAATTTAATGATTTATTTTTATTGTAATCTTGAGTCCATATTTGGAAGGTTCTCAAAAAAATTCATACAAATCTGGAGTCATGAAAATGAATAAAATGCCTCTGTTCCTAAATTGGATAGCTATTGATTGGCTGTTAAACTGTTATTTTTCTATTTTAGGCTGCTCCTACTACACATCTTGTGTGAGTTCATTTTGTTTTGTGCTTGTGGAATCTTGCTTCTGGATTGCTCAATTTTTTTCATTTTAGTCCTTCTGTTGGTGCCCCATATGAATCCTGATAGGATTATAATATACTCTGGAACAGCATCCATCCATTTCACTTGTTGCATCAGTTGATTTTATTTGTGGTTTGAACTACACCACTTGATGTTTGATATAATTTTGTATAATGGGCTAGTGAAATTTTGTTTTTTGTTTGACAGTTCATTTATTAGCTGAAATTTTATAAATTAATTGAATCCTGAATCTTGTGCAACTTGGATTTTGTTTAAATCTGAGGTATTTTTGTTTGTTGCCATAGCTTTTAAAGCTACTGTACAGTTTCTTGTCAAGTTGGGGGGAGACAGGGGCACTTAAGCTTGTTCCCCCTCCTCTTTTCCATGTTCCTCTGTTTTGAGACCTTCAAGGTCAGAGAATGTGGGGTCAAATTCATAGTGGGTTGCTATTTCAGCATTGTTAACTTTGGCAGTGTCCTCTTTCTTGGGATGGGAGTGGTTTGCGCTTTGACTGCAATTGCTTTTGTTGCAATTGGAGTTACCGTTGCTTTGATTGGTGTTCTGGAGTTTATTGCCATTGGAGTTTTCTATGCCATTGCTGTTTGAGGAGCAATTGGCGTTGCATAGAGCATATTCCATGTTTGCGCATTTTTCTGCATGCTTGGCTTCTGCAATGAGCGCAGGCATGGAGGTGTTGGCCTCTGGGTGGATGAGGGCAGCAACAGAGGGTTTCATTCTGTTAATGAATGATGCTCTGGTGTGTACGTTGTCAGCTTGTGCTGGGTTTGGGATTTTGCAACGTATTTCCTCAAATTCATTGGCGTAAGCTGTGATAGTGGTCTTCTGAGGAAGATTGCTGAGCTGTATTGCAATGTCTTGGAGGGATTTGGTGACACAGAAATTTTATGTCATGTTTGCTTTGAACTCTTCCCAGTTGTCAAGTTGGTTGTCAGTTTGTGAGCCAACCCAGGTGGCAAACCAGTTAGCTGCAGCCTTGTACAGGCGCTTGCTGGCTTCCTGGACCCATTTCTCATGGGGGATATGGCTGTCATGGAGTTTAGAGGCTTAGTGGTCTAGCCAATTGATGACAGTTTCTTTGTTTTTACCAAAGAACTTGACAATACCAATGTATTTGGTGTTGGTAACTTCACCTGTGATAGGTGGTTGTGCGTTTGTTTGTGGTTGAAGAGAGCAACTGTATTGAATTATCTTGGTGTATGCTTTGGGCATGACTAAACCTTCAAATATGGTGCATCCACTAGGTATATCTTTGTCAATGTTGTGGGCGCAGAAGTACGTTTTACAGGTCTCCTGGGATATGGCCTTTTTGAGTACTTGAGCAAAGGTGGGCAAGTTTTGTTCAGTCATTTTCTCTTTCATGGGTGTGGTTAAAAAACCGTAGCTACTACCAGTGATAAGGAGTGCCTTTTGGGGAAGCTTCAAATATGGAATTAGGAAAGAAGAGAAGTATATTTTATTGGATAATACTTTAGACTTATATAGACTTGACTGTGGCAGGGATTTAGTTGGATCAAACCTAGGGGTTGGTCATGTGCGGGATGGATTTGAGCCACTGGATACTTGGACAGTCATGTGATATTGCTTGGTTATCATTCTTGGTATGTCAAACAGTATATTGAAAGGGCACCAAATTGGGCAATAGATGGATGTTAAGTAGGTTGGGGGTATCCAGAATGCTTGTACATCCAGACCCTCAACAAACCCAAAGGTTCATAAAACTTTATTATCAAAAATGAAAATGGGTTCACCCCCATACCGCCGGGGTTTTTATACCAGGCAGTTTTGCTTTTTTGCTTTTTACAGACTTCAGGTCTGGGGACAGCTCACTGAAAGGGCTCAGACCTTGGCTTCTGGATTTGCAACAGCAGATCCTAGTTGTGCTTGCTCTGGTGAACAGAAGTGGTGATGCTTTGTTCCGCCGCTACTGTTCACCACATCACCTGAGAAGTCAAATTGTATTACCCCTTCTGGACTAGGGACTGGAATTAGCTGGTGATCATTGGCAGGACTGGATAGAGGTCTTGATATAACCTCCTTTAGGCAAGCTACAACTTCTCATAGGTCTGGGTCTTTGGTGGCATGAGATTAACAGCAATCTGATGTCCATTTGGGGAATCATCTTTAAGAGTCTGGCAGGTCTTGGAGTAATTCAATAATTTGGGTCCGCAACTTAACAAGTTGGCGGGTTCCTGTCTAGCCTGGGTGACTTGATTAGCATTTGGAGGGTCAAGGTTTGATTCCTGGGTTTCTAATGTTGATTTCAAACTTCCAGTCTTAACACTTGGCAGGCTGGCAGGTTTCTGTTCCTCCTGGTTGGGGCAAGACATCTCTGGCGGCCCAGGTTTGGCCCAACTGGCAGTCTGGCTGGCTCCTGTCTACTCTGGTCATAACAAGGCTTTTTCTGAGACCCAGGGTTTGATTCACAGTTTTTCAATACAAGTATTGAAATGTCATTCATGACAGTGACTACATATTTTATTTATTAACATACTGATATCAGTTTCTTTTTACATATATATTAATTACATGTGGTACTCTGACTTTTTATATCATTATTTCCTATTTTTGATAAGATAGTATTTGATTTTGTAGATCTTTTTAGTAATCTAATATGCTGTTATTTCAGCTTAATAGCATTTGATTTGATTGCATTTTATTTTTGTAGGTTCATTACCCTCTGGTAAGGTATGTTGCTTTTGATTTTATTAGAAAACATCATAAAATGAAACAATTGTAATATGGTCTAAAAATTGATTATTTATGAGTTTCTAATATATTTTTATTATCTCAGAAAATTAATTATGGTGGTCTTTTGAAAGAGGAACACTCTAATTTATAAGCAGAAGAAAGGTAAAAGATATATAGTAGTGTTGCAACATCTTTGATTACTCCCTCTTGGGGAATTAACGCCCCAAGTAAATGACCAAGCAGCAACCAAGTGGTTCACCGCCCAGTAAATAAACTGGTGGCACCATTATCAGTTAACCATCTATGACAGGGATCACTCAATCCAGGTCCTAAATAAAACACAACTTGATTAAGCCTTGTGACTCAAGAGGAACATTACTCAGATAAGCCCCATGATCTCCATGACGTACGTGGACAACATGTGGCTTGTCATGATACTATATAATATTCTATATTCATATTCAATAAAGTATCATTCTCTTCTTAAATTTTGCCCTTTATTTTGTTTATTATACTTCCCAGAAGTATAAACTTGACAGTGGTAGCACAGGTAGGTTATCCATACCTATCCAACTCAAAGGAAAAATTCCTCCCAAGAAAAGAACCCAAACAATGTCACTTCATAACGGCTGGAGAGATTACAAAGTAGGACAAGATGTCCCCCCAGGCCTTGTCATCTACAATAATGTCCTTGTACTCATTGACCAGTACAACAATCTCAAAGCCCGCAGACTGTTCCCTACCACGCCAACCACAACAGCACCTACGCAACCTGAGATACCCAATATTGTGTTTCAATGCTTATGTACTGCTTAAATTGGCGCCTTTGCAGGTCTACGCCATGAAAACGCCTCTCTTTGGATCAACAGCACCAAGAGCAAGTTTGAACAAGTGGAGTATCCCCAAAGACTCTGGGTCAGTGAGATTGCCCTCTGCGTCACAGGGACTGCTTCACATTTTGTAACTAAATGGCTAGCCCAACACCCTGACCAGAAGGAAAATTGGGAAGTGTCCAAGGCTGCATTCCTCAAAAAGTTCTCCATGAAGGACTTGGACGTGGTGATCATGACAGAGCTTCAAACCTTTAAAATGACAGAAACCATCAAAGAATACATTGCCGCATATGAAGGACTATGTGACTGTGCACCCAATACCATCAACTTTGATATATCTGGATCACATCTGGACTTCTATAATGGCCTTTCCACACACATTAGCTGTCAGTTTGACATAACCCGCTGCAAGAACCTCAAGAATATATTCCTAGAAGGAAAACGCGCAGCTCAGAATTCTGACAATCTACACGCCACCAACAAGCGCAAGGAAAACCCTGCAGCTAAGAGAGAGCCTTGCCCAATAAGCAAAATAACCGAGCCAACAGTACCCATCCTCAAACCGGGAATCACACTGCACAAGCCAACCAGGACAGTACCAAAGATATCAACAAGGAGGGAAAAGCTCAGGGGAGTGCTTAGGCAAGCTGCCCTCCCCCTCATCACAAGACTTGTACAGAGAACAGGATGTGGACTCAATCAACCTGATCCAGGTTCCCTCTAGCAATCCTCTACTGTTTGCCACTCAAACTGGAAATAAACTCCTTACCTATCCTTTCTGTTTTTGCAGATACCAGGGCACAGCACTATTTGACACTGGAGCCAATCAATCACTCATTAACAAGAGTTTTGTAGACCTCATGAAGTTATCTACCATTTGAAGTAGCATCAAGAAATTCATCATGGTGAACAACCACAGCACACCAGTTACTCACAAGATAAAACCTTTCTGAGCCCAAATTGGAGACGTAAAAACAACAATTAACGGCCCCATCATACCAATCCCCAAATACAATATCATACTGGGATTATATTGGATGCAAAAGAAAAGCCTCACATCAACTGGGATAGTGCCATCCTCATCATCCAGCAAGGAGAAGTCCACCATCACGTGTACCTGACACATCTTGACACCCTCATGAGGGACCACATATTTTTAAAGATCATGGAAACAGAGAAAGAAACTGACATCAGCAAAATCAATTGGAGCACATGTACGTATGAAGTCATACACTTTAAAAACACAGAAACTCAACACAAACAGAACCCAATCAAAAACCAGCTATTCAATGAGTTTCCCTCTGTATTCCAAGAAACACTACCCAGGTTTCTCCCTGATTGGGGCATACAACACAAGATCAACCTAAAAGGTAGTGTGCCTAAAGCACAACCCATCTATAGCCTCACATCACAAGAAGACAACGCCCTGAAGGCTTACCTTGACAAAGCACTTGAGAAAGGCCTCATCAGACCCTCAAAATTACCTTTTGGTGCCACTGTCTTCTTTGTGGCAAAGAAAGATGGAGGCCTCCGCCTGGTCACCAACTACAGGGCCCTCAACAAGGTCACAATAAAGTACAGGTATCTCCTGCCCCTAATTGATGACCTTTTTGACGCCCTGGGGGTCCCAAATCTTCACAAAAATTGGTTTACAGCAGGATACCACCAAATTTGTGTGAAACCTGAAGACATTCCAAAGACCGCATTTCAAACTAAATACAGTTCCTTTGAATATTTTGTCCTTAATTTCAGCATGAAAAACACTCCCAGTACCTTTGTAACCTTCATGAATGAAGTATTCAAGGAACACATTGGGAAAAGAGCAATCATCTACCTGGACAACATCATTATTTACAGTCCCAACCTGCAACAACACTGGGAAGACGTCTGTGCAGTCCTCTGTACCCTGCAGGAAAACCAATTAATTGCCAAACTGTCCAAATGTGAGTTCTTCTTGACAAAACTTCCATTCCTTGGCCATACCATCAGCAAGGACAGTATCAAACCGGATCCAGAAAAAATACACACTATACCTGAGATTCCAGCCCCAAGAAAAAAGAGCAAACTCCTCACTTTCCTTGGAACGGTAGCTCATGTACACAAGTTCATCCCTGACTGGGGCGTCCTAACAGCATCCTTGTCAGCCATCACTGGGAAAACAACCAAATTTGTCTGGACACCCTTACAAGACCAACATTTCTGCCAACTGAAAGAACACATGGTTACTGCCCCTATCCTATAATACCCAAACCGTGAGGGTATCTACGAGCTAGAAACCAACGCCTCTGATTATGCCATAGGAGGAGTCCTTGGTATCCAAACAGCCCAAAAGGACTTGCTTACCGTGGCATATGAGTCAAGGAAGCTATCAGATGGCAAACAAAGATACTCCATACACAATAAGGAACTGGTTGCCATTATACACTGCCTCATGAAATGGCAATGCTATCTGGAAGGAGCCCAGACATTCAAAGTACTCACCAACCACAAGTTGTTGATATTCTTCAAAACACAATAACACCTGTTAAGAAGACAAGCCAAATGAAAGAGTCTCATACAGAGATACCCCATGCAAATTGAATACAAGCCAGGCAGGTAGATGCTTACTGCAGACGCCCTATCAAGGCTATACAATAAACACATCCTTTGCACTGATGGCAACCCCAACTGGCCCATGTTAATCATGGGGAATCTCCAGGAAGGGTTTCCACCTGGAACACCAATGTACATCCAAGAGAGAGTCCTCAAGAAAAAACATCTGTTCAAAAACTTATATGGTACCCTTCACCAAATACTTCCAAATGGTGACACTGTACCCTACGTCCCGTCAACACAAAAGATTGACACAATCCTCTAATATCACAGAGACTTGGGACACACCTGTAGCAGAAACTTGCATGAATACCTCAAGGCACGCTACTGGTGGTCCAACATGCTAGATGATATCAGAGAGGTACTGGAACCATGTGAGGTCTGTGAGAAGTACGCCTGAACCAAAGCTCTACCCAAGTCAGTAGTACCCGTATCCATCACACAACCCTTCAAGGTATGGACGTTGGATATTGTGGGACCTATGCCTAGTGAAAGCAAAGGAAAGAAGTACATCATCACAGCCATCAACTATGAAACCAGATGGCCCGTAGCACAAGCCACAAAAGAGCACAAAGACAATGATGTGAGACAATTCATTAGCAAGGAGATCATAGCAAAGTTTGGAAAGCCTGACCTCTTAATCACAGATGGGGGCACTGAACTCAAAGCTATTGACACCAAC
This sequence comes from Entomophthora muscae, assembly GCA_014839935.2. Taxonomy (NCBI): domain Eukaryota; kingdom Fungi; phylum Entomophthoromycota; class Entomophthoromycetes; order Entomophthorales; family Entomophthoraceae; genus Entomophthora; species Entomophthora muscae. Next base: position 317,003 of record QTSX02000031.1, on the reverse strand, counting down.
ATCTATCTTGCCAAAAATGGAATGAAAAACGTCACAGCCATCCCATATCACCCACAAGCAAATGGATGTGTATAACAACTAAATGGCTCTCTAGTAGAAGCTCTTAGTAAGTTATCTGCCAACAATCCAAAAGCCTGGGTCAACATGCTACCAACCGCCCTTATGGTCTGCAGAACACAATTCAACTGCAATATGGGCAAAAGCCCTTATGAACTTGTCTATGGTCAGAAACCTTCACTTGTCAGTACAACCATGGGACCACAACTGCCACTTCCAAAGAAGATACCAGACAGCAATGACCCAAAATTACTACAAGCCAGAAAGAACCAAGAGGCAATGGAACAACAAAGGGTTCAGTGGGAAGCAATCCCATTGTAACAAGAAAGGTTCCAAGTTGGAGACAAGATATGGGTTGTCAATCACGACCAACAAAAATTAGACCCATGGTTACGCAGACCAGGCATTGTCATGGAAGTGAAGCCCAATAACACCTACCTCATCAAAGGGATTGGAGCTCAAACCAAACTAAAACGTATTCATTATGATTGACTTTGTTTGTGTAAGGCAAGAACAGCCCAACAAAGTTCAAGGCTCCCTGTCCCTAATGCCAAACTGTATCAATACCAAGCCCGCATACCAGATACTCTCAAGAAGATTCCCAAGGCTCTGCCTTCTAGCACCCCAGGGGGAGATGTTGCAACATCTTTGATTACTCCCTCTTGGGGAATTAACGCCCCAAGTAAATCACCAAGTGGCTCACTGAGTGGTTCACTGCCCAGTCAATAAACTGGTGGCACCATTATCAGTCAAGCCATCTATGATGCGGATCTCCCAATCCAGATCCTAAATGGAACACAAATTGATTAAACCTCATGACTCAAGAGGAACATTACTCAGATAAGCCCCATGATCTCCATGACGTACGTGGACAACATGTGGCTTGTCATGATACTATATAATATTCTAAATTCATATTCCATAAAGTATTATTCTCTTCTTAAATCTTCCCCTTTATTTCATTTATTATACTTCCCAGAAGTATAAACTCAATAGTAGTTATTATATATGATATATTAAAGTAGTTTATATGGTGCTGGAGTTTTTGCAGATAGGGGTAAAATAAAAATTATTATAAATGTTCTATTTGAGTAGAAAAGATTTTAAGTAGAGTCAGGACACTCTTGTTTTTTATAATAGAAACTTGACTATAACACCTAAAATATGAAGATCAATTAGAGGTTTTTTAGCAAATAGTAATTTCTTAGTATAGAACTTGAAACTAAGTAATTTTGAAATATACATTTTAATATTTATTAATTATAAAAAATAAGATAAAGCTTAATATTCAAAAATATAGCTAATAAAAGTTTAAAGCAATAAAGTCAAAGAGATTAACTTAATAGTAAAAATTTGAATTTGGGTAAAAAAGAGCTAGTTGAATCAAAAAAACTAATTTATACAAACAGTTTTTTAGTAAAATATCTGTTTACTCTAAAAAAAACTTACCCATCCCAGGATCTGCTGTAGGAAGAAATCTGGAGCCTGAAATTAAGGTTAGTAGTTTGGAAAAGATGACTTACCTAATCCATGATCTGCTACAGGGAAAATTTTGTGCTTTATTAAAAAAAGGTTAGTAAGTTAGTAAAAAGCTTACCCAGCACAAGATTTGCTGCATTGGAAACTGGTCATTTTAAAAAAGTGTCAGTAATTAGCAAATTTACTTACCAAACCAAGATCTGCTTCAGGGCAAAAATCTGGGTTTTCTAAATCCAGGTTAGTAAATTTGATGAAATTGACTTACCCACCCCAAGATGTCAGGAAAAACTTGAGAGGGAACAAGTTCCCAATCTGATGAGCCAAGGCCCCTAAGTTAAGCCCTGCAATAACTGAACCAATAGGAACTATAACCATAGCAAGATGACCAAAGTGCCCTAGGAAGGCAAACCGACCCATGATTAAACTGAATCTACCAAGCAAGTAATATCCAACCAGGTAGTACAACAGGTAGAAGGAGGCATTTGATCTACCCAGGGAAGGTTTGGCAGGTGGAGATAGAGCTGTGGACCGGCTGTACTGGAACTTTCTTCCCCAGTGACCTGAGGGGTATTTGAACCAGCCATTTGCCAGGGACTCCTTCTGATGGGAGTCATCAGGAGAAGAATTGTGCCAGTCTGTGGTGGGAGTTGGATTTTCCAGGGCCAATACCACAGAAAGCAAAAGAACTAGAAGCCAGAGCATTAATGAACTTCCTTTCATGGTTTCAAAAAAGGGGTGCAGAAGATAGTGTAGACAAGTGTAGAATAGAAGAAGATCTTTATTGTTGGAACAAGTGAAAATAATTTATGTGAATCACTTAAAATACTTCAATAAGAGGCTGGAACATTTAAGTGGTTATTGGAAATAAGAGGGATTTGCAGAGTGTTTTCATGATTATTATGAATGAAACTAATACCTGCATGATCTGTGCCTCAACTTGGGGCTTAATGATAAATTTTAAATTATTGTTGCAGACAAGGAGACAAGAACAAGTCACAAGATCAGAGACAATCAAGAAGTTTAAATGCTTAATCTTTGGGCAGATCAAGTACAGAGCCAAGTCAAGATCTACAGCCAGTAGATTCAAAAGCAAAAAGGAAGAAGAAACCAGCCAATCAGGTTTTGAGCAGTAAGTGACGTGTCTTAGATATATACTAATGTTTTTGGAAGAAGAACCAAGGTCAGAAGCAAAATTCAAATGCAAGGAATTAATATAAAAAGATAATCTAAGTTGATAAGTTGACTGTAAGCTAACATTTGGCTTGTTTTTAGGGTTCTGGGTTCAATCCCTGTCCTGCTTGAAACCCATGTTGTTCATATTATCAAAGGAATTGTTTTCAATTATTTGTGCTAAAGAATCACCTATTGAGTAATCCATAAAATTAATGTAGTCAGGGAAAAATTCCCTGACACAAGATCTACTGTGAACTAAGTCAACTTAAAAGAGAGGAAAGTTAGTAGTTTGAGTGAAATGATTACCTGACATGCACTTTGGCTAAAAAATATTAGTCAATCAAAACAATAATTACCAACCCAAGATCTATTTTAGGGCAAAAATCTGGTTTTTTAATCTAGGCTAGTTAATTTAGTTGAAGAAGCTTCCCTAAACTTGATCTTTTTTTGGGTGGAGGTTGTAAGGGCCGCAAAACCCAAAATCATCAACCCAGGAATCAAACCCGCAATCTTTGCTGAAAAGCAAAAACGCAAACAACCGCGCAAACCCACTGGGGGATTTGAACCGCCCACAAACCACCAGGGCAGGTGGGAACCAACTCTTGAAAGAGAGATTGGTTTTAATACTCTTACCACAGTGAAATCAATTGAGTTCAACAGGGCCAGTTTGCAAACTGGCCCAGGGGGGCTAGCGGCCCCCAACAGTAGCAGAGCCACCAGCTCCAATGCTACAAATGAGCTGGGTTGCTCCCATCAATTAGTTAACTATTTTTGCTGGGTTATTCAGCAGATCCAGTATCAACTGGGTCTGTTGAATAACTTGGAAATTAAATCTGTTCCAAGCCTAACCAAAGCAGCCAGCCCACAAAAATTAGAGTTCCTGCTCCAGTCCCATCTTCCAGTCCTGACCCACATGCCACCCTGCAGCCAGACCACAAAATCAATGCCACTTCACCCACTGATGTAATGAAGCATCATCTGCTGGAATATGTTCCAGTTTCCCCTTCCAATCAAACAAACCCTGTTAAAGATCCCCAAGCCTTTGATACCCTCACAAAGCCTACAGCTGCCAACTGTTTCATTGGGTCAAGATCAGATGAGCAGTCACTCAGCCAGGAATATGCACCAGATAACAATTCCACTACCCAGGAGCAAGTCCAAACTGCCAAGCAACCCCAGCCCCAAAAGATTAAGCAGGATATAATTAGCTGCCAATCAGCTTCCAGCAATCTGACTGATCTCCAGATGAAACCAGATAAGCCAAACCCAGACCCCAGAGCTTTTCCCAGCCATGAATTAAGCAACCAATCCCATAACCCAAGTCCAGAGGACTTCCCATCTACCCAGTCCAAAATTCTTGGGACCACATTCCCTGTTCTCAAGAATTCCTCCTCCCTTTCCAAAGTACCTGTGACCAAAGGTTGGACTACTGGAGCCCACCAAGGAGCTGATAGTAGTTGCTTCCAAGGAAGACCAGACAAATGGTATAAAAACCATTTCCCTCCAATTAAGACAGACCCAGACACCGTTAAATAAAGTGTATGGTCCATAGAGTAATCTTTGCCTTCCTTCCCCATATTCTTTTATCACCTTGGACAATCCCTTACCAACCAACTCAGTCACTAGCGTCACCACTAGTAGAAACATTAGAATCTGTAGCCATGGGTTACCAGCCAGGGCCCAGCCCTAGATGGACCAGCAGCTTCAACCCTCCTACTCCTCCACCAACCCCACAACCATCTGCTGAAGTCATTCCTTATGACCACAGCAGATATGGATGGTCATTCTGACCATCTTTAGTCTTGCCAAGGTTGTAGTACCTCACCTATGTGCCTATTGTCCACTCGCAGCTGGAATGCTGTACCTATCCCGCTCCTTGCCCTTTCTGTATTGGGCCTTGGTGTCACAATATCCCAATGGGTGGACTCCTTCTCAGTTTCTTTGGTTTGATGCTACACCCGGCCATGACAGAGGTCCTTGAAAAAAGAAAATAGGTTAGTTAATTGAGTGAAAATGCTTACTTGAATTCATCTTTGATTTGAATCTCCAAATGATTAGTTTTTTAAAAACTTATTACCTTTTTAACTTAATGTTAGATTCAAGCTTTAAAAACATGCTTAGCTTTAAAATCCTTGATCTACTATGCTTAAAACAGTTAATATTATATGTATATTTTGAAGCTTACCTTTATTTTGAAGTAAATCTAAAGTGTTAAAATTGAAAAAGTTAGTACTGTGTTTAGTGAAGGCTTACCCTGGCTTAGTAAATCTAAGCTAATCTGTTTGGCGGAGAAATAGATGGGATTGACCAATAATAGTTGATGAAAGCATTATAAGCTCCAATCAAATTAATAAATTTTTATATCCTTTTTGACTCTCTTATCTTTTAGGAAAACAGGACTAAATTATTTCTATTTAAATATATTTTTACTTTTATTAACACTGCCACAGGTGAAGATGCTGTGAGACACTTCAAAGTGTCCAACAACCCCTTTAAGCAACAGCAATAACCATTAAACCAAACTGATTTATAGGCACAATTGTATTTTTTATCAACCTTTTTAAGACTTAAAAGAAGGTAAGTTCTTCCAAGAAAAACATATAGAAATAATTTCCCCAGTGACTCAAGCGGTTATATATGAAAAGCGTGGTGTGATGGGAAGGATGCCAAAAGAATAAAGCTGAGCTACACCCGCTTTATTATTTTACAGCATCCCACCTGGGTACATGTCTAGGTATCCTAGCTGAAAACCTTTTTTGTTTTTTTAAATCAGCACTTTCTAAAATCTTTATCTTATACTCTAGTTGGTAAAAGGAAAGGTGTGTCAGTCAGTCTGCCAAAAGAGTAAAGCTGAGTCTAGCACAGCTTTGCTCTTTTATAGCAGCCTGCTGGCATGTGTTTCTAGTCTATATCTGGTAAAAGGAAAGATGTGTATGTGAGAGAGGGGGGCTAAACTAACTAAGTTTGGCTCCCATCCTGGTGAAACAAACCACCAGGATGCCATCTAGTGAAGAACTGGGATGTCCGCTTGGAGGGGGGACCACAGGGAGGACACCGGGGACAACTGAGGGAAGTAGGTGTTCAAGCCCATCAATATCAGGCCAGTGAGTAACCAAGGGGTGCGGGTGGGAGCAGGAGAGGACACCTTGGAGGGACCAAGAGGTACTGAGGGGCTAAGAACCACACTGGGGAGGGGGCGCATTGGAGGCACGGCTTCTTCTGAAACAGGTGAAGTAGGATCCACTGTATCCAAATCCAAGTCATCACACGTCAAGCTCTTGACCACAGCCTCCCCTGAAAAGAGAAGACCGCTAGGGAGGTCCCAAAGGCTAGAAGGGTCTCTACCTACAAGCCTGGCAGACAAAGAGATTTTCCCCCACAAATTGGGGGAGATGGACCACAAAAGTAGCAAGAATGGAGCCAGGGAGAAAACCACAAACTTAAGTGCTGGGAGTATCATAGGAATATTCCTCACAAAATTTGAAGTTGTTTGGTATAATTTTCTGAAAAAAATCAGGTAAAAAAGGTGCTGGTAGGGTAGGCTTAACAGAATTCTGCCCAACTTCAGCAGAACAGGTCCAAACAGCTTTATGATGGTCTTGGAAGCCTTGGCAAGAACGGCAAGCAAGAACAGGTTTGAAAACAATGATTTTAAAAGAAATTTCAAAATAATAATAGAATTTATAAAGAAAATCAATTCAAATTTCAGAGTTTGAACTCTGTTTTCAAAAGCAAAAGCAGAGGAGATGATGACTAGGAAAAACAACCCTAGTATAGCAGGCCAGAAGAGAAGGCGGGTTTAAAACTGGCTAGAGCAAGGTAAGCTTAGGACCAAAACTAACACTTTAATCACTAGGCTGCTAGAACACAAACTGAGTTCCTGACAGCTATAAAAATTAAAATTAAGTTGCAAGGACCAAACTTTAATATATTTGGAAAATAGACAAGCAGGGGACTGGATGTCTCCTTGCTTGCATAAAAGGAATGGGCTGCAAGTAAGATGAGTCACATGACAGTGGACTCTGAATCCAATTGGCTGGAGGCAAAACTTTGCTAGGCAGGGGCAGGGAGACTGGAGGGTTTCATTCCAATTTCTGCGGTCAGGTCTGATTGGCTGGAAGAGGCACTGGTCATTTGGAATTCACTTGGGTTGTTTAGTGTCAATGTGGTGACCTCTGATTGGCTAGCTCTAATGGTTTTTAGAAGTGGGCAATACCAAGCTAATAAGTAGTCTAAATTAACCAGTGTTTCTTCCCAGGAGGGAGCAACCAAAGGCAAAGGTTCCGCAGGGTAGGCTAACACAAACCTCTCATCTACTGTGTGAGCTAAATTATTTAAAGAATGGAGGGGTTTGGCAGGCGTTTTTGAGCCTTTCTTGGTACAACAAGGGAAGATTGCGCAATCCAAAGCCAGAGGTGGCAGTGAATTTACAGTATAGGCTGGCTGGCTGCAAAAAGCAAAGCTGTGCTACACTCAGCTTCACTCTTTTACGGCAGCCTGCTGGTACAGGTTTCTAGTCTGTAGCTATTAAAAAACGTTTAATGTTGGCTGACTGCTGATATGTGTTTCTAGTCTAAAGCTGGTAAAAGAAAAGATGTGCAGGCAGGCCGCCAAAAGAGCAAAGCTGTGCTTTGCTCAGCTTCACTCTTTTACAGCAGCCTGCTGGTATGTGTTTCCAGTTATAGCTGGTAAAAGGAAACATGTGTCAGGCTGGCTGCAGAAAGAGTGAAGCTGTGCTACGCTTAGCTTTACTATTTTACAGCAGCCCACTGGTACGTGTTTCTAGTCCATAGCTAGTAAAAACTATGATTAAAGATGGATGTGAAGTTAAATCTTTTGGACTTCAAATTCTTAGACTTTTAATGATCTTTATCATAAATCTTTTTAGTGAAAATCTATGGGTGATGGCAGCCTGCTAGTATGTGTTCCTGGTCTCATACCTGGTAAAAAGCTGTATAAAGATGTGGGCATCCTTATGATTTCTTGGTAACAATTATTAAGATTTAGTTAATGAAATAATATTAGAAATTGATGAGCATATAAAGTTTGGTGGTTCACAGGCTACCAAAAGAAAACAGCTGTGCTAACTCAGCCCCATTCTTGCAAAGCTTTCCAGTTATCTTTTCTTGTTTCCTAGCAGAATTTTTATTTGTTTTTTATTAAGTTTTTTTGGTTTCATTATTTTATTTGTTAAAAGATGGTTCAGTGGCACACAAAGTTATAGTTTTCCATAATAAAAGGATATAATTAGTGTTTTTGCAACTTTTATAGAGAAGTATGGGTGAGCTTTTTATATAAGCTATCAACCTGATTTCATGGTTATTTTAGAATGGTTATTTTTATTATCTTTTGCCATTTAAGAGATATGTTAAAGTTTCTAAATTTATATATCTTTATACAAACCATTGCCTTGTGTTTAGAGCTTCTACAGATTAAAGATTAATATAAGCAAGATTGGTGGATTAAAAATTGATTCAAAACTTTCTTATAACTTAATATCATATAAAAAAGTTATACATAAACCATTTAAAAAGTTCTTTGATCTATGTTGTGCTGGCAGTAAAACTTTTAAAGTAGCTTAAAAAGTAGAGATTTTAAGCTCTAGACAAATTAAAAAACATCAAAAAAGATAAAGATATAGATTTTAAAGTATTTTTTATAATATATCATATTTTTATTACTTGGTTCAATCTCAACATATAATAAAAGTGTTAATGGGACAAAAGACTTAAATTCAGTCAACAAAACTATTGGTAATGAATATTTCTTACTCTCAAAGAAACTTACTCAGCCTAGAATCTGCTTGTGGCAATGACCAAGGCTTTTTTTAAATTTAGGTTAGTAATCTGGCAGGTAAAAGTCTTACCTAATCCAAGATCTGATGCTGGTAAAAAGGTTTTTATAAAAAAGGTTAGTGATCAGAGAAAAACTTACAAAGCCCTAGATTGACTTCAGGGTAAAAGTTTTGCTGAATAAATCTAGGCTGGTAATTTAGTGAAAAACTTACCCACCCCAAGATCTGCTGCAGACTAAGTCTATCTAAAAGGATTGAAGGTTAGTGAATTTTTTGAAAATAGTTACCTGAAATGCAGATTGGTTAAAAAATATTAGTGATTCAAAACATTACTTATCATTCCCATGTTTAACTTCAGGGCAAAAATCTGGGGTTTATTAATCTAGGTTAGTAAATTTGAAGGAAAAAGCTTATTTAACCTTGATCTGCTGTGGACCAAGTCCATCTAAAAGGATTTGAAGAATATTAGTGGTTTATTCAAAAAGGTTACCTGAATTTAAGCCTTGAATTGTTTTAAAATAAATTGGTTTTTTTAAATTTGTTAGTTGTCTTTCTAAAGATATGGGTCATTATTTTTCTTGTTATGCCTAAGCGCTGGACTGATTATTTTATAACTTAATTAAATTATTCAGAAAGATTATAATACAATCAATTTCAAATATTTAATTGATCTTGAGCTTAGATATTTTTTAAAAAAATAACTATCAATTTTAGAATTGAAAATTGCACCTTATAATATTGCTGGAAATATCTTAAGTGCTGCTACATACTACAAGCTAAAAATATTTATGATGAGTTGCATGGGAGAGTAATAGCAGCCCCAAAGCTATAAATGCTATTACCCTATCTTTGGCTCATCATAAATATTCTTAGTTTGTTTCAAAAAAGGTTGTTGTTTTTGAAAGACTGATAACTCTATTTAAAATACACCCTCTAATAAGCTTCCCTACTTCATAAACTTGCCTTAATTCACCACTAACATCTTCTGATATTTTTGTTTCTCTGGTATCATCACGTGATTTCAAATGATAAGTTATCTCAGAATATTCTGAGAAAATTTCAAATGTTAAAGGTGAAGTATACAACTTTCCATCTTTCATCAAATATGAAAGATTAATGTGCAGATTTTTAACTTTGAGCTCTCTCCTTATAGTCCTAACTTTTCTCTTGTAAATATAAAAGAATGCCTTTTGAGAAATATTTGAGCCTGATAGTGCTGATTTATGTAATTCTTTTCTTTTTTCTTCTTGCTCAAAAATATTTTTAATATTATTTATATTCTTAATACAAAGCTGATTTTTTTCTCTTTTAATGTTTTTGATATTACACCAAAGTGACCATCAACAATACTTTTCCCATGACATTCTACAAATCTAGTGTATTTAATAAACCCTTTAATGTATTGTGGTGCCTCTTTAAATAGATAATATAAGAAATCATAGAATCTAAAATGGTTTTCCTTATCAGTCCATACTTTGATATTATTTATTTTTTTAAACTTATCTGATTTAAGAAGACTTATTAGACATTCACCTGAAAACAAAGAATCATGAGACAATATTTGAGATAAAAAATCATGGTATTCATATTTAACTTTATTGTTTTCTTTAAATACTAATGCAAACCCCAATAAAGAAATAGGTCTTTTGGAATAAAAACAGTTATTGGTTTCAATTGGACCACCACCAACTTTTAAATTCTCCTTAAAATCTATGACTATAATACACAATTCATTATCTAATTCATTGATATCTTTCTTATATTCCTTATTTTGATGAGCATAAAAGTCTTGGTGCTGATTAATAGCTTTTAAGTCACTGTTTATAGATTCTGGCAATAATAAGTTTTTACTTTCACATTCTTCTTTTCTTTTTTCTAAGGATGATTTTAAGTTACAAATATTACACATGTCAGTTTGTTTTTTACTTTTTATTATATTTTTTGGTATTAATTTATAATAAGTTAAAAGTGATACAGTAGCTTTAAAAGCTATGGCAACAAGCAAAAACAATTCAGATTTAAACAAAATTAACTTTAAAAGAATTTATATTGATTTACAATAGATTTGGATTCATTTCAATTTTGTTTAAATCTGAATTGCTTTCGCTTGTTGCCATAGCCTTTAAAACTACTGTATTGAAATCTCATTTTTTATTTTCATATTTTCATATATTTCTTTTTTTGTTTTTAATAGAGAATATTTTATTTCAGTTGAATATTCATTCATTTATTTTTCAATGTCTTTATAAATTTTTTCTGGTGCTTTTTTTGTAAACCGGCTTGTTTCAATAGGGTTTTCCAGTAGTTTTTTAATTATTTTTTTGATTATTTCTTTTTTTATTGAATAGTTATTATCTTTTTGGCTTTTTTTGTTTAAGCTTACATTTTTATTTTTATTTATTTTTCTTGAGTATTCAAACTCACTTTTGGTTATATTAAATCCCATATCAGTAAGCTCTTTTAAAGAGTAACTGGAAGTAACCAGAGATCTCAAGGCTGGGAGATGCTTTTGAGGAGCAGATTTCAGAAGATCCTTTAAGTTGTCAATTATCTCATTTAGTTTCTGATTTTGGATTTAAGGAATGAACTCTGTTTTTTCAAACTCAGTTTGAGTGAGGAAGTGATTGTTGAAGGAATTGAGATTGCCTCCAGAAACAAAGAGGAATGCTTTCTTTAGCATAGCAATTCTTTCTCTTTTTTTGATGCTCCCAGTGAGGAAAATGGCTTCATGGCAGAAGTGAAGTTAACAGATTCCATAATATTGGATTTGTGATTGCTGATAAAGAGATGCTTTGTAGAGATGCCTTGCAAAATAGTGCTGGTTGCAGGAATTATATCTTTTTGTGAAGATAGTTTGAAGTAAACCTTAGGTGGTGCTTTAGCTCTTATATACCAAGCCTTATGACACTATTCTGAAAGAAATGATGTGACAGCTTTATTTACAATTTCAACTTGAATTTATATTTCTAGAATAAATGAAATCCCCGTTTTTCATGCATAAGTGATATATGTGTATCAGCTAAGCATCAAATTACATCATATCCTCTTTATAATCTATGCAAATCAATTAAAATGATGTATTAACTTAATTATAATTGTTCTGCATATTTTTAAAATGATAAAATATTAAAGAATTGTATCCAAAAAATGCTTAATTTGAGGTTCGCAGTTCACTTGAACCTCAAAATTCATCTAAACAGCAAATAAATTATTGTCCTAACTTCAAACTGCCATAAAATCCTAAATAATTAAGCTTTTTGCATAAAATAAAATGCGGAAATAATGCTCTTAATCTTATCTTTAATTTTGTCAAATAAAAAGCATATATTAATTAATTAAAAATTAACTTTTTAAGCTTTAAGCAATCTATTTTATTTCATTATCAAAATAATATAATAAAATCTGACATATGCTCTTTTAAATTGATTTCGCTTTAATATTCAACATTATATGTATATTAATATTTTAACATCAATGAAAAGATAAGATTATTGGCTTCATTTTGATAGCTTACAGTGTGAAAAAATATTAACTTTTTGTTGAGTTATTACTGTTTTAAATATAAACATTTGTAATTTGATTTTTTCAAAATTGAACTGTGTTATGCTGCGACTTGGGCAGCATGTGTATTAGAAAATGGCCTAATCCCTAAAATAATGACCCATATGGTTAGCTTCAAAACTTTTTAAAATAAATCTTACCTTTAATATCCTTAATCCACTATACTTAAAAAGTTTTTATTATGTGTATATTTCCAAGCTTACCTTTAGTTTGAATTGAATCTCTATAGTGTTTGAACTGAGTAAGTTAGTATTGAAGCTAGGAGGCTTACCTTGATCAACAATCAAAAAACTCTAATATTATCTTCTAGGTTCAAGATTATTATCCAATCATATTTGGATCGCCACATCCTTTGCATCAATGATGAGTGATGTGCAAAGTGTGACGTCGGCCGTCGTCAGACAGGTTTGGACCTAGAAATAAACCAATCAGAATCAAAGATGGCATCTTACGCTCCAATGAAAATCAGTAAGCTTTATTATGAATTTTTAAATATCTTACCTTTTAGTCAAACCTGACTGATCTAAGTCCAATTTCATGATATTTTGCTTTGAATGATACTGCCGCAGGTAGGGAAGCCGCAAGACACTGCCAAGTGTCCGATAATTCCTCCTGCGGCAGCATCAACCATCAAAACTGACCTATTTTTTAGGCGCAACTCTTGCCGTGGTTGGCCTTATCCAGACTTTAAAGAATTTAAGATTTTTTAATCAAAACATAGTAAAAACTTCTCTAGCAACTGGAGAAGTCCTGAGGCAACAAGTGTGGTGTGGCGGGCGGGATGCCAAAAGAACAAAGCTGAGCTTCACCCACTTTGCCCTTTTACGGCATCCCGCCTAGGTACATGTCCAGGTATCCTAGTTGAGCCACATTATTTTGTTTATTTAAATCAGTGGCCTTTTAAAACTATTTTGTTAAACTCTAGTTGGTAAAAGAAAAGATATGTCAGGCTGGCTGCCAAAAGAGCAAAGCTGTGCTATGCTCAGCTTCACTCTTTTACGGCAGCTCGCTGGTATGTGTTTCCAGTTATATCTGGTAAAAAGCGTTTGATGATGGTTGCTGGTATTCATTTCTAGCCTATAGCTGATAAAAGAAAAGATGTGCAGGCAGGCTGCCAAAAGAGCAAAGCTGTGCTACGCTCAGCTTCACTCTTTTATAGCAGTCTGCTGATATGTGTTTCCAGTTAAATCTGGTAAAAAGTGTTTAATGATGGTTGCTGGTATGTATTTCTAGTCTATAGCTGGTAAAAGGAAAGATGTGCTGGCAGGCTGCCAAAAGAGCAAAGCTGTGCTACACTTAGCTTTACTCTTTTACAGCAGCCCAATGATGTGTTTATGATCTCAGAGCTGTTAATTATCTTTGTTTTAATTAAAGATAATTATATATTATTTCCAATGTTTTTAGCCAGGGTTAAAAGCTTAGCAGAAATCAGTGAGTATAAAGCTATGTGTGGTGAGCAGGGTACCAAAAGAGAACAGCTGTGTTATGGTTAGCTTTATCTTTTTCAGCTGCTCACTGGTATCTTTTTGTTAGTCTAGCAGAAAGACTTTTTGATAGTTTCAGCAAAAATTCTAATTTTGTTCATTGTTATGGTTTTCCAAGATGATTTAGTAGTTTTCAAAAATACAGTTTTTTATTATAAAAATGATAGTTGTTTTGATTGTGCAACTTACATTAGAGAATTATAAGGAGATGCTATACAACTACTCTATTAAACTATCAGCAAGGTCTTGTTTAGCAATTTATTTTTTTATTATGGATTATACTTTTGGCATTTAAGAGATGGAAGATTGAATAATTCTTACATTATTTTGAAGCTATAATACTTTTGAAATAATTTTTATTTTCAATAACAGTTTTTGAATTCCAAAGGGCAAATCAATACCTTTATTTAAATTCTAATCATAGTATATAAATATATATTTATCTCTGGCTTAGTTAATGTAGTCTATAAGCTTTACCATATCATGCAAAATTTGATCTGAAATATGAATGTTTTGTTTATTTTGTTATATAACTTTTGTTCTGACATGTTCATCTTTTTTATTATAGCTTTAAAATAATTATTTTTATGCCATTGGATCTCACTTGTAAGCTTGTACTTTTTATTCTTTAGCAGTATCTGAATTAGTTGTGGACATCTCCTTAAATACTTCATTTTTTTCATTTGGCTGGGTTGGATTTCTTTAGCATATTTATCCATTTAATTTTTATTAAAAAGCTTAGAAATAAAATCCATCTCAATTAAAACTCCTTTTTTAAAGTGGGGATGTTCTAATTTTTTAGGGTTTTAATTTTTGGTAAGTAAACAACAAAAGAGCTTTAAGATAGGGATCTTTATAATAATAAGGCCAAAACAAAATAAATGTCCATAATAGAACACTTTTTGAGTAATACAGTTGTTTTTTGACACTTTAAAGTTGCTAAGTATTTTTTGAAACTATGCTAGTCAGATCTAAAAACTGAAAACAAATTCCAAAAAGATTTTCAAATCTACAACATAAAATTAGCTAAGCATAAGTCTTTCTAGGAACAATTTAAAAGTTCTTGCTTGATAATCTGTAGTTTTTGGCAATAAAGCTTTGCAAAGTATCCACCAAGTGTTTCATTTAAAACTAAGAAGTGCAAAAATTAAAGAAAATAATTACATTTTTAATAGGGTTTTTAAGCAATTGGATAGGATATATTACTAAAAAATATTAAGTTAAATTTGGGTTAAAAGAGCTAGTTGGATCAAAAAACTGAATTAGACAAACATTTTTTTTGTTAAAATATCTGTTTACTCTAAAAAAACTTACCCAACCCTGGATCTGATGTAGGCAGAAATCTGGGGCTTGAAATTAAGGTTAGTAAAAATTAGTGAAAAATGACTTACCTAAAACATGATCTGCTGCAGGGGGAAAGTTTGTGGGTTTTTTAAAAAAGGTTAGTAAGTAGTAAAAAGCTTACCTGGCCCAAGATTGGCTTTGGGATAAAAATCTGGGAGTCCCTAATCAAGTTTAGTAAGTTTAGAAAAAATGGCTTACCTAAATCAAGATCTGCTTGTGGGCAAAAGTCTGGTTTTTTTAATCTAGGCTGGAAATTAGTGAAAAAAAACTTACCACCCCAAGATCTACTGTAGACTAAGCCTATCTAAAATGATTGAAGGTTAGTAATTAGTAAATGGTTACCTGAAATGCAGCTTGGTTAAAGAAGAAGAGTAGTTGATCTTAACAATTCTTACTAAACCAAGATCTTCAGGGCGAAAAATCTGAATCTTTTAATCTAGGTTGGTAAACTTGATGAATAACTTATCCACCCCAAGATCTGCTGTGGATCAAGCCCATCTAAAAGGAAATGAAGGTTAGTATTTCTAAGGAAAAGTTTACCTGAAAGCAAGAATCAAATAGAATTTTGAATTGGGTCAGTTTTTATTTAAAATTATTACCTTTTTTAAATTAAAGTTAGCATCAAAAATATAAAGCTTGATCTTACCTTTAATATTTTCTTTATATCTTATGAGCTGAAAAGTTAGTAGAATACTTATTTTAAAGCTTACCTTTGAGTTTGAAGTAAATCTAAGTTTGAGTTGAAAAGTTAGTATTGAGTTTAGTGAAGCCTTACCTTGCTTGTCAAGTCTAATCTTATCTCCTATGCTTTAAATCATCCAATCATAGTAGTTAGCGGTATCCTTTTTATCCAATGATTAGTGATTTGCGTTGTGCAACATCGGCCGTCGTTGGACAGGTTTGGACCCAGAAATTAACCAATCAAAATGAATAAAGGCATATAAAGCTCCAATAAAAATCAATAAATTTTAATATATATATTTCTATATCTTACCTTAATATTGAACCGGATCAGTTTACATCTACTTTTCATATTTTTTACTTTAATTTTTCCTGCCCCAGGCTGGGATGCCGCAAGACACTGAAGTGTCCAACAACCCCTCCTGCGGCAGCATCAGCCATATAAGCTGGACTATCCAATAGGCAGGCTCAATATCAACGTTGGCCTGCATTGGACTTAAAAATTGGACTGATTTTCCAGCCAAAAACATAGTAAAAAGCTTCCCTAGCGACTGGAGAAGTCCAGGGGCGATTGGCAAAAAAAATAGTTCATTTTTTTAACCATGCTTAAATTCTCAATCTTCACAATTAATAGATCTATAGACTTCTCACAAATTAAATATAACCACCAAAGCAAAAAATAAAATGCCTGGTAACGGTAAGCAGCCCTATAAAGAAAAATATCTTATGATCAACAAATATAGATTTCCAAGATGATGTTCCTAAAAAAGAGGGAGATGTAGCTGAAGATGAACCAAGATCTAAGCTTCTCTCTGAACTCGACCTCGTCTTGAAAGAATCACCCTTTTGGGTTAAAGATGGCTTGATTCCCAGTCTTCTTTTCGGAGAAAGGTTTGAAGTAGATAACATCGACAAAGATAAAAAGAAGTTTGATAAAGGTACGATCCTCTTAGTCATCTTCAGTTATTTTGCAGGTGCTTTCTCAATGCTGATACTTCCTTATAGTTTCTCGTCTAGAGGCCACCTCTCTAAATTATAAAATGTCCTTGGTTTTAGATTATAATAGCGAACTTCTTCGTATTACCAGTAGAACTGTTTTCTTCCTTGGTCTAGCAGCAAGCTTATCTGACACTGAGCCTGTCTCTAAAGATCCTAATGCTTACTTACAGCCAGCCTCATGGAATGAGGGCCAAAGTACCGAAACTGCTAAAAGATTTAGTTATGTTGCTTATGGCAAAGTGTATCGCTACGAAAAAGCTGAAGAAGATAAGATGTAAGTTTCAAATTATTTTTAAATGCTAACTTATCCAGGATTGCCTATATTTCTTTCGGAGGTTTGCTAATGAGCCTTACTGGATATCACTATCAGTTGGAAATGGTCCGTGTCAATAACTATGTATATTTATTAATACAATAAGTGCTGGTAAAGAATCATTTCCTTATTTCCCAGTAAAGTTATTGCTCAATGCAAACTTAGCAACGATGCCAAACTACTTGTTAATTGTACCTGGTTGCTTAATCGATTTTAGTCTTTCAGCCTAGAAGGTATTACTTTGGTTATTCTGATGTAGGCTAGTTTGCTAACTTCCCTTTTAAGCTTAAGATTACTTTTTTATTACATTCTTATTTTTTTCATGTGATACTTGCTTTCGTTCCACTTCTAGCTTAAAATTTTTGTTTGTTGGTTTTACTTTTGGGTCCTTTTCAAACTTTATGTGTAGTATGTGGTGTACTAGCTTTAAGAGAAGAATTGCCTATCGTTCCTCAGATAAATTCCCCAAATAATGACATCAACGTTAAATAAAAAGGAAAACAAATACCTGATCTGGTTCAACTAAATACATTAAGTATATCACAGTCAACCCAGTTAATCAAAATATGTGGCGTGAAGACTCATCCAACTTGGCTTCATGGTGAGCAACTGTCTTCAATGATTCATTCTTGAAGTATCTAACCCAAACTATCCCATTGATTGTAGCCTGTATTGAAGGGGTTATTGTAAATTCAAACCAGCTAACTTTAGGAATCAACATTTGCTGGAAAACAGAAATTTATATACCAAGTGTCGTAACTGTGCTGTTTTAGCAGAGTTACACGGGGAAAAATATTTAGAAGATAGATAATAATCTTTATTGAGAGATAATGATTATATTTTGTTCATGTGAATCAAGGATGGAAGGAACAAGATTGGTGATCACATGGCTGGATGGAGGAAGGGGGTGGCTTGATCCTGATAATGAGTCAAGCGCCAAACTGAGGTATCCACCATGAAGGATCATCATCTGTTCATGTTGATGTATTTGGTAATTCAAGTTGACTTCCTAGTCTGACTTCGGGTGACTGGATAATTGGATTGCGGGTCACAAACCCGCTTGGTTGGAGCCTTGCTGGCGGGTTGAGCCTGAGGTTTTGACACAAGCTACTATTTTTTGGATGGCCATATATTGATATATCCTATGATTGCATCACACAGGAATATTATTGGTGCTTAATAGCTCTATGTAAAATTTTAAGGGGTATAATTCTTATTTAATATAATACAGTAGTTTTAAACCTGTTGAGATAAACAAATAGCATTCAGTTTAGGACACATAGGTTCAGTCACACAGCAAGTTTTAACTTTTTGGATAGAAATAGAAGCTAATTCCATGGAAAATGTGTGCAATTTGACAAAAATGTTCAGCCATACAACGACCTATGCAAACTGGGAATAAATGTATGATGCTTCAACAACAAATGTACCAAGAACTAGAACTCATGAGTTTCAGTCACATAACAAAGCTACTGTTTACTATGTTTTTTAAGAACATCAAACTCAGTCACAAAAGTTGAAAACTTGATCCAACAACAAACCCTAATAGCAACTAAAACAGACAAAAATTTCAAATATCAAAACAAATCAGTGAATCTATAATGCTGTTACAGTTCATCCTAATTGATATATATAATCTAGAACAAAAATAGAAATGAATGTTTTGAATAACTTTTTTGGAGGAAAATTATCAAATAAATCAAATATATCTATACATATGGTTAAAAGTATGCATTTAAAACCATAAATATTTAATATAAAAATTTAAAAACATAATTTGAAGTAAAAAGGAGCAACTACAAGCTTTTATGCTACTAAATTTAGACAAATAAAAATTACAATTGTTGCAACATCTACAATTACTCCCTCTTGGGGAACTAATTACCTGAGTGACTTGCTAAATGATTCCTTGACTAATCATTAAGTCAGTGGCACTGTTATTGTTTGGCCATCTATTATGGGGATCAAAGATTTTGAGTCCTAAGCGGAACATAACTTGGACAAGCCTCATAACTTAAGAGGAACAATTACTTGGATAAGCCCCATGACTACCATGACATACATGGACAGTATGTGGCTCCCCAGGATACTATATAATACTCTAAACTCATATCCAATAAAGTATCATTCTCTTCTTAATTTTCCCCTTTATCTCCTTTATTATACTTCCAAGAAGTATATAATTGACAGTGGTAGCACAGGTAGGTTATTACACCTACACAACTTAAAGGAAAAATTCCTTCAAAGAAAAGAACCCAGCAGATGGCACCCCCCACTGGTTGGAGACAATACAAAGAAGGCCAGGGCATCCACACGGGATTTGTTGTCTTCAACAACATGCTTGTCCCTACTTAACAGTATAACCTTATCAATACTTGTGGAATCATGAACCCACCTCCAACTCTAATCCTGCAAGCAACTGAAATACCCAATATCATATTCCAGCGCCTATGGTCAGCAGAGATTGAAAATTTTGCAGGATTACACCTATATAATGCTAACCCATGGATCCAAAGCACACAAACAATTTTACACAAGTAGGCTATCTCCGCAGACTCTGGGCCAGCAAGATTGCCCTACATGTCATGGGGGCCACCTCACACTTTGTAAGCAAATGGTTCAACCAACACTCTGACCACAGTGAAGACTGGGATATGTTCAAAGCTGCCTTACTCAAGAAGTTTGCCATAAAGGGCTCTAACATGGTAATTATGACAGAACTCAGAACCTTCAAAATGACAGAAACTATTGAGGAGTACATTGCAGCTTATAAAGACATATGTAATCAAGATCCCAACACCATCAACTTTGAAAAAGCTGGACCACATCTGAATTTCTACAATGGCCTCCCTACACACATTAGACTTCAATTTAACATGAGCTGCTTCAAGAACCTCCAAGGAATATTCTTAGAAGGGAAGCGTGCTGCACATAAATTTGATAACCTGCACACAACAAACAAGCAAAAAGAAAGTCCCACAGTAAGAAAGGACCCTCAACCTAACAAGAAGAACAACTGAGCCAACAACCCTCCCCCTTGAAATGGAAATTGCACTGCTCAAGTAAATCAAATAAGCACTGATAACACCACCAAGAAGGGAAAAGGGTAAAGTTATGTCTCCCCTTGGGCCTCCACTTTAATTCTTGCCAAACGCTTGGGCATCTCCACCAAATTGCGCTTGAACAATTATCCAAAAGTTACTGAAAAGCACAAGAAAAGCCCTCAGATTAATACTTGTGGAATTATTCCAAAGATGCCCCACCTAACCCACCCAAGAGACACCCCTTGTTAAATATCATGTGCAAGAGCGGCCAGGAGCAGTGGTAATTATGTCCAAAGCAAGTTTCTCAATTTTTAGTTGAGTTGGTTTTCCTTTTGATTTTGTTCATTCAAAATTTGTCAAGATTTTCCTGCCTTGAGAAATGCACTCATATTTGCTCATTTCATTGGTTGATTGGTCTGCTGACATTCAATCTTCCACCCCAATTTTCTCCCCCTTAAATGAATGCAAGAGTTGTAAAAGACCTTGCTTAATAATTCTCTACTCTAATAAAGTTCAAAATTTGTTAGTCTAATTTGACCATTTGGTTTTTCTGTTGCTTTTGGTGTTCAGTTGATTCCTCCCCCTTTTGGCCTCCCAGGAATTGTTTGTGACAACCTTTTGGTTGTTGCTGAAGCCTCAATTTTATTGTGGTTGAGAGCTTGGTTTTATTTCCTACTAACCTGCTCCCCAATTATCACAAAAAGCCCAGGGGAGTGCTTAGGTGAGCCGCCCTCCCCCACTTTACAAGACTTGTACAGGGATCAAGACATGGACTAAATCATCATGATCCAAGTACCCTCCAGCAATCCTATACTGTTTGCCACCCAAACTGGAAATAAATTCCTCACTTATCCTTTCTGCTTTTGCAAATATCAGGGCACAGCACTATTTGACACTGGAGCAGACCAATAACTCATCAACAAAAAAATTACCAACCTCATGAAACTACCCACAGTCCAAAGCAATATCAAGAGATTTATCATGGCAGAAAATAGGAGCACATCAGTCATTAAGGAAGCAAATCTTTCTGCGTTCAAATAGGAGACGTGCAAACTATGCTTTGTAGCCCAATCATACCAATCTCCAAGTATGATGTTATACTTGGCCTGGACTGGATGAGAAAGACCAAACCTCATATTGACTGGGATGGCACTAATCTCACCATACAACAAGGTAAGGTGCACCACCATGTGTACCCAACTCATCTTGATACACTTATGAGATACCATGTGTTTGTGAAAATCATGAAAACAGAAGAGGAAACGGGTCCTAGCAAAATCAATTGGATTACCTGTACATAAAAATTTATCCATTTCAAAAATACAGAAACCAGACGTAAGAACAACTACATATGAGACCAGCTAGCTATTGAGTTCCCCACTGTTTCCCAAGAAACACTGTCAGGACTACCTCCTGACTGTGGCATACAACACAAAATTGACCTCAAAGGGAGTGTACCTAAGGCACGCCCTATCTATCACCTCACACCACAAGAAGACAACACACTAAAAGCTTGCCTTGACAAAGTGCTTGAGAAAGGACTCATACAACCCTCTAAATCTCTTTTTGGCACAACTGTCTTCCTGTAGCAAGGAAAAAAAGAGGACTTTGTCTAGTCACAGACTACAGGGCACTCAACAAGGTCACAATTAAGAACAGGTATCCCCTGCCCCTGATTGATGACCTTTTTGACACCCTGGGGGTCCCAAGTCTTTGCAAAGATTGACTTGACAGCAAGTTATCACCAAATTTGCGTTAAACCAGAGGACACCCCCAAAACAGCTCTCAGAACTAAATATGGCTCTTTTGAATGTTTGGTCCTTAACTTTGGCATGACAAACACCCCAAGCATCTTTGTAAACTTTATGAATAAAGTCTTCAAGGAACACATTGGAAAAATAGCTATCATCTACCTGGACAACATAATCATATACAGCCCAACTATAGAACAACACTGGAAAGACCTCCACCTAGTCCTCTGCACTCCCAAAGACAACCAATTTATAGCCAAACCCTCAAAATGTGACTTCTTCTCATTGGAAATCCCATTCTTAGGATATATTATCAGTAAGGACAGAATAAAACCAGACCCAGAAAAGATACAAGCTATGACTGACATGCCAGCACCGCAAAATAAGAGTGAGCTTATTACATTTCTAGGCATGGTAGCCTATGTCAGGAGATTTATCCCTGGATGGGGTGCCTTGACTACTCTCTCTTATCTGTGATCACAGGCAAGACAACCAAATATGTATAGACACCTGTGAAAATCCACATGGAAGCAGTTTTGCAGGTGAGGGTTGATTTGGCTTCAAATAAAGACACTATGCTGAAAGTTGACATTGTGTAGTGGTTTTGAGACAGGTAGAGGCCTAGTAGGGAACGTTGGCTACTAGGGGAGGTAAGGCCTGCCTAGTAGGTAACAGAGGACTACTAGAGGAAAACTATGGACCAGCCAAGCAGGAAGCATTGGCTGCTAGGGGACTGGTATTTGTCTCACCCAGCAGGGAATGTTGGCTGCTAGGAGTGAGGAATGTGATAGCCCAGCAGGGAAAATTGGCTGCTGTGGGCTGGTTAGGTGTCTCCACCCAGCAGGGAATGCTGGCTGCTAGGGGTGGGGAGTGTACCAGCCTGGTGAATAACATGGGCTACCAGGGCTGATTGATGACGTGACCCTGGCAGGTAACACAGGCTGTCAGGGAAAGGAGGTGCTAAGATAGTTCTATGTGCCCTTGTGTGCTTACAGGAGTTCTTTGAGCAAGCACCTTACCTAAAGGACTAGTAGGGTGTCCTTGTCTGTGTTTCCTTGGAGGCTTTGGGGAGGTCCTAAAGCTACCATTGGGGGTATGTATATGCTCAGAGGTGTTATCAGGGTAGCTGCTCAGGAAAGCAGTTGCAGAACCTGGTATTATTGGGCCTCTGGGAAGTAAAGTTGGTTACTTTGCACCTGAAAGCTCAGACTTAACCACCTGAGTGAGTAAAGACAACTGCACAGACATGAGGAATGTCTGTGGTTGAATGACACAAGTGGAGGACACTTGTGAGGGCCCAGTCAAACACCAGTAGTCTTTTTAAACTTATTGCCTGAGTCTGAGGTATTGGTAACGGGGACTGACAATGGAACCACAGAAGTTCATAGTGTAGGATCAACAGTGAAGACTAGTTTATGAACTGGAAGATCAAAGCAAGGAATGAAACCAAGATGGTTCATTATGAGGACTGGAACCAAGATGATTTATGTTGCAGATGGAGCCTGGATGGTTCATAGGAAGGACTAGCTGATGGAGGAGCTGATGGACTAGGAAGGGCTAGCTGATGGATGAAGAAGAACTAGCTGAAGGGCTAGAAGATCATGGAGAAGGACTAGCTGAAGAACTTGAAGGTCTTGGAGCAGGACTAGCTGGAGAACTGAAAGTTGGTTGAGAAGGACTAGTAGAAGTAGATGCAGGAGCAGTAATGCTTGATTTGTACTCTTGAAAGAAGGATTGTTAATAAGAAAAAAGAAGTAAAAGAATTAATTAATACTGTTGAGGAGCTGGATGTACGGGTATTCTAGTTGCCGCCAACACACTTAACATCCAGTCACTGCCCAGTTTATTGCAAATTCAATATACAGTGCAACATACCAAGAAAGTCAACAAACCAATATCACATGACTTGTGCAAGTATCCAGCAACTTGAATCCATTCTGCACATGACTGCCCTTATCTTTGATCCAACTTAAATCCCTGCCACAGCACAAGCTATATAAGTCTAAAGTATCAACCAATAAAATATTCTTCTCTTCTTCTTAATTCTATATTTGAAGCTTCCCCAAAAGTTGCTCCTCATCAATACTGCCAAAAGATATGATAAAAAAATTTGAGATAATTATCATATGAGAAAGAGAAAGAGAAAAGGAAATGGTTTACAGTGTTTGACTGTAAATTTATTAGAAAGATATTGAGTGAAACTGAAGCTAGAGAGGCCAAAAACAGGATAGAGAAACTGTGAAAACAAAGGCTGGAGTTTTTCTGGAATGGTTGAGAGAGGCAAAGAGCAAGCAAAATGCCAGTTCAAAGTGGGAAAATGTGAAGAAAATGCAGGGAAACTTGGAGAAATGTTGAAGAATTTAGGGTTCAAAAATCCCTTAAGAAAAATATAGGCAAAAGCGCTCAAGTTTTGCCAGAGAAACATGACAGGAATTATGGCAAAACTGTTTGAAACATGGAGCAGTTGTTTATCCAGAGCAAGACACCCCTGGGGTTAAACCATGGTCAAGAGAAAGTCATTTGGGTGAGCGGTTTGGCAAAACTTTTGAATCCAAGTGTTTGATTGGATGCAAGTCAAAGCCTGTTTGATCACTGTTCTGAAGGCTTCAAAAGAAGAGTTTAAGCCTAAAAATGAGGGAATGAAGCAGAAAACCCAGGGGTTTAAAGGCTGAAGTAAGATAAAAGGTTTAATATATTGTAGAGAATAAGAAACTGGATAGTTTAAGCTTTGGAAATCAAGAGTTCTGAGAGAAAACAGGGACTGAAACAAGGAGCTGAAAAGAGAGAGCTATCTGAAGCTTTTCAGGGATTGGACAGAGTGGATTACCAAGTCCACTAAGGATTCAAAACAGTGGATTAAAAGGGCCACAATGACTATACAGAGAGCTAAAGCCCAAGATAAAGAAGCTGGAGCTGTGTCAGGGATCCAACCTGTGGGGGGTTCCTGAGAACTTGTGGGTGGACGGCCCGCAGGCCCAGCAGGGAGAGCCCACCACAGGATTGGGGCTAACTTTACAATATAAGATAACAATTTTCCAAGGACTGCCCAACGTCTGCTTGTAGGCACCATGGAATCAATCAATTCAGTGAGGGTGATATACATCACCCTAAATACTTGGGTGGAAGTGGATTCATCAGTGGCAACAGATTATTGTGGGCAGTTGGGCCGCGGGGTGTAGGGCGGCGTCATTGGAACCAAATATGCAGGTAGGAAATTATACTTGTCTCAGAATAGCATAGGGGCCAGATAATTTTGGTGCCTTCTCTGTAAAGGACTTCTGTCTCTCTAGTTCTAGCTTCAGGGTCGTGGATTAGGATCTCCTCCAGAGTAAACTCCAAATATGCCGGGTTGGGTAGGTACTTGGTAAAATGTACTGGGCCAAAGGGAGCTCCTGGTGGACGGTAAAGTTTGGGCAGCTGGTCCGCGGTTTCTTGGGGTAGGTGAGCACGGGGAACAGAGCTGCAAGGAGTAGACTGTAGATGAAGTAAAACTAATAACAAGTATGGTATGATCTGGTTGAACCAAAGGCTCATGTCACTTTATTGCAAGGATGGCAATGGGCATTTTCCTGGCGGCCCAGGGTATAAGTATGCCTATCTGTCATGGTAAAACTTTCACAAATTCTGTTGGCCTGGGTTTTTCCAATTACCAGGTCTTCCCATTCTTTGGTGGCATCAGTCACGGGGGTTATTTCATTAGCTGGTTCAAACTGAGAAAGCTCAAATTCCCTAGTCAGGTTGTGGGATTGGTCACCTCTGGGTGGCCCGCGTTCTATGGGAAAATTCTCTGTTTCTCCTTCTGTGCGGGCCCGAGTTATTTTGGAATCAGTGGCTGGGCCTGTCCATTGGTTGGCTGTCTTATCAGGAACCCCCAGTGTGGAGAGTATTGGCGTAGGTACATTTGGTTCATCAAGCTTAAAAGGATTTTCCGAAGTCAAATCCTGTTCTGATTTGAGCCCAAAAAACTGCAGGTGGCTGGGCGGCTGGCCCTACAGGCTGGCGGCCCGCAAGATGCCGGGGTTTGAGTTTTGTAGTTAGGGATTTTTGATAAGCATAGTTGATAAGAGTTTGTCACTTGTGACAAGCTGGAGCAAAGTGCAGGAGCCCAAATCTCAGGAGCAGGAGTCCAAGACTAAAGAGAAGGAGCC
This sequence comes from Entomophthora muscae, assembly GCA_014839935.2. Classification (NCBI taxonomy): domain Eukaryota; kingdom Fungi; phylum Entomophthoromycota; class Entomophthoromycetes; order Entomophthorales; family Entomophthoraceae; genus Entomophthora; species Entomophthora muscae. Next base: position 291,175 of record QTSX02000031.1, on the reverse strand, counting down.
CAAGACCAAGTACAAGGAGTCCAAGAGATTATTGGAGGACTCCAAAGTATTGGCAAATACCCACTGTTTCCTGGACCCTCAGGCAATATACCAGAAGGTTTATAAGAAGATCTTCCTTCTGAGAGTGAATAAAAGCTTATTTTGACCCCTGCACAATGATCTAAGTAGTAAAGATAAGCCCTATGAGTTAATTGCCCTATATTTTTTACACTGGCCAAGGAGGAGAGGATATCTATTGTCAGAGTTGTAGAAGGTTTGTCACTAGTAAGACCTCCCAGGAAGAGTGGGAGAGGTTGACTAGACACCTTGAAATGACAGATATGGGAAGGGAATTCATTGGAAATGAGTTTACTAGGTTGCTGAAAGACTGGTCAGGCCTACAGAGGGTCTAGCACCAGCTGAAGTATAAGTGCATGGTGAGGAGGCCCGCCTAGTTATTGGAAAAGTATTGGAAGAGTTTGCATTAATGAAAGATAAGTATAAACTTCTTCTAGACACCTCCCCCTACTAGGAAATGTCAACTCCTCCAAGCCAGTCCCAGGCTATAACCCAGGACACACTATGGGGACTGGTGAACAGGAGCCCCAAACCAATGTCTGGTGATAACAAAGGCAAAAGTACATTATAACAGTATTGACTATGCGACCAGGTGGCCTGTAGCACAAGCTATAAACAAACACAAAGGCAATGATGTAAGACAATTTATTGACAAAGAGTTCATAGCTAAGTTTGGAAAACCTGACCTCATGATCACAGACGGAGGAACCAAAATTAAAGCCATTGACACCAACATCTACCTTGCCAAGAATGGAATAAAACACACCATAGCCAGCCCCTATCACCTGCAAGCAAATGTAAGAGTAGAAAAACTAAATGGCTCCCTAGTAGAAGCCCTCAGTAATTTATCTTCCAACAATCCAAAAGCCTGGGTCAACATGCTGCCAACAGCACTTATGGTGTGCAGAACACAAGTTAACCACAACAAGGGCAAAAGCCCTTATTAATTTGTCTATGGGCATAAGCCTGCCATTGTTAGCACCACCTCAAGACCACATTTACCTCTACCTAAGAAGGTAACAGAAAATAATGACCCTGACGTACAGCGTGCCAGTAAAGACCAAGAGGACAAGGAAAAGAAAAGAGTGAAAAGATAAACAATCCCACTACAACAGGAACTCTTTCAAGTTGGGGACAAAATCTGGGTTGTTAACCACAACATGCACAAATTGGAGCCAGGATTACAAGGGCCAGGCATTGTTACAGAAGTCAAGCCTAACAATACCTACCTTGTCAAAGGTATTGGGCTCAAACAGAACTCAAGAGTATGTACCATGACTTCCTCTGCCTATGGAAATCAGAAAAGCACAACAAAACTCCTGACTTCCTGTACCCAACACAAAAATGGACCAATACCAAGACATAATCCCCAACACTCTTAAGAAAATTCCTAAGGTTCCACCTTCCAATACCCCAGGAGGAGATGTTGCAGCATCTAAAATTACTCCCTCTTGGGGAACTAATTACCTGAGTGACTTGATAAATGATTCCTTGACTAATCATTAAGTCAGTGGCACTGTTATTGTTTGGCCATCTATTATGGGGATCAAAGATTTTGAGTCCTAAGTGGAACATAACTTGGACAAGCCTTGTGACTTAAGAGGATCAATTACTCAAATAAGCCCCATGAATACCATGACATACATGGACAGTATGTGGCTTCCTATGATATTATATAATACTCTAAACTCATATCCAATAAAGTATCATTCTCTTCTTAATTTCCCCCTTTATCTTGTTTGTTATACTTCCAAGAAGTATATACTCAACACAATAAATATTTTTATATAGATAGTCTGATTTAGTTTAATTTAATATTATATCAAAATGAATACATCACAACAACAAAATCAAGGAGCCAAAGAAGTACGCCACAGACCTGGACACATTTGTGGATCAAAAAATAGAGTGACTGTAGTCCAGGAGATGGAAAATGGGTGTTGTTTTGAGTTAGGCAGTGAAACCTAAACCACACATACACCACAACAAACCCAGGGTAGCTAGAATTTAAGAGCAGCTAGTATTAACCCTAGGCTACCCAAACTGTCTAGGAAGGCCACCAAGGTCACCACTACCTGAACAGTAAAAAACACAACCACTGAAAGAGTGTTCTTTGTATGAAACCCTCCTTGTAAACCACCTTCATATGCAGGGATACCTGTACCTTTTGGAAGATAGCTTTCAATAACTCTGCAGCCTTAGTAGAGGAGTCTATTGACACAAGAGCCTGTTGTGCTTGTGATAGGTAGGGACAAGCTACTACCTCTTTAGAGGAAGAGGGATCAAGCATAGTCTTTGGTGTAACTATAGTCTTTCCTGACCTCAATTTATAGGGGACAGTAATAGAGTCAGGAACTAACAACACAGAGTATTCATGCCCATCAGGTTCATCCTCATCTGGCTCTTCAGACTCACAATCACTGGAGATGTCATGAAAGAGATGTAGGATGAATGGTGTTGCTGATCCAGAAGGTGATAAAGGAGCTTGTGAGAGTGTGGCAATTTTTGGAGACAGGAGTGTCATCAACAGAGAGCATTACTGCCTCTAAGTTGACTGGGGTTTTCCCAAGTGACTTCTAGGATCAGCCCCTTTCACCTTGGTATTAGTGCACACCCAGGAGTGGTGGCCCACTATTCCATAGTTATGGCAACCTTGTTGTTTAGAGGGTGCATTTCTGTCCAAGGCCATGATTTGAGGATTAAAATTATCTGCTAGAGGAGGGTTGTGTTGTGCATTCAGGTTTGATTAAATTAACCTTTTCAATTACTTTAAATTTCATTTGGGAATTTATTAAGGATTTGAATTAATTTTAAAGAGTTGGTAGTTGATTTAAAGTCAATCACCTTGTTTTTTGCTCACTTTTGCACATTTTTGATTTGATGTTAATCATTATACACTGTAATGTTCACTAAGAGTTGAATCTACCAACTTACTTATACTACTCCCTATACTATTACAGCAGTTTCTGCTACGGTTTCAATTCCCAAACTACTCTTATCCTCTATTTTCCCTTTGTTGCAGTTTGCGACAACTTCAAAAATTATATATATAAATAAAGCTTGCTAAGAAGAGTAGGCTTAAGCTGAAATTCTACGTTCCCCTTGCCTCAGGTCCATTTTCTTTATTTTTATATTTTTTAATATTTAGAAATAAAATCACTTGAATTTACTTCTAACCTTATTGAAATACTTTAATCTTCAAAGATTTGTTTATAATTCAACTTTAAAGCTAAAATTCACAATGTTTTTTTATAAAAACTTAAATTTTCAACTTAACTTCAAAGTTATACAAATATCTTAAAATATATTTTACAAAATTAACACGGCTAGTTTCATCAGCTCAAGGTCAATTTTTAATCATCATGGAGATGGTCAGTCAGCAAAATGCTGCCATTATGACAAATCTCTTTATAATTTCAGAGAAAGTTTCTATAGATTTATGAACTATTATTCACACAGTGAATTCCTCAGTATCAATATACTGCTTTTTACCATGAGGAATTTAGTTAAAACCCTTTCTTACATAGTGATTTTGGAATTTTTACAGACATTATCCCTTCAATTTACAAATTAAAAACTTTTAGCAGTTTCACTTAAGGGATTGTTTTAACCTTTACATACCCTTTTATACCTTCTAAACTTAAACCAAGTGGCTCTTTATGCCTTTGTTTACAATCTTGTCCCATATTGGGCAAGGCCTTCCATATTGATTCTCTCTGAAAACTGGACTTGCGTGAGTCAAGTACATATCTTGCAGGAGAGTCTTAATCTCCTTCATAGAGGTTAACATTGATATGTGTGCTTTGAAGTGGGGGTACAGCAACTTGTTGACCTTATGGCTGTTAGCACACACAGTATAGGCTTCTCTGATAGATAGCTGCTGATAGTGATAATCTGTTGCCTCTCAATATAGAAGCAGTTAAAAAATTCAGCAAGTGTTTCCTTAGGTTTAAAAGCAATGTGCATGAAAGCATTCTTCTTAACCTCTAGCCTCAGATCATTTTCAAACTTATCAATCAATATCTCTTTCATTTGGGCCCAAGAGATTATATTAGCAATTTCAGGGACCACAACTTTTTGGAAAATGGGATGAAGACAGGTGAGGATATGTTCCTGTTTAAGTTCATCTTGGGCACGCCTCATGGCAGTCTCATAGATGGCCAAAAACACAGAAATGGTGATTTCTTAAGATCAAACACTTGCTTGAAATTTGGTTTGTAATTGGGATTGATACCAGACAGAGTTGTGCCACAAGAGCCATCTTGGAAATTACTGTTGAGTATGTGTATCTCACCAGCAAACTCAGTTTTACTCTCAACAGGAGGTTGCTGGGCCCACAGCTGGCGTAGACTTTCCTCTAAATTAGTGAAGGAGGCAGCCACACAAGTGCTAGTCTTTATAGCAGCAGTAGCCATTTGAGCAGCATTGTTTAAATCAATTTGCTGGATTGTAGCGGAGGCTTTAATCTATCTAGTTGAGGGGTTATTTTCTGTATCTGAGATATGAGAGGGATGAATCAAGTGTTCATATCTCTGATAAGATCACTCATCTCTTGGAGGTCATTGTCTAACCTGTCTTAGTTTTTTCCCAATTCCTGGATCTCTTGAGCCTGATCATTCAAGGAAATTGCTTATTATATCCTAGAAAGCCTTCAATGCTAGAGCAGCATACACTTTATTCTTCATGAGGAGGAGAAGGGTCAGTAGCCACTCAAGCAGCACACAGCTTGTCTAACTAAGCCCTCAGTTATGCCACTAGATTAGCAAGTATGACAATTGGAGGATCAGAAGTAGGCAGAGGAGGCATTTGTGCCTCTTGAGCAGCTTGCTGTCTGTGTCAGGAATGACAATTTGGATGCTCCTGAATCCCAAAATATGGAGCCAGAGTCAAACCCTGGACAAAACCCTTTGAAGACCGCCAGACCCATAGGCTGGGAACCCAATAACCCACTGCTAATTGATGAAGTTGCTGCCAGACCACCAGGACCCAAACCCTTAGCTGCCCCACAAGATTCTGCAAGCAAACCACCATTGCAAAATGCTGAGAATTCCTCCAAGGTACCAATGCTTGACACCGGCGGTTTTCCCGGTGAAATAGACATATTTCTCCCTGGAAGTTATTCTAAAGTCCCCCAAAGTCCCAGGGAAGGCACTGAACCCAAAGAGGCACCCAATGCCCAAATCAATAAACAGAAGTATTTGAAGTCTTCTCACCCCAAAGCAGCCAGTGGCAAACCGCCAGTGCCAAGCATCACACTGCCATCTTAGACACCAGATGCCAACCTGCCTGAGCCCAGAAAACCCGACCAGGTAGTGAAGCCTGGCAGCGTGGTATAAATACCTGCCAGGCCAAGACCAACCCACATTGTCATTTTTAAATAAAGGTTATGAGATATTGGTTTCCCCAATTATTGCCATATTTTATTCTTGTCATCTGCCAGTTAACTAAAAGATCATCTGACCCTCCTGCCAGCCCACCAGCTACGTACTTCCCGCCAGGTGTCCCCTTTGGTCCTGTCCATTTCAAAGAGTACCCCTTAAAGCCTGAGTACAAGGACTATACCGCCAACAACATACTAGCCTGGGATCCCTTGGCCAGAACTACAGAGTTAACCAGATACAACCAAGAAGGCCCTTGGTACGTCACCAAACCCTGTCTGTTCAGAGATAAATACAACTTACTTCCTGCCTACCAAATGGATATGGAGCCACCTGTCACCCCCAAACCAATACCTGCCTCTGCCGCCAAGCTCCCCCTGGACCATACCAATAAGTTATTTGGGACAGTATATATTACTCTCACAGGAGTAATATATATTATTGTTCCTGTCACCGGTCTGTAGTTGTGGATGGGCAAGTCAATGACCTACCTTATTAAGTTAGAGCCAATCCTTTGGTGGGCCCTACCCACCCAGTCCGCAACCCACCAGTTCCCAAACGCTAGCAAGCTGGCAGATCAGGGTTGATTCCCTGACAGTCTGTCAGTTACCTTGAGTTCCTGAATAGCAGCACACACATCCTTCAAACCAGAGTCTGTTTTGCCAGTAGAAAGAGTGAGAGGCACTTAAGGTAAAGGTTTACACTGAGTGTCCACATAAGACTGTAGTTTACACAAGGAGGCAAACCAATTATCTTGCATTGTAGTGTATGAAACTTGGGCAGCAGACAAGGACATGGTGATAAACTGCTCTAAAAGGGTGAGCTGCTGATGGCATGCTCTCTAAACTATTGAGTTTTTCAATCAAATTCTTCATCATGGTATTATAAGGCCTTGACCAAAATGGAACAAGATTATGAATAAAGGTGTACAGAGCTACTGGATTTAAATTTAAAAGATATAAAAATTTAGGTACAGTTTTCCGTAAAAACTTAAGAGAAACTTCCAAAAAATTTAATTTGTGAAATGAGGAGACAAAATTTGTAAAAATCCAAAAATTATAGTATAAGAAAAAGTGTCCACTAAATTTTGAGTGGTTACAAGTGGTATGTCAATGTTGGGAAAATCTCCATGAGAATAGTAAGTCATCACTCTTGTCAGGGATTTTGTTCCTGACTACATTAATTCTATAGATGACATAAGGGTCAAAACAGAAGAACAAACAACCAATTTTAATGTACCATACATCAAGGAATCAACAGTTATTGATCCAGACATGGATCAAACTCAAAAACTAAAAAAAGACCTAGTGTTAGCTCAAAGAATGAATTTAAACTTAGTTTACCTTTTTATTTACAATTCACTCAATTGGTTTACGCTTTTGATTTTGAAAAGGATAAAGGGAACATAATAATCACTTACTGCTTGCTCTTTGACTGGCTTCATTCCCAATTGTTTATGCTCTCAACCCAATAATCTACACATAAGACTTTGAAAATCAATAACCATAACAACGGTTCAGAACTCCTCCTGCTTGTCATGATGACTGCCACTAGAAGATTGTATCTCCTCTGTCTTTATTGTTTCCTCTGGTCTTGGAAAAGCATTTCCAATCAAGTTAAGAATGGCTGCTCCAATATCCTCTTCTTTTGGTTTCACTTAAAGAAACCAAGTTTCTTACCCTCTTTTACCCAATGATCCCTCACTTTGATTCATCTCATAACAGTATTTAAGTAGTCATTTTGAGTACTTAAAATATTGTTCTAGCAATAAGGCTTATTTCTTCAAACAATATCTTCTTGTACTCTCACTTATTTTTGACACATCTTTAGAACCATGAAAGGAATTTCATTCCTTTTCTGGTGTCTAACCTTGCTTCTGCTTCTTGCCTTTGCCTTAGAAGGACTTACACACACAACTGATTGGCAAAATTCTTCACTTGATGAGTCTCATCAAGAGGAATCTCTGGCCCATATTTGGTTAAAGTATCCTTCAGGTCATTGGGGGAGAAAGTTTAATTATGGTTTTACTACTATTCTCCCTCCTGACGCTGACGTTTCCTTGGTCAGACCTAATTCTTTTTTCTACCTGTTAGTATAATTGGTAGGATACTATCTTTTAGAAAGGTTTAGCTCCCTAATGGGGATATTTGCCTTCCTAGGGCATTTAGGTCACTTGGCAATGGTTACGGTTCCCATTAGGTCTGTAATAGCAGGACTGAATCTAGGGGCCCTCACCCACAAGATTGGGAATTTATTCCCTTTTAAGTGGGTCCCTGACAGCTCTATAAAAATTTTCTTTAAAATTTAAAAGATTTGTAAGTAAAGCAGCAGTTTTCTGAGTTACTATTTCCATGGTAACAAAATTTTACTCTAGATTGATACAACTTACCTGCATAATTTTTTAAATAAGAAAAATGATTTAGGTTTTAAATAAAAAATAGACTGTGTAAATTCTATAAAGAAAAACAAAGTGATTTTGATAAATCAGTAAAAATGAATAGCAAAATTTTAAAACTTAAAGTTAAAATTTTAATTTTTTAAATTTATTATTAAAAGATTTAAGTATAATAAAAAGATAAACTTAAGTTCAAAGTTGAAAATTTAAGTAAATTTCAAAGATTGAGTTTTTTAAGAAAAAGAGAAATTGCTAATTTTGAAGTTGAAAATTTAAGTAAATTTTAAAGATTGAGTTTTCTAAAAAAAGAAACAGGTAATTTCAAAGCTAAATTTTAAGCTTTAAATTTAAAATGGTTAAAATTAAGAAGTTATAATCTTAAGCAGGAGAAAAAAATTAGAATTTTGGCTTAAGCCTACTCTTCCTTGTTGGGTTTATTTATATAGAAAAGTAAGTTGCAACTGCAACAGAAGACATAAGAGGGAGAGTTTGAGTAATATTCAAGCAGAAGCAGGATATCTTCAACAGTTTCAAAATTAAGAGGTAACCAAGGTGGTTATATAACGTTTGAGATGTAACCAACATTTTGCTTTTGACATCAAGCAAAAATCAAGCATCAGAAAAGGGAAGGGGATTTAACTCAAAAGTACTAACTTAAAAATTTGAAATTTAAAATTCCTAAAGAAAAATCAATTTCCAAACTTTAAAAATCAAAATTTAAGCTTGGAGCATGATAGGTATCTTGGGCGGCCAAACTAGCCTCCACAGAGGAACACCAAGAAGCAAACTCTTCTTAATAGGATTAAAAGCTCCCCTCCACATAAGTGGGGAGTAAGGCGCTCAGGGAATCAGTGGTGCTTTGCAAGTGTTGCTGTATCACCAATGGATATTGCTGGTTCACAAAAAGAAGCAACAATAAGTTGTGCACCCATTGTTAAAAGGCAAAAAACTGGTTGTAGTTATTTCTGGAGGCAGTGGTTAGTTCATTGAGCTGGTATACATGTGAACCCAATGCCAAATGGTGATGAACCAGAGAGGGGTGTAAAATTGTTGCACTTAATCTCCTAAAGAGTGCAGGTCACTTATGTATTGAAGGGCATACCTATTATCAAATAGCATGAGAAGTAGCTCAGGAAGTACATCAGTAAGAGCTACTCCAGGGGGACTTCCAGCAGTGAGGGAGAGTCCTCTGACCAAGTTGAAGGCAGCATGTTGTATCTTTTCACGTGAGGGGGCTTCAAGGGAGAGAGGAGAAATTTGAGGTCTTATAGCTATCTTGATGACTTTAGATATAGTGGTCATGTCAGTTATGTCCTCTTCAATGGGTGGAGCAGCTATGGTAGGCAAGGTACATTTGGAGGACAGAGGACAAGCAAGGCAAATAAAAGTATTAGCATATGGCATAAGGGAGAGGCTTAGCGCCCCTGTAGTGAGCACCATTTTTGTCAATTTGCGCTCTAATATACTGAAATAGGAGAGAACTTGGCAGGAAGTCTTTATGATAAAAGACTTGCAGTTCAAGCTAAGCGGTAGTTAGCAAACTGGGTGTTACAACAAGGTAAAGCATATTACCTTTTGCCCTGTGATGAGATAATGTAAATATGAATTTTCCTAAATGGTAGGAAGAGGGCACTTGAATCTTAAAGGGAAAGTCCAAAAGCAAAATATAGATAAACTTAATTTTATTTGGAAAGGTGAATTCCCTTAAATCCCATGAGATTTGATCAATTTATCATTAGTAGAGACACCAATGTGGCATACCACTGATAGAGGTACAGCCAACTCACTAATTGCTCTCAATCTATACTTGGGTAAACTGAACACCCCAAAGAAAAAGTGAGAACCCTCAATTTCACAACTATTATTGAAAACCAAACTATCTGTCTGTCCAATTGATAATACCTCCAAAGTTGGGTTCACAGTACTCCTCTTTAATATCAAAGTTATCTTTGCTTGTAAAACTCATTGTAAACAAAAAAGAATAAAAATTCTATTAAAAACAAAAAAGCAAAGTATTTACAGAGTATTAATTTATTTAAGTGTGTGGTCCTATTTGAGACATTCTCTCATACATAAATGGCTAAATTTTGAATCATGTACATTGAAAATAATGCTGTGGTTCCCTGAATAAATTTTGGTGGACCTGCAAATGAAATCCACTATTTTGATTTTGAGCTTCAAAAATAAGCAATATTTTCAAAAAAGAGTTGTTTTTTGTTTGAGCTTATCACTTTTGTGACTGAACCTCATTTTTTCTCTGTTTGTATCATTTTTGTTGCACACTCATGATCACATTTGACGTAGACTGCTTCAGATGTGACTGAATTGTGTTTTTTAATATGTATTATTTTTATTTGCTGTCTCATTTCTGGGATTCAGTATTCAACTTTAATTTTGTTGTGTGATTGACAATTTTTGTTTTACATACCTAGATAAATGAAAATTCCATTGAGTGAATTGAACTTCAACTGGCTCTGATTGATCTTTTTGTGTGGATGACCTATGCTTTCTAAACTGAATAAGACATGTTTATCTCAACAGGCTTGAAAACTACTTTTCAAGATAATTATCTTGCCTCTTCTTTTTAACCAATTGATTAATATGGGCTTTTAATCTCAGATAACCAACTTTATTTCCTAAACACCCTGGGTCATTAGGCTTAGAAACTTTTCACTATACAGCTATCCTAGTGGTAATTTTAGGCTCCTTATTAATGCAAAGTAGCAATAGGTGTCCCCTTAAAGATACCCAAAAAACATGAGTGGAAAAACTCTAACCATTGTGATTGTGTACTCAAATGCATTATTGCCCCAGTTAGTTGTAGTATTTCAACACCATATGGAATATTCATCTCAGGCACATATTTACCCTTGCACAGTACTAGTAGGTTTCTCTCCTATTGGTACTAAAAAAATTTAAAGACCAAATATCAATAATAATGGTTGGATAAAACACCAGCCATTATATCTGGGCAACAAACAAAACAACAGTAACCCATGTTGATTGGGCAGCTAACCTTTATTAAGCTAAAATCATCCCACACCTATAGAACACCTCAACCTGTGCTCACCTAATGTGGTGGTAAAATTATTCCTTTTAGATGGTGGGCATAGATCTTTTCTGGTCAGTGTGTGGTTCTGTATTTCTCATTCAGTCTAAGCCCAACACTACATGATATTTGGGTATATGTAAAATTGAACCACTTGAGGTGATCTGGAGTCACCTATCTTTTTATAACTGGTTGGCTTCTTTGGATACTGTCACACCTCTGCCATGGTGACATGCTGTATATTGCTCATAGAGGAGGATATTTCCACAAGATTGGTTATTTATCTTGTCATTAGGCAACTGGGGTGAAGTCAACTCCCTGGTACTTGACTCCCTGGTACTCAACACTTTGTCGAGTACCAAGGAGTTGAGTGCTGTATATGCAAATCTATTAGTATTTTTGGCTTAACCAATTTCAAGCTAATTTTTACTAGTAATTTAGAGGTTCAAAACCAAAATCTGATATTAGATTCACTCAAATTTGAATCCCTTTAGTAAATCATTTTGCTCAAAGACCAATTTAAGCGGCAATTTATATGTAAATTTACTAATAAAAAATAAAAACCTGTGCTCAACACTCTAAAAGGAAAAGTGGCCAGTTTGACACTTTTTAAGCCAAATCTTAATTTTATTAATAAAAAAATATGCGCTTATGTAAATTTTATTATTTACTATTATATTTTTATTATTAGTGTCCATAGTTGTTGATTAAGCTCCCAAGCACCAATATACTGGATTTAGTGGTATATACATTAATCAACTAAACCTGTCAGAGATTCAGTCTTGGGCAGCTGGCCTGTCATTTTCAGGGGTAACTTGGGCCGGTTTTTTTGCAGGTAAAGCCCACCACAAGAAAGGAGCTAACCTAAAAAGGTAGGAGAAGGACTTCCCCACCCAGGACCACAGGCCAGTGGCCGGGATTATAGTGTCAATCACCCCTGTGAGGGTGATTGTCAGGATTAACAATTCTCTCCCCCTGGAAACCAGGCCTGAGAGTTGGATTCAAACCCTGACCCTGGATTCCTGCAGGCCGCCAGCCCTATGGACCAAGGGCCTGCCTGTCCGCGTTTTCCTGAGACTGAGCCTCCACAAGCTGAAGCCCCTGCTAAGTCCTGAAGTCAGAATACCAGTGCAGGTTCAACTATGGTGGTGCCCAAGGAGGAGCTTCTCAAATTGCCCAATGAAGGCAGAGAAAGTTCCTCTGTTAACTTCATGAACTTGAAGTCCTCTTGGGTAACTAATCAGATTTGATTACCAAAGAAAAACACAGGCTTTAGGACCAACCCTGTGACCACAGCCCAAAATCAAGAAAATCAAGTGAGCAATTTGGACATTCCAACCAATGAGAGAACACTCAGCTGAGGTGCCATTTTGCTGCTCCTGCACTCAGGCCTCCTGCCCACATTTTTAACAATATTTTGATGAAGCCCTCATGGAAAATACTAAGTTTGGAGGTAGGATAATATATATGCATATAGATTCTGTGCTCAAAATTTATTGCCATTTTTGAATACAGATTATGTTATTTTGGCTTACACAGCTACTGCCTTATTTTGTATTTGCCATCTATCAATTCAGTATAAGATCTCCCAGCCCTCCTGTCCCTCTGCCCGCAGATTCCTGTCCTCCAGGTGTTCTCTTTGGCCTGTCCATCTTACAGAATACCCTTTGAAACCTGAATATAAGGAATAAACCCCGGAGAAAATACTTGAACTAGATCCCTTGGCCCACATACAATCCACAGTTAGATACAACTGTCAAGGCCTGTGGATATTCTCAATACCCTAATTTTTTAGAGGGAAGTTCAACTATCTTCCTGCTTATAAACTGCACATGGAACCGCCTGTGGCCCCCAAGCCTATGCCCTCCTCCTCACCCAACCTCCCAACTGACCACACTGGCAAGCTATTTGGGATTGTGTACATCACCCTCACATGGGTGATTAACACTATAATCCTGGCCGCCGGCCTGTGGTCCTGGGTGAGGAAGTCCTTCTCCTACCTTTTTAAGTTAGCTCCTCTCTTGTGGTGGGCTTTACCTGCAAAAAACCTGGCCCAAATTACCCCAGAAAACAATGGGCTGGCTGCCCAAGACTGGATCCCTGACAGTGATGTACACAATCCTAAACAGCTTGCCAGTGTGGTCAGTTGGGAGGTTGGGTGAGGAGGCAGGCATAGGCTTGGGGCCACAGGCAGCTCCATGCAGAGCTCTTAAGCAGGAAGATAGTTGAACTTCCCTCTAAACAATTTGGGTATTGAGAATATTCACAGGCCTTGACAGTTGTATCTAACTGCGGATTGTATGTGGGCCAAGGGATCTAGTTCAAGTATTTTCTCTGGGGTATATTCCTTATATTCAGGTTTCAAAGGGTATTCTGTAAGATAGACAGGCCAAAGAGAACACCTGGAGGACAGGAATCTGCGGGCAGAGGGACAGGAGGGCCAGGAGATCTTGTACTGAATTGATAGATGATAAATACAAAATAAGGCAGTAGCTGTGTAAGCCAAAATAACCTAGCCTTTATTCAAAAATGGCAATAAGGTTTGAGCACATAATCTATAGGTATATATAGCATCCCGCCTCCAAAATTAGTATTTTCCATATGGGCTTCATCAAAATATTGGGGAAAATGTGGGCAGGAGGCCCAGGTGCAGGAGCAGCAAAATGGCACCTCAGCTGGGTGTTCTCTTATTGGTTGGAATGTCCAAATTGATCACTTGATTTTCTTGATTTTGGGCTGTGGTCACAGGGTCGGTCCTAAAGCCCGTGTTTTTCTTTGGTAATCAAATCTGATTGGTTACCCAAGAGGACTTTGAGTTCATGAAGTTCACAGAGGAACTTTCTCTGCCTTCATTAAAAAATTTGAGAAGCTCCTCCTTGGGTACCACCATAGTTGAACCTGCACTGGTATTCTGACTTTGGGACTTAGAAGAGGCTTCAGCTTGCGGAGGCTCAGTCTCAGGAAAACGTGGGCGGGCAGGCCCTTGGTCCATAGGGCAGGCAGCCCGCGGGAAACCAGGGTCAGGGTTTGAATCCCACTCTTGGGCCCGGGTTTCCAGGGGGAAATAATTGTCAATCCTAACAAACCCACTTGTTTTACATTATGTCATTTATGGGTTTGTAGATTAAGTGGTGCCACATAAATTAAGCCCAATTTATTAACAGATTTCATATGTCATTTATAAAAAATGGAAACTTGACTACCCCTTCATTTGACACTATCCACTTGCCACATAATTGGTTTCAGATTTAGCTAATCAAAGGCTTGGAATTAAAGCTAAAAAATAAGTGACACACTATGAGCGCCACTCAACACCCATCCATTTGACACTTTAACTTGGGGACTTGTACAGAGAGCTTCTTAATGTTTTAATCAACACTATGGTAAATAATTTACTCCCAGCTCCTCCCAGCATAATATGATAACTAATAAACACCTTCCCACCTATTTACCTTTTTAACTTATGTTGTATTTTTTTTTAATTTTTGAGCATATGATACTACCTTGCTTTTGGGTTAACTTTTGGAATCTGTTTTAAATTTAAGCAAGTTTTATATGTAAAAAACATAGTAAATTTGATGTTTCTGCTCAACTCCGGCATACTTGACAGTGAAAATTCAGCTTTTCCTGGCATATCAACAGTGCCAAACTCAACACTTTACTATGTTTTGAATACTCAACCCCAAATAAAAAATTCCACTTAATATTTTTTTGCAGTTATAATCTTCTACTCTCCTGGCTTCTCCCCATATAATTTTCATATACTTTATTTTATTTTTAATTATACTTTTTCATTGATTTAGCACTAAGATGTTATGCTGAACCTAAAATCTTTGATGCTTCATCATAAAATCACTTATTTTCTATGTTTTAACCTTTATATCTCTACTTTGAGTTTCTATTTTTCTTCTATTTACTTTTTTATGTTCTTTATTGCTAAATAAGACTTTATTTGCATACTTTTTACTTAACTTTTGTTTTGCTTTACCTCTTTGTGTTTCATATCTTTTACACTGCTTTATTTACAATGCTAAACTCTTCTCTGGATAAAATCAAACAAGAACAGCCAACAGCCCAAGCACCAAGCCTCCAAGGGCTCCAAAGAAACTGCCTCTACTCCCAAGCGTGCCAAGAAGCCTGCAAAGGCAAAGTCTCCAACCCCATCTCCTCCCACCCCATCTCCTCTCACTCCACCTTCTCCTACTCCATCCCCTCCCACTCCTCCCCCCTCCACCCTCATCTTCAACTTCCCCCCAAATCCTCAAATAAAAGTGATGTCTCTCTCACTGATCACTCATTTTACAATTCACAGGCTGACTCCACGCCCACTAGGGAGCGCTGTACCAAAAAGCCAAAGGCTGCCAAGGAGCCCATCTTTTCTTCTGGCAAGAAAAAGGAGGCATCCAATCAGGCCTCAAAGAACCCTTCACTCCTGATGGCTCTTCTCTCCCTCCCTCATCTGACCCAAAAAATGAGCCTGAGGAGTACTCCAAGAAGTTCAAAGCTTCTGTTCATGTGACTTGGGATCCACTGGCCATCCACAACATCTGTAATGTGGACAGGGAATTCAAAGTCCCTAAGCGCATCCCCTGTTACTTCCTCATCTCATCCATAAAGAGTGGCCCTGGGTACATCACTGATAATGACATCTTTAACTGTAACAATCAAAAGCGCCAAACAAAAAGAAGCACTTTGTCTGTGAGGATAAGAATTTTGGGGCCCGCCTGAACACTGAGGGCTGGGAGCAGGTCCCAGCCAAAAAAGGGGAGCACACATGTGAGCCCCCAGTCATTTAATTACAATGATGGTCAAGGGGTATCTTGTACAAGTGATCCCCACCTCAGCAAATATCTGAACTTCTGATCTGGCCATTAAGGCCGTACAACACCTAAAGCCCAAAATATTAAGCTGGTTTAACTCAAAAACAGTTGGTCAAGTTCATCAGCAGCAAACAGATTGCTGCCCATCCTCCCCTGTCCAAGGCCTCTGAAGTCCGCTTGGAGCTCAAGCTCACCCATGAGCTTAAGCAGCTCCCAAGTGGGGAGCGCTTCCTCCTGCACAATGCTGGGCTTGGCTCCAAGGACCAGATTATTTGCTACACAACTCAGCAGAACCGGACAGAGTTGAAACAGGCATCAAACTGGCAATTTGATGGTACTGTTGTGAATAACGGCATTCACCATGTTTTGATTTCGCCTTTAGTGAGCCATTTTGAAGACAAATCTCTTGCTTTTGCTTTTGACTCTTGAAATGAACTGGTTTCTGCATCAGGAAATATGATTGTTTGGTTTCCTGACTCTGCGCAACTCACTTGCTCCACTCATGCTTGTGGCAAGTGATCCTACTGTCCTGGTAGTGTTTTGTGGTATTCCTAACCACTATATAATCCATTTCCTATTTTACCAATAAAATTAAGTTCTATTCACATTGTTGTCTTTGTGTCTTCTGTACTTCTGCGCCTCTCTCTAGCCACGCCTAGTAGAGATTATTCATCCAGGGCCACAAGGTAAACACATTTGCCTTCCCTGTCATCTAACCAAGACTTAGTACAAATCTAATCCTAAGGTTATGATTCCCTGTTGTGTATCTGTGCCGCGCCTCAGAACACAACAAAAATGGTGCTCACTACAGGGGCTATAAGCCCCTTGGTTATCCCTTTAGCATCTACATTTTCAGGTCCCTTGCCTTTGCCTATTTTGGAATTGACCTTGCCTGAAATTACCAGCCCTCCTATTGAGGAAGACATTGACAACCCGCATATTGTCCCCACTGTACTGAACCTTGGGAATGGTCCCCGCCTAGTTGCTTACCCTATGGGTACCCCTGACTTGGAACAAGTCATGGCAGTAGCCCTTGGGATAGCTTGGGACGGGGCCATCCCTAGCCTTCAGCTACAGTTTAGCTGTGCCAAATACTATGAGTTAATTGTGGCCCTTCAGTTTCCACAACATCTCCTCTCAGCTACTGGCTCCACTGAACACCTGCTGTCATCCTTTGTACAGCTCACCTTGGCCCACCACCAGATGGTGTTGGGACTCCACGTTCAAGAGATCTTGTCTCTACAAGCAGCTGTTACCCATCATTGGGACCAGTTTGCCGCCTATCAACAATGGATTCATTCCCTGTTATCCCTGGTATCTGACAATCAGCTTGATTTGGTCACCTCTCAAACACGTTTAGTCAATTCCATTGAGAAAATGCGCCAGTCTATCCCTGAGTACGTTAGGAAGCGGCTACATGAGTTTCACCAGTTAGAACATCCCTGGCAAACTCAAGTAGACTCCACCCTAAACACTTATCTCAACAACTTTGAACGCCTAATGCAACAGCTTAATGCATTCAGTGTCTATTACTTTGAGCAATTGCAACAGGTAGCTGACCTTGCCGCCCAAGGTCTAAATGAGCTCAGTGCAGAATTTGATCAAGAGAGAGCTACTACTGCCGCAGCTATTGCCAAACTTCAGAGTCAGGTGAATGAGCTGTCTACTCCCAAACCTGATTTTCCGCCTTCTCCTCCTGCTGATGATCTAGTGGACAGAGAGCAGAGGATCTGGGAGGCCATCTGAGAATTACGCACTTCCACTTGTAGCCAAGGACGTCCTACTGAAATGCCTCAACCTGACCCCCAGGTTCTTGCGCTGACTGCTCAGGTTGCTGAACTACAGCAAGAAGTTGCTGCTTTACGTGAGGTAGTGACGTCTGCTGCTAGCCCACTTGGGGTTAACAAGGAAGATGGCTGTTGTCCTGGTTTGGCGGGGCTCCTCAAATCCACTGTGCTAGGGAGTTGATTGCCCTAGCTAATGAGGTGGACCATTTGAAACAAGATCAGACTGAGTTGGACAGAGACGTACAGGAGATGATTGAGCTGATTGATTTGGTAAACAACATATTTGCCCCCTGCCTATCAGTGGGGCCATCCCTTACTTTGCAGCTGGCCAAGCTCTCCACTGTTGTCACTACCCAAGGACAATGCCTAGATGTTACTGAACGACAGACCACTCTAGCCAATACTACAGGTGCCAGAACTACTGAGACTCTGACGACCCTTGAAGAAAGTGTTTGACAACTATGGGCTAGATAACTCCCCTCCAAATCTGAAGCTGAGTTCTCCCTGCGCATAAATGTACTCAATAGCAGCAATGGTGGTCCAGCTCCCAAGGCACACTTCAAGCCTACTTTTAAGCAAGTCTTTGATCCCAAAACCTCAACTATTGCAGCTTTCTTAACTATTTATGAGACTGTCATGAGACAAGAATCAGATGAGGTTAAGAAGGAACACATTCTAACCTATCTACACCCAACCTGTCAAGAAGTAGTCGTGCCAGAGCTGCCCATCATTGAGACCTGGGAAGACATGAAACAGCTCCTGATTGACAAGTTTGGTGGTGATCTTAGCCTGGAGGTGAAAAAGGATGCCTTCATGCACATATCTTTCAAGCCCAAAGAGACGTTAGCCAAATTTGTAGACAGATTTTACATGGAGGGTCAACAATTAATAACAAGCAGACAATTGACGGCGCATGAAGCGTATATGGCCTGTGCCCAGGCCCTCAAGGTGAATCAACTCCTGTGTCTTCATTTCAAGGCCCGCAAAGCTATGCTGTCCTCCATGAAAAGTATAAAGACACTGCTAAAGGATATGCATCTTACCCATTCTGGGGCAGTTGTTTGGGAGAGTTGTGCCGCTTCCAACTCTGGATCTTCTTCTTGCGGCCCTGTATCCTCACTATGAACTCACAAAATCCTCCTCAATGTCAGGGTTGCCACAACTGTGGTCGGATAGGTCACCACTCTTGTGTCTGCACCAATCTGCGGGTTGAAGGAGCTGATCCCAAGGATCAGTCAGGAAAAGAAAAGTCAACCTAGAGGCAGAGACGCTCTTGGTTGACAATTCTTCCCAGTCTCCTTCTATACCTCCGCCTGCTACTGACTATGAGCCTGCTGATGATGAGGCTCCTTCTATCCTCCTCTTGTTTCACAATATCTCTGATGACTCTGACCTGGATGACTCTGATATTGATGGCACTGATGCATATGGGTACTCTGTTCTGGCTGTTCCCAAAACCATTACAGTCCCCTATAAGTTACAATCTGGGAAGACTACAACTACCACCAAGCCCTTGTCTGAGGCCAAAGCGGTTGTCTCCTGCCCCTATCTTACTCAGACAAAACGGTCCCCTGTATTAGTGGAATCATCAGAGGAAGCTGCTGAAGTTGCAGACGCCATTTTCAAGAATGTATCTGTCTTACTCCCTCTTCAAACCGTATATAAGGAGTTCCCAGAACTAATATGCATGATTGTGAAATGGGACAAGGAACTAGCTGAGGCGCAGGATATCTTGGCTGTTCTGCCACCCTTTGGACGCACCACCACCCGGGTAGAGATATCTATCCAGAAAGTAAAAATCAAAGCCGTCCTGGACACTGGTTCTCCTGTCAACGTTGTTTCTTCTAAACTGGTGAAGAAACTTAAGCTGGCCTCCAACCTCAACTACCATCAATCCTATGGCATCACTGGTCTCTCCATGACTCGCGCCATTGGCGCGTACTCCGCCTTGCCAATGCAATTTGGTAAACTCCTATTGGCTGCGCCAGCTGTTATTCTAGAAAATGAGAGCTATGACCTTTTGGTTGGTACCCAGTTCCTTTGGGAATATAATGGGATCATCAACCTAAAGGATGTTTATCTTTCTTTCCTAGGGTAAAAAGTCCCTCTGATCTTTGAGGAGCCAATCAAAGTTCCTGGTAAACGTTTGAAGACATGTACACTGGAGTACCCCACTGGGGTTTTCACCCTAAAATACCAAACCCATTCCACCAACATGAAGTGTCCTCCCATGGATTGTCCTGCAACTGAGGGAATTCCTCTCATGACCACGTCTGCTGTCACCATCCCTCCAGGTTCTCAGGCCATCATAGACTCACAGATATCATATTAACTACCTGAACAGACTTTCTTAGAGCTGTACTCCCCTTGTTTGCTGGGGCGTAACAAGCCTTACCTTTGCCCTGGAATTCTAGACGTCTCCCATAAGGATCCCATTCAATTACTAGTTGCCAACCTTACCGCGCTTCCTATGACTGTATCCAGAGGACAAGTTGTTGATTACAGAAAGTTGTTAAATGCCCCTGACGTCTTATCCCTTCACCCTTTTGGAACGTTTCAAGACTTTAACCTACCCAAAAACAAGCCTCAAGTTCTATCTCTGTTCACTGCCCAAGACTTCCCTCAGTTGTCCCCAGTACAACAGAAAGAGGTGCTTGATTTACTAGACCAATTCTCAGACATCTTTGCTAAAGATAGCACTGATTATGGGCTGGCCAAAGGTGTGATTCATCAGATTGACACAGGAGATGCTCCTCCCTTTTGTGCCAAGCCATATTGCTGCAGCCAAGTGGAAGATGTGCAGGTTTCTAAGGAGCTCAAACAACTGCTGGACGCTGGACTGCTAGCTCCCTCTCAAAGTCCCTGGGCTTCTCCTCTGCTCATCTTAAAGAAAAAGGATGGGGGGCCCTGGATTGTGATGGACTATTGGAGGTTGAATTCTCTAAACAAGAAAGATTCCTATCCCTTACCGTGCATTGATGATGCTCTTTGACACCTCAGGGGTTCTAAGTTTTTCTCTGTCATGGATTTGGCGTCTGGTTACTGGCAAGTTGACCTCTCTCCCAAAGACCGTCAAAAGGCTGTGATCATCACATCAGAAGGATTGTTTGAACCTACCTGCATGCCACAAGGGCTCTGTAATGCCCCGGCAACTTTCCAGAGGGCCATGGACTCCATCCTGCGTGATTTGAAGTTGTTGTTTGTCTTAGTCTATCTAGATGATATAACAGTCTTCAGCGCAACTTTCACTGATCACCTAGCCCATCTTAAAGAGGTGTTCATAAAGATCCGAGAGGCTGGCCTCAAGCTAAAGCCCTCTAAGTGTGCTTTCTTCAAAGAACACCTTGAATTCCTGGGCCATGAAGTAATCCAAACGGGTATTTGTCCAATGACTAAGAATGTTGAAGTCATTGACAAAATGCTTCTGCCCACCAACCTACAAGAAGTACAAGTCTTTCTGGGCATGATGGGTTACTATAGGCAATTCATTCCTGATTTTGCTGATACTAGCAAACCCCTGGTCCAACTGTTGTGTAATGTTCCTTTCAAATGGACCGCCAGCCAACAGCAGGCCTTTGAGACTCTAAAGCAGAAACTCAAAGAAGCACCCATTTTAGTGTACCCCAATTACAATAAGGAATTCATCTTGTACACTGATGCTAGTGACCTTGCTATTGGGGCTATCTTGGCTCAGCTCAATGATGAAGGTGTGGACCACCCTGTAGCCTATACTTCCCGTGTGCTAAATAAGCATGAAAAGAATTATAGTGTTACAGAGAAGGAGTGCCTTGCTGTGCTGCATGAAGTCAAACAATTCTGCCACTACATGTATGGTACCCATTTCACTGTCGTCACTGACCACGCTTTGCTCAAATGGTTACAACAACTTAAGGAGCCTGAAGGACGCTTAGCCAGATGGGCCCTCTGCCTGCAAGGTTATGATTTCACTGTGCTCCATTGCCCTGGGATTCAACATCAGAACGCTGATGGGTTGTCCCAAATGCCCATCCTTGCCCTACATCCTGCTGAGGCAGACTGCCTGTACGAGCTAATTGGCTACCCTTCTTCCTGTGAAAGTGAGACAGAAGAGGTTTGATTTGCCCTGTCCAAACTGTCTGAAGACACCCTCATACACAACAACCAACTCTATAAGAAGGTGCGGGGTCAATACCTGCCATACATGCGCCCCAGTCTTTGCCTCTCCTTGGTGTTGTAAGCCCATAAAGAGACTGGCCATGGAGGCATTGCCAAGACCTTTGACTGGCTTCAGAAGAATTACTTCTGGGAGAATCTTTGCCTGTTGATCCCAGATGTCATAGCTAGTTGCCATGACTGCCAACTTCAGAGGCCCTGAGCTGCTTCTCACAAATTCAAATTGGTTCCCCCTCAACACACTTTTCATACGGTTAGCATTGATGCTGTAGGCCCTCTCCCCCGCTTGTGTTCCGGATGCCGCTTTATCCTGATTGCTGTCAACCACTTCAGCAAGTGGGTAGAAGCTCGCCCCACTAAAGATATCACTGCTAAGACTACTGCTGCCTTCCTGCTGCAGGATGTTTTCTACCGCCATGGCTGCCCTCAAGTGCTGTTGTCAGACAACGGAACCAACTTCAATGCCAAACTTGTAACCTCTGTTTTTGAAGCTCTAGGAACTCACCAGTCTTTCTCTGCCCCCTATAATACTTCCACTAATGGGGCAGTTGAGCGTGTCAACTTGACACTGGTTTCTATCATGAGAAAACTCACTTACTCTGATGCTGCCAATTGGGATCTATACTTACCTGCTGCACTCTTTGCATATTGTCTGAACAGGCATCAGATCACAGGGTACTCCCCCTTTGCCATGTTGTATGGGCGTGAAGCCACCACTCCGTTGCTCTTGGGGGTTCCCCTACTCTCCTCTGATAAGGCCATGAACCCTGACAACCACATCAAAGACTTAGTCAACCGCATCATTGATATACAGGCCACTGCCTACACTTCCACATATAAAACTAAGGCGCTCAAGCTCTCTCCTGATAACGCTGGGCGCTCCCCCTTGCCTGAGTTTGATGTTGGTGACCATGTCCTGTACTAACAACACTGTGTGGGTGGGTGCGCGCATAAGCTGGACTCCCTGGGGATTGGTTCTTTAGAGGTGACTTTCAAACAAGGATCTGAGTACACTATAAAGCTCCTCTCCAGTGGTTGTCCTTTTGCCCACGTACACGCCAAGTTCCTCTGCAAGTATCACCCCCCTAAGGCCAATCTAGAGGGGGGCAATGTCGTGAATAATGGCATTCACCATGTTTTGATTTCGCCTTTGGTGGGCCATTTTGAAGACAAATCTCTCGCTTTTGCTTTTGACTCTCAAAATGAACTGGTTTCTGCATCAAGAAATATGATTGTTCGGTTTCCTGACTCTGTGCAACTCACTCGCTCCACTCATGCTTGTGGCGAGTGATCCTACCGTCCTGGTAGTGTTTTGTGGTATTCCTAACCACTATATATTCCATTTCCTATTTTACCAATAAAAATAAGTTCTATTCACATTGTTGTCTTTGTGTCTTCTGTACTTCCACGCCTCTCTCTAGCCACGCCTAGTAGAGATTATTCATCCAGGGCCGCAAGGTAAATACATTTGCCTTCCCTGTCATCTAACCAAGACTTAGTACGAATCCAATACTAAGGTTAGGATTCCCCGTTGTGTATCTGTGCTGCACCTCAGAACACAACAGGTACCTTTGCCACTTGCCCCCAGATGTTCAACCATGTCTGGATGATCCATGCCCCGATAGACATCCAGGTGATTCCACTCATTTTCTTTCTTCCTGGGGTCACTGAGGCCATATACACCCATGCCTTCATCATCCTTTTCAAGGCACTTTACCTCCTTTTACCTGAAAACAACAATGCCAAGCAGACCCCCCACACACCCGCACCAACCCTCCTGCCGCTGACAAAGACCAGGCCACCCTGGACTTGGAGAAAAGGTAAGGTTGAGAGCTCTGGGGCCTCACATTTGCATCATGGACTTTGTGCTTGCTCATTTTAGTGCATTTGAGCAGCTGTTTATCTGGGAGGTGCAGGGGTGCAACTTTTGCCAAGCAGCTGCTCAAAATGTGCAGGCCCATGCAAGCTTAGTAGGCCAAGCTGGAGGGACACTTCAGACACCTGCAGATTTGTGCTGGCACAATTTAGTGCCTGGGCTTTTTTTAAAACCAGGGCCCACTGCCCAGGGGTTCAAGGTTCTTGCCAAGAATCCCTACATAGCAAAGCATCCGGAGTGCATGCCTTTCCCTGAGTACTTTGGGCCCCAGTAGATTGGGAAGCCTGTCACACAGAGGCCAGGTAAGGCCTGCAGCAAGGCTAGCTGGAACCTGTACCAGGGAGCTGTCAACCAGGAGCTGAAGACTGCTTTGGCGCTAGAGGCTTACCATAAGCATCTGAAGGCTAACTTTAGGCTTCACCTGAAGCTCAACAAGGTCTTCTCCCTTCTCCATCATGAGCAAGAAAGAACTATCACCAAGCTCAGAGATCTTGAAAACCGCCTCCCCTCACCAAGCCCTTGCTCTTCACCAAGGCCATCCAGGGTGGGGCCAAGTACAAGGCCTCTGAGATCAAGCAGCAGCTTGAGCTGATTGCCACTGCCCTCTGGGAAGGGGCTAAAATGAAGAAGGGTAAAAGGGGGAGGAATAAACTTGCTTGCTTGCCTGCTTCTATAGACCTTACCTTTAAATCTTTAGCTTTAATCTTTACTTTTTAGCTCTGATCATCTAGGTTCAACTTCTCTACTCCTTGATTCAACTAGATGGTGCAGAGTGTTTATGTATACAGGGTAAGCTTGCCATGAACAGCTATAGCCAAAAGTGAGTGAGGGGTTTTAATTTTTGTTAATCTACTAGCAAAACATAATATATTCACAGCTGCACTTATATGAGCTATATCAAATAAATATCAATATTTCTTTATATCTTGCATAACCTATATGATTATGCTTATGTTTATTTAAGTTTCATTGGATTTTTAATTTCTATGGCAATCAAAAATATTTTTATAATGGCGAGGGTAAATTACATAGTAAAACAAGAAATAATTGCTTATCTCTCCTTATCCTTATTGATCATTGTATGATCTATTGCACTCTTCAGCTCTCTGGGGCCACTCTAGTGTACCATAGCTGTACAGCTTGATTCTTTATATCAAAAGCTTTCAGAACATCAAGATGCGTCAATTAAAAAAGGGTCAATTTCCAGTAGTCAATCAGGGAAAAAGCTGGATCCTTGCTTTGCTATAGCCTCAAGCACCAGTGAGTCAATCAACAGGGAGCCAAACTTATCCCAGCTGCCGCCATTAGGGACACATCAGCTCCAGTTTCAAATAAGCCCATGATATAGCAACACCCAGGAAAAGAGTATAATCCAGCACCTCTCTTTTAAGTCTAAGCAGCCAATAGCATGAAACTTTTGAGAATAATTAGATACAGGTAATCAGATCAGCATCCCAGTTTCTGTACAGGTCTTGGTGTGTAAGGGAGAGCATCTTGCCAAAGCATTACCATGCTCCTTTCCAATGACAGGGGTATCTGAAGTGCAAGCATATGGTTGATTTGAGTGCTTTGGGATTCTCCTATGGGATTAGATCTTATAATATGTGGGATCAGCTTGTTGATAATATGGTCATCTTTGGGTATTTTACTCTTCTTGCAATTAGGTGTTGGGTGTGTTTGTTTGCTTTTTGTGTGGCAAATCTTACTTTCAAGAAGGGTTCCTGGAAGTTGGTAAAGTTGCTCATCCCAAAGTGTCTCATGATTTAGGATGAGAGGCCTTTTATAAAAGCTAATTAAAGTAGATGGGCCATCAAGTTTCATGTGGCTGGGTGATCTATCTTATGTATCTTTATAGGTATCAGTGTACTCTTCAACAGTTCCTGTCATCTTGAGCTTATTGATTTACTAGGCAATAATTGTGGCTGCCTCTCTGAGGGTGAACTTATCAATGAAGACCTTTTTTAAAAGGTACCAGCTCTTATTATAATCTGGGTTGGCTTCAGATCACTCGCCTAAAGTTTGGTGGTGTTAAAAAGCAGGGTTGATCCCTTGGCAAAGTCCTTTACAAGAGACCCTGTACCACTCAACTTGATTATCCTGGAGCTTTAAGATGAATGCAGAAGTCAACCAAATTTATCAAACTGGCAAACAAGACCCAATAGCAATCTCAACCCAGTGGCAACTCAATTTAGGGCTTCACTCACTAGTAGGATCAAGCCACCCCCTGCTCATCCAAATGATTGATTGTCTCAATCTTGTTCCTCTTAAAACGATCCACTCAAACTATATAAGCCATATATCTCAATAAAGATAATTATCTAGTTTCTAATCAGTTCCCCATGTAACTCTGCTAGTACAGCACAGTTACGACACTGCTGTGACAAACACTATATTGCCATTGATGTATGTTGGATTTTATGGGGAGGAATATATTTTTTGGCCTGAGCTATACTTCACCTTCGACAGCAGGTCTCCAACAGAATGGCATCGTTTCTGATCCAATCGAAACCCACCTTAAAATGTTTAGATTCGATGCCATTCTGCCGGAACTGGTGCTGTTGGAAATCCAGCGGTCGAAAGTGAAGCGGGTATCCTCGAAGCACACTTGAATCCTTTATCTCAACAGCTGTATAAATCACCTTGGGTAAACTGGCACTGGGGGTGACTTTTAGCAGCTTCTTATTTATTGACCTTTTGTTGGTGAACAGTGCTTTAAAAAGGAAACCGACTATTTTCAAGTCCTTTTTGTTGGTGAAATTTTCCGTTCAGAAATCGATAATAGGCTCGTGTCGGCCAGGCTTTTCAAGGCGGGGGTTTCTGCTGGGGATATTATTTGGCTTGTGATGGCGTGGAAGTTGATCCATTGGTATAAAGTCAAGTGTAGTTATGGATCATGCTTTCCGGTTCGAATGTGTTTTATTGCGATTTTGAACTTACATATGCTTTATTAAGCCAAGGGTTGGATTTAGAAAATATATAGAACATTATCTTGGCACAATAATGGATGGGGTTGTTCCTAAGCATTCGAAAGACATGTAGGTAATGAAATAGTCCATTCTTGGGAATAGTCTCAATTGAAGTACTCCTCAAATGAAAAGGTGATTGGCATCGCTTCAACTTTTCATTGGAGTTGCTTCTGATTGGGCGTAACTTCCGAGTAACTATATATTACGTAACTGGTGTGGTTTCCGTTAATTCCCCATCCTACCCATAAGTTTCCATCGATCATACTATTTCCCCGACCACAGCAACTATATACTAAACATACCGAAACAAGCATTCCCGTCTCCAAAAGCTTTGACTTCATATAACTTCTTTTTGTTAAGTGTAATTCCTGAAAGAGGGCTTCTGTTTTATCAGAAGACAGCTATGAAGAACCTATCTTTAAAGGGCTTGTCATCCCGAACTCCACTTTTGAAGCATCATCTTCCACTGACAAATCAATCTGAGTAGTAAATTTACCTGATGATTTCCAAAAACCGAAAATAGTGGACTGGATCCTGTCCTACCTAAAATCATAGTTGAAAATCAAGGGACCGGATTTGGATCCACACATAAGATCCCTTTTATCAACACAAATTAAAAATTCTACTTTAAATTGCCCATAAGACGCTTTACTATAATTCCACAGCCTCCCTCCAGAAGGGTTGAGTTTTAGTTTAGGATTTATGAGAACGTAGTCCTATCTAATCCACCTGGTACGACGCAAGGTTTGCCTAGGAATAAAATGATCCTGCTATTCAGCTGGGAAGCGTTCAAGCAACACGGATTTACAAGGGCAGCAAACAAATTTTAAACAACTTAGTGATTGGCCAGATAGATTTAGATATAAGCCGCCTGCTCTAAGCCCAACTCACGTCTGACAAGAGACTTCTTTAGAACTTTACAGATTTAAACTGATAATTTAATTACCTTTAAAGCAAATCAGCTGATATCTCTTGGCGAAGGATACCGAGAATTTGAATTACACCAGTTAATTGATGTTGGGTTGCAAACCGGCTCAGGTTATTTACTTCAATGGGGGTTGTGGCTGATGAATGCCCTAAAGCCAGGGGCACATGTTGCTACCCACGAAGGCTACATGAGTGAATGATTGGCTATTTGAACTCTAGATTATTCTATTAATGGTACGCCTCTCTAGCAGGCGAACACAAAGATGGCGGTTAAGCTGTAGCACACTTAAATTGCAGAACCCGTATAAAAATGGCTCTTTAAATTAACAACATATTCTTGACAGTAAATAAGATTGGCTGCCCAACTTCCCAGCGAAATTCATTAGAGTGGAAGGTTATAGGAAAAGGGCTCCCTTAAATCGATAAGCTAAATATAGTAACTGGCCGCATATGAAGCTTTATGTCGTGGAAGTAGTTATAAAATATTATTATAAAATAAATGCACTAGTTTCCATCAGTGGTGTAACTTAGTTGTTTGAAATATAAAATATGTAGTTTAAAATAGAGAATCAACAGTGCAAGTTAATTGGCTATTCCGTAAAGCAAAGGACCATTAGTTAAATAGCGAGGGGGTTGAGAGGCAAGCTTCACCTAGCAACAGAGATGTATCAAAACAATATCGGAGCAAGAAAGCATAATGCTAGTGATTCAACTCCCCCCTCCATCGAAGAGACAAGATGGAAGGGCTACTACCCGCTAGAGGAATGTATACGCATGTACTGTCCTGAAGAGGAGATGGAAAAAGAGCTGCGCAGGAAGAAGAGGAAGGAAGCTGACGCCAATGGCGGATGCAAGGAGTACACCGCTCTCAGGGTCAACCTTCTCATTCGGGAATCTCTGGAAGTCCATGAGATAGAGGACCGCATCGAGAAAAGGAAGAAGCAGCACACCAAGGTCGAGCGCCGCCGCCGCGAGCTTATCAATACCTCTATCGAGACCCTTTCTAAGCTTCTTCCCCCTACCCTGATCGATCATAAGAACACTAATGCCCAAGGCTTGGTTTTACAGCAGACAATTCAGTATATCCAGGCTCTTACAAAGGAGAACACTAGGCTCAGAGAAGCTCTAAAGATCAACCCCCAATAAATGATTTCTTTCTTAAACATCTCCCTCAAGTTAACCATATATCCTTACAACTTGGCAAATAAGCTTAAAACTCTCTTTAACCATTTATACTTGTATGATACCCTTATACCTCCCAAAAACCCATCATCTAGTTTCAACATACCTGAACCCCCATTCCACAAACCCAAGGAAACCTGTCATCCAATTCTGCTTAGATATACCTGTCTCCACCATCCAATGAAATGAAACTTCCATATCAGTGCATATAGAAACCAAATGATAAAACTAGCCCCCACCACCCTTCCATAAATAATCAATTAAACCCCAGCCTTCCACCCCAACCATACCATTGGTCAGTTACCCAATCTACCCCAGTTCCCAGGAACAGGTTAGCCAGCCCCAGGCATACCCATCTGGGCCAGGTTGGGGATCCCCACATCCAGCTCAATGATATCCAATCCTGAGCCCATAGCATATCTCCCCTCCAATTAGGATACTCTCTATCAAAATAGACAAAGTTCCCCAGAAATATAGCACCAGTGTATAGATGAGTCAATCTACCAAGTCCACCTGGAAGTAGGATAGGTGTATCATCTCAATCCCAATAACCAAGAGTGAAATCTAGGACTTGACCTGGACCTTGGATGGATGCTTGGAAAAATTTATGGATCCAAGGTCTACATACCAGAATCTCCATGCTGCTACCCCTGGCCTGTGGGATCATCTGGTGGCAGGGGACATCATCTAGGTCCCAGATAAAGCTTTGAGCAGTGCAAGGGTTACTTTGCTGCACCATAGGTCATCAAAGCTGTAGAGGTGTGGCAGTAAAATTCTGGGTGAGGGTAAGTTTAGCTTGAGGGAAGATCTATGGAGCTGAAGAGGGACTGGCTGCCAGGATTGTCAAATTTCCTCATATTTAAACCCAGGGCCAAGACTGAGGGTTGAACCCAAATCCTGGCTACTCACAGGCTACCCACCCCAAGGACCAAGGGCTGCCTGCCCACATTTTTTGGGACCAAGCCCTCTCCAGCTGAGGCGCAGATACTTCCTGGGATAAAGGTGCCAGCAAAAAATTGGAAGCCACACCCCTGATGAAATTCTAGACAAATTACCTGATGGAGGCAACGACATTCTACCATCAGCTTGATGAGTTTGAAGTCTGACTTGGTAACCAATCAAGATCCACCACCCAAGGGAAATGCGGACCTGAAGGCCGCCTTAATGACTATGACTCAAGAACAGAATAGTTGAGCAAACTTTCCTGATGATCTAGCCAATGAACAACTCCCCAGCGGCAGTGCCATTTTGCTACTCCAAAACCTGATGTACTAGCTAACTGACATCATATTTCCCAATCCTATGATGAACCCCATATAATAGATGTAAAGTTTGGCGGCAGGGTACTATATAGACCCATGGACCCCACACTAAGACTTTATTGCCATTTTTAAATAAAAGTTTATGAGATATGGTTCCCCAATTACTGCCCTATTTTATCTTTGCTATTTGCCAACTCAGTTCAAATCCTTCTGGCCTGCCTGTCCCTCCGCCTGCAGTTTATTGTCCATAAGGCGTCCTATTTGGTCTCATTCACTTTACAGAGTACCCTTTAAAGCCTCAATACAAAGAATTCAACTTTGAACATATAATAGAGTGAGATCCCTTGGCCCAAACAAAAGCGTTGACCAGATACAATAGACAAGGCCCTTGGTACATAATGGAGCCCTGTCTATTCTGAGATAGATACAACTTCTGTCTGTGTACCAGTTGGATATGAAGTCACCAATTACCCCAAATCATATGCCTGGTTCCACATATGAACTCCCCCTGGACTACATAAGCAAACTGTTAGGGATAGTGTACATCACCCTCACTGGGGTGATTGACACAATAATCCTGGCTGCTGGCTCATGGTCCTGGGTGGGGAAGACTATGTCCTACCTTATAAATTTAGCCCTGATCTTGTGGTGGGCCCTGCCTGCTAAACCTGCAGCCTGTGTGTTCCCAGAAAACAACAGGCTTCCCGCCCAAGGTTGAATCCCTAACACACTCTATCTCTTCTAATCCTTCTTGATCCTAAACACTAGAAGAATATTACCACAATACATTTTGATTAAAAAGTCAAATCTATTCTTGAATAAAATTATTTTCACTTGTTTACATCTCACTTCCCCCCTGTAGGTTGCCTTGTCATTTGATTGTTCAAGGTTCTTTATCTAGCATGATTTAATTTTTTGATTGATGCTTAGCTTTTAATTATTAATTCTTTTGGCTTTTATTTTGGCCAATTACCATCAAAGTTGTTAAATATAACTCATCGAGAGTAATTTTCTGTGGGGTACTGCTGGAGATTGATTTTAGCTTTTAAAGCAAACCCTCCTACTTTTTGCCATCAAAGTTACCCATTGTTCCCCTTGAAGCTCCCAAACCCCCCCCCCCAAAAAAAAATTAAGGTGATTGAAATTCAGTTTTTAAAAAGATTAAAAATCATTCCTTTTGAAGCTGTTAGTCACTTTCTTGAAGTTCACTATTGAGCATCATTGTTTTTTTGGTTTACAAGGTACTTATAGGAAGTACTCTCAAGCCTGCCCATTTTTTCTTGGAGTTAACAAGCTAATTTTTAAATAATAAGTAATAATACCCCTTGATAGAAATAATGACTTAAATCAAAGGAAAAATACTATAAGCAATAATCAAATTCAGAAAGAGAATATAAATCCATAGTAACTTATTACTGATCAAACCTTTGCAAAAATCTATCTGGCCTTTAATAAACAATAAAGGATTTTGTGGACTCTTATTGACTAATTTCAATAAAAATTTAAAATCATTGATAATATAATAGACAATTATAACAAGATTAATAAAAGCTTTCAATTGGTTAAATGATCAAAAATAAAAAAACTGTCCAGAATCAAAAACCTTTAAAACAACCCAATTATCAGGAAACAAGTTTTTGCAACCCAGTTAGAAAGTCAATCATCTTCACCCCAGTTATTTGTAATTAATATCTTTTTTGCAACTGATATCAGCACCTTTCCTAACAACATATCTCACAAAATGCAATTCATCCACAGAAAAGCCCCATGACATAACTAACAGTGTTGAAACCACAGGCTCAACCCGCCAGCAAGGTTCAACCAAGTGGGTTTGTGACCTACAATCCAATTATCCGGTCACTCAAAGCCAGACTAGGAAGTCAACTCAAACTACCAAATCCAACAACATGAACAGATGATGATCCCTTATGGTGGATACCTTGTTTTGGTGCTTGACTCATTATCAAGATCAAGCCACCCCTTTCTTCCATCCAGCTGTGTGATCACCAATCATGTTCCTGTTATCCTTGATTCACATGAACTATATAATCATTATCTCACAATAAAGATTATTATCTATCTTCTAAATATTTTTTCCTCATGTAACTCTGCTAAAAAAGCACAGTTACAACAACAGAATGAGACATTATGCTGTCAATGTTAAGATAAAGGTAATTTTATCAGATTAGTAGCAAAGCCAATTCCAGAAAACAAACCCTTAATAAGTTATTTGCCATTCAAACCATACTTGGATCCAACCACAATGCCACCTCCATGTCTTTTAGTGGTTTTCTTTTGCATTATATTAACTGCTGCTTCCAAATAAAGGTATCATATTATTATTATTCTCTGAACCCTCCTCTTGCACTTTTTTATTCCCTAATTCAAATAGTGAACTATAATTGGTTCAGTTTTAATAGTAGTAGCAGTGGTAGGTTTGATTAACAACATAAATTTAAGAAAATTCCCCCAAGAGAGGACAAAGTGCTGGCTGTATGGCTACACCCCACCAAGAAAACTTGCTACCAATCCCCAAAGGGGAGATCCTGGAGGTATATTTCATATACCAGGACCAGTTATTTCTCACCAGAGTTTACAACTGACTCCACCTGGGACAGCAAGACATTAGTATCACTCCACTCCATTCAGATATGTCACAGCAAATGCTGAACCTACAACTGGAATCCTTCACAAGTGGCGTGGAGGGGGCCAACACAAAAAGTTGACTGCACTCCACAAAAAGCCACCTCTTCATCTGTCAAGTACCTAAGATCAGTTGGGTTGCCAACGCACCAGGAAACCTTACTGGGCCTGTTGCAATCTGGTTTATCAACTGGGCTGGTCAGTAACACAAAGTCTCCTGGGTGGCCTTCCAGGACGCTGCCACAGCCTGCTACCAAAAAATCTTTTGCCCATAATAATAGGAACCCCTGCTTGCCATCAAACAGACAGGAATAATATCAGAATATCTTGTTTCTTGGCAGAAAACACTGACTGCCTCCTCAAAGCCTTTACCAACAGAAATGTAATAGTCTTCACACTCATCATCAATGGGGTAAACCCCATATCTGTAAATAAGTGCCCTTAGGGTGCTGCACCCCCATTGACAACTGCTAAAAGATCAATGTGGAGGCAAATAATCAAGCTACAATGGGGCTTCAAAAGTCCAATAATGCACCCACACAACCTTGTCCTAAACCTGGCAGCATCCACAACCAAGTAGGCTGCCGCCAACCTTGCCAGCAAGAAAACAGGATCAAACTCCCTCAAGAGGGGGACTTCAACTAGCCCATAGTGAGGACTCAGGAAAATCCTGGGGGTTGTAGATACAAGAGGTTCTGCAATACCGCTTGAACCACACTCTCAATCTCTCCTTGCCAAGAATCCCTGCAACTATAATGCACACAAGGTAGAGATCCTAGATGTATTCCAAGTATACAGTGACAACCCCATCCTTCAAGCCAGTCATTCCTCAAATAAAATCACCCACTTGGCCTATACCTTTTATTTCTTTGGGAACACCCACAGACCTTTTGTAGATACTGGGGCCAATCACACCCTTGTCAACCAGGAATTTTCAGACTGCCAACAGTTAGACCAATTTCCCATTCACTTTAAGGCAGTGCTTTGAATGAAATTTCAATAATTGTATTTAAAACCCAAGAGTTGAACCTCAGGACAGCCCAGGACCCGCTAACCCGTTAAATCACAGACTCAAATTGTTTAGTTACCCTGCAACCTTCCAGCTTAATAACAAGGAGTCCCTGAATGGCTGCCAGATTGCCACCAAACCGGTGCCACTGGAGGCTCATACCTACGCAGGAAACGTGACCTGCCTAAAGGAGGTTGGGAAAAGACCTAATACTAGCCCTGCCAAAAAGTACCAGCTGTTGCCAGTCTCCAGTACAGAAAGGGTATTGCAATTAGCCAGCTCAGGAGATATGGTGAACAACGGCGGCAAAACAAAGCATTGTCACTTCTGTTCTCTAGAGCCAGACCAACCAGGACCCACTGAACCGGTGCCACTGAGGGCCCAGACCTACACAGAAGTTTTGGCTTGGACAAGACCTACTACTAGCCCTGCCAATAAGCACCAACTGCTGCCAGTCCCCAGTCCAGAAAGGGGAATATAATTAGCCCACTCAGGTGACATGCTGAACCACAGTGGCAAAATTAAGCATTGCCACTTCTGTTTGCCAGAGTGTACCCTTCAGGACCTGCTGCTCTCAAGACCCTAAGCCAAGATCCATGCCCTACTTGCAAAATGCCCATGGACCTGAAGCTCTCAAAAAGCAAAGAAGCAAATCACATGGTATAAGAACGCTGGCAGTGTGGTGATGACCATATTGTCATTTTTGATAATAAAGTTTTATGAACATTTGGTTTGAACAAATCTTACCTTATCTAGTCTTAGTGATCTTTCATCTTAACTCCAGGCCAGTAGACCATCAGGCAACCGCCCCTTCTAGAGACCAACCTGCTGATCTGCCCTAGGCACTATACTGTCCCCCAGGAGCCCCCTTTAGACCTGTGCACTTTACTGAATACCCTCCAAACCTGGCCTACGCCGAGTTCAACTGGGAAAAATACTTCTTGCCAACTCTCTGGTGAGAAATAGAGAAACCAAAACAATAGGACAAGAAGAAAAGTGGTACATTAGGCCGCCCAGATTGTTCAAGGACAAGTACAATTTTCTACCTGCCTAATTTGTCCCCATGACTCCGCCCTTAACCCCAAGACCAGACCACCCAATGAAACCTACCGCCACAGCCAAGACCACCTCTACCCAACTGTTTGGAGTACTCTATATAACTTTGAAAGGATTGGTGGATTCTGTAGTCCCTAACTCTGGACCATGGTCCTTAATTGGGCGATATGTGTCTTACATCATCAAGTTAGCACCCATTCTATGGTGGGCTTTACCTGCTGGCTTGGCCTCACCCCCTTCCAAGCCACCCAATGCCTCTACCTATGACTGGCTTCCTGACAGCAGTACACATGGCCAACTCCTGCAGAGTAACTATCATTCACAAGATGGTAACCTTCTCTGTAAGAATGGGGAAAATCCAGGTTAAGCTCTCTGGGCCAATAATGACTGGGCTTAGCCTCAATGTTATTGCCAGCCTTGACCGGCTTTAGCAAAATTGTTCATAAATTGACTGGGACACCTCTGTAATTACACTTAACATGAACAGGGTAGGGTCCCAAATCTACTCCGTCAAAATAAACAAGCTACTTCATGACACATGTTTGTACAACTCACAGAGACAGGCTCATATGATTTCAAAGGGGGAAAGCTGGACTTCAACTAGTGCTCAGTTGAGGTCATTTTCTCTGAACCCATTACACCTCCCTTTTTGGTCACAACACCTCTATCAGCACTAGTATTGCCTCTTGAGGACTACAAGGATGTCTTTAGCAAAATGCTAGACCAACTGCCTCCTCCAAGAGAAATACAACATACTGTCCAGCTACAAGGGATGCTTCCAAAATTACAACTCCTCAATTGCTTGACGCCCAAGGAAAACAAACCCCTCTACCAACACCTTGTGGATGAGCTCAATAAGGGCTTCATTTGCCCTTCCCTCTCATCATATGGGGTCACAGTCTTCTTTGTAGCAAAGAAAGATGGATCCCTTTGCCTGGTAACCAACTACCACTCCTTAAACAAGGTGAAAGTCAAGAACAACTAACCCCTTCCACTAATTGACAACATTTTTGACACATTTGTGGGTGCAAAGATCTTCAGTAAGATTGATCTCACTGCAGAGAACAACCAGGTCTGCATCATGCCAGGGGATGTGGCAAAAAGTGCCTTTTGCACACACTATGGGTTGTTTGAGTGTCATGTCATGAACTTTGGAATGACCAACGCCCCCCCATTTTTGCCATGTTAATGAATAAAGCCTTTGAAGATCTTATTGGAAAATGTGTTATTGTGTATCTTGACAACATTATTGTCTTCATTCAAGATCAAACCACACACCTCCAACACCTCTGTGCTGTCCTCAACACCCTTTGGGAAAACCAGCTAAAAGCTAAACCCTCCAAATGTGAGTTTCTCAAGTTGGAGTTGTTATTTCTTGGGCACACCATCTCTGCTCAAGGGATAAAGCCCAACCCTACCAAAATCAAGGAAATCACTAGCATGCCACCCCCATGGATGTGGGCCAAGTGCAAACATTCTTGGGCATGGTTGCCTATGTACACAAGTTCATCCCCAATTGCGGAGAACTAATTGCACCCCTCACTGAGCTCCTCAATACCAAGCAGCGCTTCCATTGAACCCCTGTCAGAGATCAAGCCTTTGAGACGTTGAAGCAAAGGCTCACAACTGCACCAGTCCTGAAGTTCCCCAATTGAAACCGGCAGTACAAACTAGAGACTGATGCCTCTGGCAGGGCCATAGGGGGCATGTTAAGGGTAGAAACTGAGGATGGCATCTTTCTCCCTGTGGCCTATGAGTCCAGGAAACTTACTGACTCAGAACAACACTACCCCATCCATGATAAAGAATTGGCAGACATTGTACACTGTGTTGAGAAGTGGCGCTGTTACCTGGAAGGTGCTACCTTCTCATACCACGTTCTGACAGACCACAAGTCACTTCAGTACTTCAACACACAGTCTCACCTGACACGCCACCAAGCAGGATGGGTGGAGCGCCTATCCCCTTATCAGTTACACATTGAGTAAAAACCTGGGAAAGAGCTGGTCACAGCTGACGCTCTCTCCAGACTCTATGTAGCATCCATCACTGGAGATGATAGCTTGGAACCGGAATGGTCCATGCTCTACCTGTGTCCTGAGGCTACCCACTATGAGGGCCTCAACTCTGTGACTATTTCCAAAATGAAGGACAATGAAAGCCAGTTCACCACTGATGCTGGCAACGTCTGTTGCCAGGAGAAGACAGGTGAAAAGACGTCCTATATTCACATTACACAACAAGGAGGCACAATACTGCACTACAACCTCACCTTAAACCATATCAGAGGGTGTAACCTCTTCAAAATAATGAAGCGTAAGGTTTGGTGGTCCTGTATGTGCCAAGACATCCTGGAACACCTTGAGATGTGTGTCATGTGTGAAAAGAATACTTCCAAACCTGCCCTGCCCAAGTCAGTCCTGCCCATCAAAACCACAGAATCCTTCAAAAAATGACTCTTGACATTTTAGGGCCTCTACCTGAGAACAAGTTGGGCAAGAAGTACATCATCACAGTTATTGACTACTTTACCTGTTGGCCTGTAGCGTGAGCAACCACCAATTACACTGCCACCACTACCACTCAGTTCATTGGTAAGGAGATTGTTGCGCACCTCAGATGCCCCAAGTGCCTCATTACCAACAGGGAGCCTGAGCTTGTAGGGAGCATTATGACAGCATACTGTGTCAAAAACGCCCTTCAGCAAGTGGTCACAACACCATAACACCCTCAGGCCAATGGACACGTAGAGCACCTAAAGGTAGGACATGCCATTTCAAAAACAGCATCTCAAAAAACGCCATCTCAAATTAAATTTGAGATGGCGTTTTTTGCATTAATGATTTTAAATTACAAAAAATAAAATAAACAATAAAATAGTTAAAATTTACATATACCTTTATAATGCGGCATCTTGAATTTACATCATCTCAATTCTGTCACTCTGAGTCAGATTAATTAAATCTTATTTTGCTAACTTTATTTACATATGAAATCACTTAGTGTGGGGCTTGTTTACCCCATCTTGACTTTACGTCATTTCAAATTACGCCATTTATCATAAACTAAAATAAGCTTATACCCAAACTAAAATAAAGCCTGTGGGATAGTGCCAGAAGATGTTCCTATAGTAGTAATCTAAGACACTTATAATAAGAACAACCTAAATAGACACCACTATGATAGTCCTTCTAGTGATTGTCATTTCTGGGTAAAAAACCAGTTTTTTTATATGTAATTTATAACTTTATTATATATGGATACATTGATAAGGGGTTTCTTAATAAAATATTTTAATAGTGATTTTAATATGGAAGGGGGTGATTACGCCATTTTGATTTATGTCACTTCAAATTCCACAAGTTTCATATCTCCTAATTGATTCAATGTGCACAATGGATAGGGGAAAATAAGGGGAAATTACCTATGACGCCAGGCTACGCTATATTGATTCCCCCACCACAATTCTGCTTTCCACTTTTCAAAAGTATAGTTTCACATCTAAAACCACTTAAGCAAAAAATGTAAGAAAACATATGAAACTTTTCAAATATATATTTTTTGATCTCCTCTAAACAACTGGGTACTTTTTAACCCCAGCTGTATAAGCTAGTTTTTAAGAAATTTAAGTTTTACTCTTTGGCCTGGTTGAGGTAGCTCCATTGTAGATTTGTTAATTTAATATAAAGAATGATCAAAAACACTATGTTTTTGAGCTACAGCACCTCAATTACGTCACTTTAAAAATGCCATCTTGAGAGCAAGTTTTCAGTCAAAACTCAAAGTTTTGCCTACTTGTGTTACTAATAAAAGCAATCATTTTTACAAATAAAAGACATTGAAATTTTGATAGTATATATTTTTTTATCTCTTCTCCAATTCTATGTAAAAAAATTGATACTTTTTATATTAAAAACATTCTCATTTTTCTCTTTAAAAACAACCCCCAAATTGCTCATATTTTGATACTAATTCACTTTTAGATGCCTCCCAAGTCAACTGGCAAAGCTGCGCCCAAGGCCTCCAAGGCCTCAAAGTCCAAAACCACTCTGCTAAGGCCAAAAAGGCCAAGGCAACCCCAAAGAAGCAGCCTTATAAGGCCAAAGCTCCTCCTAAAACCCCAACTCTGTCACCTGAACAAGAAGAAAACAGTCCTACCCCTACCCATTCTTCATTTGTTTACTCCCCCTCTGATCTTCAAGAGAAGTTGTTTAACTTCAATCACCATTCTGATCCCACTTCAGAGCCTGAGGATAAAGAGGAGCAGGAGCCTGAGCCTGGTGCTCCTGCAGATGAGCCAATTGAGCTCTGGGATCTTAACTCTATCCACAATATATGCAACCAAAAGGGACTTTTGCTGTGCCAACAACATACCCTATCAGCTATCCAATTATGACAAAGAAAGGGGGTGCCGGTTTTTTCTACAAGGACTACAGCTTCAGCTGTAATGACAAGAAGAAGCCCATCCGCCAACATCACTTCAAATGTGATAATTTTGGCTGCCCAGCAAGGCTCACAACTTATGGGTTCACCAGATTTAAGGCCCTTACTGTTAACCACAACTGCGCCAAGCCTTTTGACCCTCTCTATCAACTTATCTGCTGGTTTCTTTGCCAGGTGATCCCAACCACAAAGGATCAAATTTCAACTGAGGTTGTCAACAATGCGCTCCTCAATTTAAATGATACCCAACTAGCAACTGTTGGTGGCGCCTCAAAACTACAGAGATATTTTACTGATCAAAGATATACTCTGAGCACTGAAGGCGTCAGTGCAAGCTCCATTGACCAATTGATCATTACTGAGGAGCAAAAACCATCTTGCCATGAAGAGAGATTTCTCCTCCATGATGATGGTCAACATGCCTCAGAGCGTATCATCTGCTTTGCAACAAGCCAGGATCTGCACAACCTCCTCAAGTGCAAGACCTGGCTTGCAGATGGCACTTTCTTCACCTGCCCAAAGCTCTTTAGCCAGCTTTGGAATATACATGGGCAGGTTGGAAATCTGGTTCTTCCCCTGGTCTTCTTTTTCCTCCCAAATAAGAAGCAGGAAAGCTATGTCCGGGCACTCACAATTTTAAAGGCCAAACTGGATGAAATCCTCCCAACAATTGAAGAGGAGCCCAAGGAGACTAGAGGGCGTAAGAAAAAATCCATCTCCCAAGAAGAAGACGCTCCCACCCCAACCAAGAAAAAGTCTGAAAGCCTTCCCTACCACAAATATCTGGTAGTGGATTTCAAACAGGCTCAAGCAAATACCTTTATTTGTGTCTTTAAGAGCTTCCCCAGGGATGCTATTTTCACTTTTGGTAGGCACTCTGCCGCCGCCTTCAAAAATGACAGATTTTCATGAGCTAGTCTACACTGAAGGCACCAAAGAAGAAAATGACGTTTTTAATTGCTTTGCTGCCCTTTCCCTTGTGCAAAAGGAGGAGACCAATGCCTTTTATGATGCCCTCCTCTGGCATCCCTATATCCAGGCCAACCAGGCAGCCTTTGCGCCCTTTATTAAGTATTTTGAGACTCAATGGGTTGGCATCTTCCAAGGAGCACATCACATTAGAAAAGGTGGTGACTCAATCACCTGGAACTGCTATAAGAAGGTCAAAGACAGGTTGATTAAGATCACCTCTTCCCTTGAAGGGTGGCATAGCCAGTTTTCCACAAGGGTTAGGGTTCATAAGCCCAAAGTCAATAAGATCATCTTCCACCTCAAAACCCAACAAGCCATCTCTGCCTGCCTCTTCAAGACTGTCATGAAGACCAAGGGTGATACCCCCAAGATGACCAAAGCAGTGAAAAAATACACTGAGATCAGCAAGGTGGTCCTTGCCTATTATCCCAAGGATAGCAAGCTTGAGCATCTCCAAGCTATCTCAGTTGCTCTTTCTAACAATGTTTGAGCCTATTTACAATAAACACTCCTTTATTTGCTCTCTTATTTCCTTTTATCATTATTTTAGTTTTATTTAGTATTTAGTACAATTCTATGCTTATTTTAAAGTATAGTTTGTAGTTAAAATAGATGAAAATAGTTGTTTTTGGGATTATTTTAACTTTTAGGCTTTACACAACTATGTTGCTACAAATTGACCCCATCTTTTATTGCAGATTTAGAAGTCTGAGGCTTTTTTAAGCCTAGAATTGTTTTTTGAATTTTATTTTTTGGGATTTTTGGGTAATTTTTGGAGTTCAAAAAATCTAAAATTTTAAATCTGTTTTTTCTTAGTCAAAATGCTGTAAATCAAAATGGTGTTTTTACTAATAAATCAAGATAGCAGAAATTTGAGATGGCGTATTTTGAGATGGCGTTTTCAAAATGGCGTGTCCTACCCACCTAAATGGCTCCCTTGTGCAGCTATATGCCAAACTCTCTCAGGAGCACCCAAATACCACCTGGACCAAACATCTTCCTACCAATCTACTTATCTTATGAGCTAGGATTAGCTGGGGTACAGGGTTCAGCCCCAGCGTTCTGGCCTTTGGGACTCATGATGGCCTAGCAAGGGTAGAACAAGAGAAGTTATGGTCCACTTTCCCTGGAAAACCTCCCCTTGTAACTACCCCCTCCCTAAGTCAATGGCACACCAAAGCTTGTGACATAGAGCAAGAGCAGATCAAGGGGGAATAAAACACCTCAAGGCAAGATATGCCGTGGGTGACCCTATCTACGCCCTTAATCAAAACTCTGCAAAACTTGAACCCAGCCACCTTAGGCCCTTCAAGATAGCTGCTGTCTACAACAATCATACCTACCAGCTTGAAGACACCCAAAAGGAACACCATGACCCTCCACCATGATTGCTTGCGCCCCTGTTGCGCCATCCTCACACAGAAACTCTTCATGTGCACTTTCTCAGATCTCCTTCAAGCTCTAATCCTGGTGTCCAATGGCAATCAGGGGACAAGGGGGAGTATTGCAACCAAAATT
Organism: Entomophthora muscae; assembly: GCA_014839935.2. NCBI lineage: Eukaryota > Fungi > Entomophthoromycota > Entomophthoromycetes > Entomophthorales > Entomophthoraceae > Entomophthora > Entomophthora muscae. Next base: position 249,683 of record QTSX02000031.1, on the reverse strand, counting down.
ACTCCCTTTCTGCTAATGTATCTCACAATACACAGGGGGCGCTAGAAGAGATACCCCATAACATGTATAATGGCATGAATCAATCTGATGGCAATATCAAATGTGGTGCAGGGCGCCACTCCCTGGTAATGCCTTATCTGGACTGATCCCTTATTTAGAAAAGTATAAGGGGTACTGCTGCCCTTTTTTGTAATCTATCCCGGAGAGTACCCTCCAAATTACATAGCGTCAATTCCAATTAGAGATCAATTGACGCATCTGCGGCTAGCCGCAGATGCGTCGGAGAGTGACCCATTGGAGTGAGTTTTCATATGGCAATTAGTGACCAATTAGAGCATCTGCGGCTAGCCGCAGATGCATCAATGATCAGCCCATTGTTCATCCCACTATGTAAATTGGTTATTTGATCTTCCACCCTTCTTCCTGCCAAAATGTGAACTTCAAAGAGAGTAGTCTGAAACCCTATTCTACACTCAATTCCCTAAATACGGCCCTACTATTGCTGCAACCACCTGAACCCAGATCACATGCCTAAATGTTCCCTTCTTGCCCAATCTAACCACTTTCCCTCTGAATATTCTCCAAAATGTTTCAGCCCTCTAAGAATAGGCTCATTGCCTGACAGTCTAGACCCTAGTCAGCATGACTCACCTTTTATTTTCCCTTCTCTTCCTCCAAGTATAAAAAGACCCCAAGAGGTCCCCAATAAACAGAATCATTCACCATAACAACATAACAATTGACTTACAAATCTTAGACTACTTTCAGAGCCCAAAAATAGAGGTTCTGTTGAGTAAGAAGAATTCAGTATTGTTGTGTTTCCAGTTGCTCAGCTACACTCAACCCATCCCTATAACCCTTGAGCACCACATAAAATTACGGGCACTATCTCTTAATCAGAAGCAAAGCTAATTTGACACGCTGATCCCTGCACAAGTTGTTCCACAGCCCAAACCTTATATCAAAACCGCCACTATGCCACCCCCTCTATACTTGCGGCTTCTCAATATAGTATATTAATTACAATATTCCTCAATAAACTACTCTTATTCTTATTCTTGTCCTTTCTATTGGACTGTTGTCTTCTCTAATCAAATACTGAACTATCATTGATTCAGTTACAACAGGAAACAGGGGGGAAGATGCCCTAAATTACTACCACACAACAAGAAAATACCATCTTGCACTACTACTATATGCCAGGGCACATATTTGAGAATAATCAGTTTGGAATCATGGAACACAAGTTCTGATGGCCGTTCATGCTTCACTGCATCTTGGACCACCTAGAAATATGTGTTGTGCAATAAAACATTTCCAAGCCCTCACTGTCAATGTCGTAATCTATCCACCAATTGCGTGCAAACCTTTGAAAAATTGGATCTCAGAATTATAGGACCCTAGCCTGAAGATGAGTTAGGGAAAAAGTACATCATCACTGCTATTAACTATTTCAAACACTGTCCTGTATCTTGGATGACCACACTTCCACCACCACCACTGGTTTATTGGCAGAGCCTCTGTGGCAAAGTTTGGCTGCCCCAAGTGACTTGTCACAGATGGATGTTCAGAACTTGCAGGAGATGTCATGAAGGCATGCTGAGCAAAAAATGCCCTGGAAAAGATAGCCACAACACCATACCATCCATAGGTCAACTGGCTATCAGAACAACTAAATGATCCACAGGTCCAGCTAATTGCCAAGCTTTCCCAGGATCATCCAATTGCTGCCTGGACAGAAAAATTCTAACTGCATCACTCATCCTGCCAGCTAGGGTCAATTGTGGCACAGGTTTCAGCCCTTCAGGTTAGCCTCTGAAACCCTCAGTGGCCTGAAAGGAGCAGGCATGGCAATCAAAATTAACCATGCTAGTCAAATCTCCCCCCCTCCCCCCTGAATAGCAGAGTAACCCGCCAAAGCCAACAAGATTCAACAAGGGCAGATCAAGGGGTCACCAAGCACCTAGAGGTCAGGTATTTTGTGGGTGGCCTGTTCTATGCCTGGAACTCTTCTTGGCAAAACTCAACCCAAACCTCTTTGGACCCTTCAAGGTCACAGATGGGTATGTCAGTTACATCAATTGGTGCCAAGGAGCCAGGTGGGGGTGGAGCAGCCAAAACAGAAGAAGGGGGGCTGGACCAGTGAGGAGCTCCCACCACAGAATCAGCCCTGACTTGATCATATACAATAGAAATGGACCAGAAAGAACCAGGGACCACCAATCATATCAGCATAATTTAGATTGCATCAAAGAGTTAGTGGATCTGGTCTTATCTTTAACCCCCAGACCCTGCAGGTGGTTGGCCAGGGGTGTGCAGGAGGGGTTAAGGGGACCAAATACGCCAGCAGGTGGTTGTAATTTTCTGTAAATAGGCAGGGCTGCACTGTGTATCAGCAGCCTCCTTGTCCATATGTCTCTGGCTTGCAAATTTTTCCAGGTGGTTGGATAGGAGGATGCTCTCCAAGGTGATATTGGAGAAAGTCAGGTTCAACAGGTATTCAGTAAGATGTATAGGGCCAAAAGGAGCACTGGGAGGACATAATAGCATGGGTGTGGGGTCTGCTGGCGTGATGGCAGGCATAGAAGGGCCAGAAAATTCTGCCTGAAAGTGAAAGAAAACAAGTATTGTATAGGGCATGATTTGCTTGACCCAAAGCTTCATCACAGCTTTATTGCTCAAGATGACAATGAGTTCAACCTACACCTGGCAAGCTATAAATCCCAGCTACCAGGCTTCCATCTTTAGATCAGGACTCTGAAAACTTGGGTGGCAGCAAATTGGAGGTGCCAGGGTGACATCAGGTAGGGGCGGGTATTATTGGCTGTTTTCAAGGAATATATGTCAGACCCTTCTGTTCACCAGCCTAGTTGAGAGTTGGGCAGAGACACAAGGAATTCCCTGATTTCAGGACTTCAGAAAATCTGGTTAGGGCTCTTATTAGTGGGCTGTAAAATTCTCCATGACTTCACTGATGTGTATTGCTACCCCTTTGGAGTAGCTCTGGGGGCCATATCTGGACCTTTTTACTTGTTATTCCTTGTGCTGGTTGCAAGGATTTTATCGTGGGAAAATTCTTATTCAGTTCACTATCAGATTTGATCCTATATAAATGTGGGGGGCTAGGCCCTCTGGGCCACAGGAGGCAGTGGCTAGGGATTGACTCTTGTTCTGGGACTTACTTTATTAATAAAAGCAAAATGTCACACATGGCAGTTAGATTGAAGACGCCCAAGGTAAACCCAAGAAGCTCTATCACAAATGACTGCCCCCTGCTGCTCTGTATCTGCCCCATGGTGTACCTAAATGGTACGGGGTATCTGAAGCCAATATCAATATATGGGTGATATCCATGGATTTTGAGTTGAGCTGATCCCAAATGTTGATCCCTGGATAAGTTATTTGTTGTACACAAAATGGATGGATATGCTGGGATGCCACTGTGGGATAGATAAGTGGCTTTCTTCTGCAGTAGATTGGATGCACCCCCCAGATAAAGCTAATGATCTACCCTTACCCTAGATCCTTCCTTCTGGACAATTTTCTCTTGGATTCCAGGTACTGGCTATAATTGGTTCAGCGGCAACACTCTTCCTGTGGGCTTGAATAACCATGGGTGGTATTGAGTGTGGAGGCAAGGAACCCCCTGTCAAAGACAAAGTAAAGATCTGGATTGGATATTGCAGAAGATGAGGATGATTCTATCTTTGATAACATTGCCCAGTAGTAACTGAGATTTTTACAGCATGCTCAGGCTTTCTGGGTGTGGGGGTTGTTTTGGAGTTACTTTATATTGCTTATGCTTAAAGATAATGGTGAAATGTTTTGTTGTAAGGATATAAATTCTGTACCCTATTTGATTGATATGGTTTGGGAAATTGGTTCCCCAGGGATGGACTTGGCTACTGGGTAAAGGCGGAATTTTTGTTGTATAGTTGTGGTGTATGGGGATCAAATATCTTGAGTTTTAAGAGGAACACTACCTGGAAAAGCTATATGGCTTGTCATGATACTGCACAACATCTACAATTACTCCCTCTTGGGAAACTAATTCCCTGAGTGACTTGCCAAATGATTCCCTAACTAATTATTAAGTCAGTGGCACTGTTATCATTCAACCATCTATTACGGGGATCAAACATTTCAAGTCCTAAGTGAAACACAACTTGAAAAAGCCTCGTGAATTAAGAGGATCATTAATAAGATAAGCCCCATGACTTCCATGATGTACATGAACAGTATGTGGCTTCTCATGATACTATATAATATCTTATATTCATATCCAATAAAGTATCATTCTCTTCTTAATTTCCCCCTTTTTCTTGTTTATTATACTTCCCAGAATTATATACTTGACAGTGGTGGCACAGATAGGTTACCCACACCTACAATACTTAAAGGAAAAATTTCTCTAAAGAAAAGAACCCAGAAGATGGCACTGTTAACTGGCTAGAGAAAATACAAAGAAGGCCAGGAAACCAAATGGGATTTGTTGTCTTCAACAATGTCCTTGTCCCTACCAAACAGTATAACATTCTCAATACTTGTGGAATCCTGAACCCGTCTCCAACTCCAATCCTGAAAGTAACTGAAATACCCAATATCATATTCCAGCACCTACGCCCAGAAGAGATTGGCGCCTTTGCAGGACTACACCGTGAGAACGCCTCTCTTTGGATCAACAGTACAGAGAGCAAATTTGAACAAGTGGTGTACCCCCAAAGACTCTGGGTTAGAGAAATTGCCCTCCGCGTCACAGGGACTGCTTCACGTTTTGTTACCAAATGGCTAGCTCAACATCCTGACCAGAAGAAAAACTGAGAAATATTCAAAGCCGCATGCCTCAAAAAGATCTCTATGAAGGATTCCAATGTGGTGACCATGACAGAACTTCAAACCTTCAAAATGCCGGGAACAATCAAGGACTACATCGCAGAGTATGAAGGCCTATGCAAACAAGCTCTCAGCACCATCAACTTTGACAAGCCAAGACCTCAGTTGGACTTCTACAACGGCCTCCCCACACATATCCAATGTCAGTTTGACATGCCCTGCTGCAAGAACCTCAAAAATGTATTCTTGGAAGCAAAGCACGCAGCACAAAAATCTGACATCCCACACGCAACAAACAAACAAAAGAAAGTACCACAGCAAAGAAGGACCCTCAATCTAACAAGAAGAACAACTGACACAACAACTCACCTCTTGAAATGAAAATTGCACTGCTCAAGTAAATCAGGTGAGCACTGATAACACCACCAAGGAGGAAAAGCCCAAGGGAGTGCTTAGGTGAGCTGCCCTCCCCCACTTTACAAGACTTGTACAGGGATCAAGATGTGGACTTAATCACCATGATCCAAGTACCCTCCCACAATCCTCTACTGTTTGCCACCCAAACTGGAAATAAACTCCTCTTTTATCCTTTCTGCTCTTGCAGATATCAGGGCACAACACTATTTGACACCAGAGAATATCAATCCCTTGTTGACAAAATCATTTTCAAACCTTGTGTAACTACCCATGGTCCAAACTAAATTTGAGAGTTTTATCATGGTAGATAATAGAAGTACACCACTCACTAAAGAAGTGAAACCTTTTCACACCCAAATAGGAGACATGAAAACTACGCTTAGTGGCCCAATCATATCAATCCCTAAGTATGATGTTATACTTGGCCTGGACTGGATGAGAAAGACCAAACCTCATATTGACTGGGATAGTGCTACCCTCACCATACAACAAGGCAAGGTGCACCACTATGTATATCCAACTCATCTTGATACACTTATGAGAGACCATGTGTTTGTGAAAATAACAGAAACAGAAGAGGAAAGGGAACAGCTGGCATTTAAACTGTCTACATGTCAACTGTCTGCATGTTGACAATTTTTAACATTCAAACAGTTGACTTCAATTTGGCACTTAGGCCAAAGCCCACTAGCCATGTGCTAAATAAACTAATTTTTTATATTGCATCTCATAGTCATAATTGATAATCAATGATAAAGCAAAGCCAATGTCAACACTGACTAAGAATTGGTTTAATTTTTTTAAAAAAATAAGAAGAAAATTACTATTAAAATGCCAAATTATTATACTTTAAATTTAAGACCAACTTCAACAACAAATCTACAAAATGCCAACATAAAATAACAATTTATAATATTTCTTAATAAAAACCCATGGAATCCAGAATATCTTCACTTATAATAAGTTATTTATCTTTATATTTGGCCCTTTGTTTTATAGTTTTTTTAGATATAGTGGGTAAAAATTTCAAGCTTTATAGTATATTATATTTGTGGTTTATTATATCTTTGAAACCACTGGACTTGTTCCGGTTAACCCTTAAACATTGTATTGAGCCAGATTGTATAGGTTAAAACTAGGATTTATAGTGTTATTTAAAGTCAACACAAAGGAAACCCAATACAAAAGCAAAAGTGGGACAAAGGGAATAAGTTAAGCAACCACAATGACATAATTTAAGCAAGATTTAATAGTAGCTCCACTATAAAAGAAGGCTGACTCTGGTAAAGTTGTCACCTTCACTAATCTAATAAGCAAAAGACATGGCTTAACAATTTCAACTTAAAGAATTCTAAGCTTAGGACCCCAAAACTTCACATAGTAATAATAAAACTACTTATTAAAATATGTAGTAGTTGGTTTTTAAAAGTTATATGAATATAACTTTGTTATAGCCCAAACTTCAAATAGCATAATTTCAGTCTAGATTTCAAACCTGATCTTAATTTAATTAAGATATATATGTTTTTTATGGTGACTTACCTCAATAACACTGACTTTCTACAAGTTGACTATCAGAATTAAGACAATATTTTAGGCCAACTGTCTAGAATCAAAATTTTTATACATGTCAACACTTAAAATGTCAACACTAAACATTTTAATGTAGTTTTGTCCAACTTTTTCTTAATAAAAAGCCTCAATACTGAATATCCTAATAATATTGAAGGTTTTTTTTTGCTCATTCTATATAATAATTCTCCACAACTTGATATATTTTCAGCTTTAACTTTCATTTTCTATACTTTACTCACAGTTATTTCTATAACCCCCTTTTTTATAGGATAAATCAAAGAACCTGTAAGGTCTGAAGGCTTGGGGTAAATTATTATAGGCTATAGCCTTTAAACCAAAAATATTTATATTTATCAAGTATAAAAAGGTAGGCAAGGTTTGCAACAATAGCTGCACAAAGGCTCCTAAAAGCTTATATGAAGTGAAGTAGGAACTAAGGCAATTTATTAAACCCAAGAAAAAATAAAGACCAGTCTTAATGACCAAAGATTTGATTAAAAAATCAATCTCTAAGTCTGGGAAGTGATCAGCACTAGCTGGGGGATTAAAACTGTCAACAAATAAAGTGTGAGTACCACTATAAAAATTGCCTGACTGGTGAAAGATATAATCAAATGGAATCATGGAACTAGTATGGGAAGATGCAAAAATTAAAATTAAAAAGAAAACACAAATCATAAAACCTAACAAGTACCTTTTTGGGGTGCAAATTAAACAATCTCAACTTAAGTTGAGATTGGATAAAAACTCAGGCTTTTTATTAAAGTCTGATCATTGAGGTGATGAATAGGGAGAAACAACTAACCAAATGTGGTTTGAATGGCTTGGTAGGTAGAAGAGACACAAACACATGTTTCTGCTTACTTTAGCCTTAAAATTTTATGTACCAAAGTAAAGGGAAAGAAGGGAAGTGCGGGATTGCTTGGCAAACTCAAGATTGAGTGAGAGAGAAAGAGAGAGGACAGAAAAACAAGATCCAAACTGCTGGCGTAAGCCAAAGCAAAAAGCAAAAGATAAGCGGGTTTGGACCAGTTTAAACTAAACTTAACATTAGGTACTGAGTTCAAGAATTTTCCAGGATTAAAAGTTAACTTCAAACACAAAATTTAACCATTAAAATATATAAAATTGACCAGTAGAGCGAAAGGATGAAAGGGGAAGATGTTGAATAATAAAATTGATGCAAATTTTCCCAAGGCTTGAATAGAAAGAAATGATGTTGATGATCCTGAAGATGCTAGCAGCTAAATTGAAGAAGGAGGATCCTGACAGAAACCCCAGCCTAATAAGAAAAAAATCCAATAAAAAACTGCCAAGGACACTGTTAATCCTAAGGCTTCTTTTTCTACAAAAAAGTGCTTAAGAGACAGCTTAAAAAAGATGAACAAAAAAGAAAACCCCCACACCTTCAGCTTCTGAGAAGGACTCTGATGATGGTTGCACCTCCCATAGCTGGTATAAGTCTGAGAGAGATGAAGATCTCATCAATAAGAAGAAAAGAAAGGCAAGTTTCAAGTCCTCTCCTGAACCCTCCCCTGGTGAACATGAATGTTGTGTTCTGAGGCACGGCATAGACACACAACGGGGAATCCTAACCTTAGGATTAGATTTGTACTAAGTCTTGATTAGATGGCAGGGAAGACTATGCAATTACCTTGTGGCCCTGGATTAATAATCTCTACTAGTTGTGACTAGAGAGAGGCGCCAAAGTACTTGGAGACACAAAGACAAAAATGTGAATAGAACTTAAATTTTATTGGGTATAAAAATTGGGAATATATACTGTGTAGCTTTACCACAAAACAGTACATGGATGGTAGAATCACTTTCCATAAGCATGAGTGGGGCAAGTGAGTTGCGCAGAGTCAGGAAACCAAACTATTGTATTTACCAGTTCAGATATAGACTCATTTTGAGGGGCAAAAGTGAAAGAGAGATATTTGTCCTCAAAATAACCTATTGAAGACAAAATTGAAACATGGTGAATGGCAGCATTCACAACAATGAAGATGATGAGCAACATGAATACTTTCCTGGTTTTCAACATGCACATCCTGGGCCATGGGATGCAATAAAAATCTACAATATTTTTAATGTTAAAGGCTTATTCAAGATACCAAAGTGATTCTCTAAATTATTTCCATTAATGTCAGTCTAAGGTGGCCCAAGCATGGTCAGTGATGGCTATGTGTTTATATGTAATAATCAGAAGCAAGATCAAACATTTCACATTTGAAGAAAGAGGCTTCTCAGCACGCCTAAACACCTAAGTTTGGGACAAAGTTACCTTGGAAAAGAGGGAACATACCTGAATGCCTCCCACCACTTTGATCAAGAAGATGCTCAAATTGTACCTATTCCAAATGATCCCAGTATCAAAAGACATTAAAGCAACTCATCTAGCAGTAAAGTCCACCAAACACTTGATCAAAGATAACCTTAAAATTGTCCCTGACTGTGAACAACTTGGTAAGTATATCTGTGATAGACGCCGAGAGCTAAACCCAATTAGAAAAAGTGCAACCCAACTAAGAGACCTGGTCCTTACTCCTCAGTAGCAAATGAAACAAGACAATGAAAAGTTCCTTCTTCATAATGATGGACCTGTTGCAAAAGAAAGGATAATATGCTATGCATTTATAAGAATCTAGAGCAACTGCGTGTCACTGAGACTTGGCTCTGTGATGGGAAATTTGCAACATGTCCTAAGTTATTCTATCAGCTGTGGGTATTGCATGCTCAGCTTAATGATAAAGTCCTATATTTTGCATATTTTCTTCATCCTGGAGCCTCAGAAGAGATTTACCTAAGAGCATTCAAGATTATAAAGGAGGGCTTTAAAGCTATTCCCACTGAGGCTGGAAAGAATCCTGGTCCGTCAACAAGGGCCAATCCTGATGATGCTGATAAAGATGAAATCACCCTAGCTGCTGAAGAGAAGGAACTCAATAGAGCCCTTGACCCCAAAATAATTATCATGGATTATGAGACAGCCCAATACAATGCCTTTGTAAAAACCTTTAATGGCAAGGTACAATGGTGTTTCTTTCATTACCAATAGGCTATTAATAAACAACTAAAGGGAAAGACCCACCTCAGCTCTCTCACACAAAAAATATGACTGATAAATGCAAGTTTCTGATCCAGAAGTTTGTTGCTCTTGCATTTATTAAGCCTGGGAATTTTGGCCAAGGATTTGAACTTATATGTAATGACCCTTATGCCTTGAGCCATGAAGCTGAGTTCCAACCCTTCTTTGACTACTATGAGCCACAATGGGTGGGGAGCAAGGTGGTCAGCTGCAGAGGTAAGCCAACAGCAAAGGCAAGCTGTAATTTTGATCAGGCTGTTCTCAAGGATGAAATGAAGACAGCATTGTTCCTGGAAAACTGGCATAAACATCTAAAGTCCTACTTTTGGGTGAATCCTAGATACAACACCTTCTTTGAGCACCTTAAGGATGAACAGAGGAAAACTGTCTCCTCTCTTTGGGATATGGAAGTAAGGGCTCAAAAGAGGAGAAAACAGTCCAAGGCTAGCATTTACAAACAGCAGATAAAGTCAGCTATCAAGAATAAGTACAAGCTATCTGAACTTGGTGAGCAGATAGGAAAGATTGCCGCTGTACTCTCTTGCAACAAATCTCCAACTTAGCTTATAGTAAACATTTTTTGTGCTTTCTGATATTTTATTATATAATTTTAATGCCAAAACTAATATTATTATTTAGCAAGATAATTTGATATACAATGGTAGAAAGAATTAATATGTCAGGGCCCAAGGGCTCCCAACTCTTATCCATTTAAACTATAGTCTAAGAGAAGTCCTTTATTTATTATTCAGACCAAGAATGATCACAAAGGGGAAAAAGAAAACTAGATTATTTTTATACTATTTGTATTGGTCTATGAGATTCTTTCAGATTATTTCTGAAGGTCCTTATCTCTCTATCTGGGGGGGTCATGCTAAAAGTTTGAAACATCAGCTGACTAATTCTAGTCATATTCTTTTGGTCAGATTCAAACTTTGCGGTTTGCCTAAGTTGATCATCTAAAAAATACTTTGGATGGATTCTCCTCATCTGGGGCTTTCATTTGAGTGTAAGAACGTCCAAAACTGATCACTGGAAGCTGAGATATGGTTGGATTTGCCCGCTTACTAATTGTTGCTTTTCTTGATTTGAAATCCAATCTCGCGACCATTTTGGGACATGCTGACAGGGTTTTTGAACTCGGCTCTTTAAATTGCCATAACTTTTGATCTAGGGTACCTAGGGAGATCATCAAGGTAGCTTTCTGACAGCAAGAAGTAGCTTTATTGATCCAAGCTTTTAAGACGTGATTTTCTAAAGCTACTATGTCATGGCGGGCCATGAAATAATAGTTTTTATAAAAGATTTTTACACTAGAGTCTGGATTATCTAGCTTAAATAGTTGTTTTAGTACTAAAGTATATGTAATTTTGGGTTGCTATTATACAAATATTCTTAAAATAAGTGTTTATCTTTATTTTTTATATAATATATTTTATTTTTATCAAGCTTTTTTGAAAAATGATTTAAGAGCTTTTTATATGGTAAATAAAATAATTTTATAGTAAAAATAGCTAATTTCACAGTAAATTGTTTTTTAAGTGGGGTTTTCTTATATTTTTAGATAGCTTTATATTATTTTTTATTTTATTTTTGGATTCTACATGATCATATTACCCTAATAGCTTTTGAAGCTTAATTTTTATTAAGTAAAATGTTCAGCATTTGATTTTTTGCTTATTAAAAAAGTGTTGACTTCCAGTAGGCTACATGACAGTAAACTTTATCTAGAATTTTCTAATGTGTCAACCTGGGTATAAAATTAACTTTGACAGTCAAAATTCAGACAATTTAAATGCAAAATGTTCCCAAGAGGAAAAGGACCCTAGCAAAATCAACTGAACACTTGTGTGTATGAGATTATCCACTTTAAAAATGCAGAGACCTCGTTCAAACAAGACCAAATCTGACAACAGCTAGTCTAGAATTTCCTTCAGTCTTCCAAGAAACATTACCAGGACTACCACCTAATTGGGGCATTCAACATGAAATTGGCCTCAAAGAGAGTGTACCAAAAGCATGACCTATCTACCACCTAACACCACAAGAAGACAACACTCTAAAGGCCTACCTAGATGAAGCCCTTGAAAAAGGACTCATACAACCTTCTAAATCTCCGTTTGGTGTGGCTGTATTTTTTGTAGCAAAGAAAGATGGAGAATTCTGCCTGGTCACAGACTACAGGGCACTCAACAAGGTCACAATTGAGAACATGTATCTCCTGCCCCTGATTGATGACCTTTTGACGCCCTGTGGGGGCCCCAAGTCTTCACAAAAATTGACTTGGAGTGATTTACCACCAAATCTGCATTAAACCAGAGGACATACCTAAAACAGCTTTCAGAACTAAATAGGGCTCTTTTAAATCTGTGATCCTTAACTTTGGTATTGAAAAGGCCCCAAGCACTTTTGTAACCTTTATAAATGAAGTTTCCAAGGAAAACATTTGAAAAAGGGCTATCATCTACCTTGAAGACATAATCATATACAGCCCAACTGTAGAGCAGCACTGGAAAGTTGTCTGCCTGTTCTCCTTCACTTTTTAGGATATACAACTTATATCCAAACCCTCAAAATGTGACTTCTCAGCAGAACTCTCATTTTTAGGACACATTATCAGCAAGGACAGAGTGAAGCCAGACCCAGAAAATATAAGAGCCATAAATGACATGTCAGCACCACAAAAAAGATAAGCTTAGTACATTCCTAGACATAGTAGTGTATGTCAGGAGATTCATCCCTAACTGGGTTGCCTTTACTGCCCCTTTATCTGCAATCACAGGCAAGACAACCAAATTTGTATGGACATCATTAAGAGATCAACGTTTCTGACAGTTGAAAGAACACATGGTCACTGTCCCCATCTTACAATATACAAGCCATGAAGGAGTATACAAACTAGAAACTGATGCCTCCAATAACGCAATAGGAGGAGTACTACAAATTAAACTGCAGAAAAGGACATCCTCCCTGTAGTCTATGAATAAAGAAAGCTGTCTTATGGTGAGAAAAAATATCCAATACATGACAAAGAACAGGTAGCTATCATCAACTGTCTAATAAAGTGACAATGTTACCTGGAAGGTGCACAGATATTCAAAGTTCTAATCAACCACAAGGATATGAAATTCTTTAAGACTCAACAACACTTATCTAGATTGTAAGATGAATAGATGAGCCTTATACAAAGGTACCCCATGATAATTGTTGTGTTCTGAGGCACAGCACAGACACACAACAGGGAATCCTAACCTTATGATTGGATTTGTACTAAGTCTTGGTTAGAATGGCAGGAAAGGCTATGCAATTACCTTGTGGCCCTGATTGAATAAGATCTACTAGACACGTATAGAGAGGCGCCCAAGTTATGGGAGACACAAAGACAAAAAATTGAATAGAACTTAAATTTTATTGGGTATAAAAAATTGGGAATATATACTGTGTAGCTTTACCATAAAATAGTACATGGACGTTAGGATCACTCACCACAAGCATGAGTGGGGCAAGTGAGTTGCACAGAATCAGGAAACCAAACAATTTTATTTCCCAATTTGGAGACAGCCTCATTTTGAAGGGCAAAAGCAAAAGATAGAGATTGGTCCTTGAAATAACCCATCAAAGGCAAAATCAAAACATAGTGAATGTTGGCATTCACGATATTGCCCCCTCTAGATTGGCCTTAGGGGGGTAGTACTTGCAGGGGAACTTGGCATGCACTTGGGCAAACAGAAAATCACTAGAGAGGAGTTTCACAGTGTATTTGGACCCTTGCTTGAAGGTCACTTCTAGAGGTCCAACTCACAACATATCTAGCTTGTGAGTGTGTCTGCCTACTCTATGCTGATAATAGAGAATGTGGTCCCCAATGCTGAACTCGGGCAAGGGAGAGCATCTTGTATTATCAGGAGAGAGCTCAAGCACCTTGGTCTTATACACAGAAGTGTATGCTGTAGTCTGTATCTCAATTATGCAGTTGACTAGATCTTTGATATGGTCATCAGGGTTCATGACCTTATCAGAGGAGAGTAGGGGGCTCCCAGGAGCAACAGAGTGGTGGCCTCACGTCTATACAGCATAGCAAAGGGGGAATATCCAGTGACACAATGTTTGCTAAGGCGGTAAGCAAAGAGAGCAGCAGGTAAGTATAGATCCCAGTTTGAAGCGTAAGAGTAAGTGAGTTTCCTCATGATAGAAACCAGTGTTGTATTTGTACGCTCAACTGCCCCATTGGTAGAAGGATTATAGGGGGAAGAAAAGGCTGGTGAGACACCAAAGCTTTAACAACAGGGGTTACCAACTTGGCGTTGAAGTTAGTCTCATTATCAGACAACAACACATGAGGACAGCAGTGGCGGAGTAATATGTCTTGTAACAGAAAGGCGGCAGTTGTCTTGGCAGTGATGTCCTTAGTAGGGCGAGCTTCCACCCACTTGCTAAAATGATCAACAGCAATAAAATAAAGCGGCAACCTGAGCAATAGCGGGATAGAGGCCCTACAGCGTCAATACTGACAATGTGAAAGGCATGTTGTGGAGGGACTAGCTTGAACTTGTGAGAGGCAGCTCAATGACACTGTAGCTGACAATTGTGGCAGCTAGCAATGACATCTGGAGTCAACAGGAAAAGGTTTTCCCAGTGATAGTTTTTCTGGAGATAGTCATAGGTCTTGACAATGCCTCCATGCCCAGTTTCTTTATGGGCTTGTGACACCAACGAGAGGCAAAGACTGGGCCGTACATAAGGCAGATACTGGTCTTGTACTTTTTTGAAGAGCTGATTTTTGCGTATAAGGGTATCTTTGGATAGTTTGGACAAGGCCAGTTTTACCTCTTCTGTCTCATTTTCCCAAGAGGAAGGATATCCAATTAGTTCATACAGTCAATCAGCCTCAGCAGGGTGTAGAGCAAGGATGGGCATTTTAGATAACCCAAAGTGTTCTGGTGTTGAATCCTGGGACAATGTAGCACAGTGAAGTTGTAACCTTGCAGACAGAGAGCCCATCTAGCTAGTTGTCCTTCTGGTTCCTTAAGCTGTTGTAACCACTTAAGCGAGGCGTGGTCAGTAAAAAGGGTGAAATGGGTGCCATACATAAAATGGTGGAACTGTTTGACTGCATGAAACAAAGTGAGGCACTCTTTTCCCATGACACTGTAGTTCTTCTCATTCTTTTTTAGGACACAAGAAGTATAAACCACAGGGTGATCCACACTCTCATCATCTTGTTGAGCCAATATGGCTCCAATAGCTAAGTCACTAGCATCAGTATAAAGGATGAATTCCTTATCATAGTCAGGATACACTAGGATGGGAGCCTCTTTGAGTTTTTGTTTGAAGGTCTCAAAGACTTATTGCTGGCTAGCGGTCCATTAAAAAGGGGCATTATGTAACAGCTGGACCAAATGTTTGCTTGTATCAGCAAAGTCAGGGATGAACTTTATGTAGTAACCAATTGTCAAGGATCTGGATGTACAAGTATTCTGGCTATCACCAACCCACTTAACATCCAGTCATTGCCTGATTTGATGCCCTCCTAATATACAGTTCAACATACCAGAAAAGGCAACCAAGCAATATCACCTAACTGTCCAAGTATCCAGTGACTCAAACCCATCCTGCACATGACCAACCCCTAGATTTGATCCAAATAAATATCCACCACAGCTAAAGCTATATAAGCCTAAAGTATTATTCATAAAATATACATCTCTTCTTTCTTAATTCTATATTTGAAGCTTCCCCAAAAGGCGCTCCTCATCACTGGTAGCAGCTACAGTTTTTTGACCACTCTGATAAAAGAGAAAATGCCTGAACAAAACCTGCCCACCTTTGCTCATGTACTCAACCAGGCCACATCCCAAGATACCTGGAAAAAATACTTCTGCGCCCATGACATCAATGAAGATATACCTGGTGGATGCACCATATTCAAAGGTCTGGTCATGCCCAAAGCATGCACCAAGATAATTCAATACAGTCACTCTCTCTAACCACAAACAAACACACAATCACCTATCACAGGCAAAGTTACCAACACCAAGTACATTGATATTGAAAAGTTCTTTGGTAAAAACAAAGAAAACACCATCAACTGGCTAGACCACTTGGCTGCTAAACTCCATGCCAGCTGTATTCCCCACAAAAAATGGGTCCATGAAGCCAGCAAACGCCTATACAAGGCCACAGCTAACTGGTTTGCCACCTGAGTTGGCTCACAAACTGAAAATCAGTTTGACAACTGGGAAGAGTTCAAAGCAGACATCACCCTCAACTTCTGCATCACCAGATCCCTCCAAGACATTGCAATACAGCTCAGTGATCTTCCTCAGAAGACCACTATCACAACTTACGCCAATGGATTTGAAAAAATATGTCACAAGATTCAAAATCCAGCACAAGCTGACAATGTACAAACTAGAGCCTCATTCATCAATAGAATGAAACCCTCTGTTGCTGCCCTCATCTGCCCAGAGGCCAACACCTCCATGTCTGCGCTCATTGCAGAAGCCAAGCACACAGAAAAACGCGCAAACATGGAATATGCTGCACACAACAGCAACCACGCCTCAAACAGCAATAGCAGAGACAACTCTAATGGCAACAAATGCCAAAACACCTATCATATCAATGGTAACTCTAATTTTAACAATGGCAATCATAGCCAAAGCACAAAGTGCTCCTGTCCCAAGAAAGAGGTCACTGCTGAAGTTAACAATGCTGAGACAGCAACTTGCTATGAATCTGACCCCACATTCTCTGACCTCAAAGGGCTCAAAACAGAGGAACAGGGGGAAAAAAGAGGGGAACAGGTTTAAGTGCCCCTGTCTCCCCCCAAACTGACAAGAAATTGTACCAAGGCATGAACTTTGCTACTCGCATCCCCTGTGTCCCGCAATCCTCCATTTTTATGAACTTAAAAATTAAAGATTGCTTGCAACTTCTTGTCTACCCATGCACTTACAAATCACATACACATAAAATTTTATTCAACTCTGGTGCACAACACACTATGGTCAGCAAACCTTTTGTAACCAAGTACAAAATACCAGTTGTAAAATCCAACTTCAAATACGCCAGAATGGCAGATAAATCAAAGGTTCTACTTGAAGCCAAAACAACTCCCTTCAGAATTGACCTCCAAGGCATAAAAACGTCCATAAAAGCACTTGTCATGAACAACATAAACTACAAAATTGTAGCAGGCATGGACTGGTTCACCCGAGAGAACCCCAGCGTATGTTGGAAAATAAAAACCATGACCATAAAACACAACAGAGTCAATTTTAATATCCTCAAAGAACCCAACAATCTCATTCTAAGAGACACAGTATTTGTCCAGGTCATAAACCAAGACAACTCAGAACATCTAACTAAAGATAGTACCTTCCACATAATGAGGTACACCAACTTCAATAATACGCAAAAAACCAAAATCCAATGCCCAGAACTTGCGGCACTCCTAAATGAATACACCCATGTATTCAAGGAAGAGCTCAAAGAGTTACCACCTGAACAGGAGGTCAAACATGGCATCAACCTATGTAAAGCCATGCCTAAACCTGCACCTATCTACAGACTCTCCCCCATGGAGACCCAAACCCTCAAAACCCATATTGAGGACAACCTAGCCAAAGGATTCATTCACCTGTCTGAATCCCTGTGGGGGCAGCAATCTTCTTTGTAAAGAAAAAGGAAGGCACTCTCCGTCTAGTAACTGACTAAAGAGCACTAAATACAATCACAGTAAAGAATAAATATCCTCTACCACTCATAGAGGATCTGTTTGCAAGACTCTCAGGAGCCAAATTTTTCTCCAAAATTGACCTCACCTCAGGTTACAACCAGGTTGAAGTAAAAGAAAAGGACATACCAAAAACTGTGTTATGTACACAATTTGGATCCTTTGAATGTAGGGTAAAAAACTTTGGGATGACCAATGCCCCCTCAACATTTGTCAAAATGATGAATCAAGCTCTGAATGGCCTATCAAATACATTATGCTACCTTAAAAATATCATTATATTCTCAAAAACAAAAGAGGAACACCTCACACATGTCCTCAAGACACTCAATTGACTCGCAAAGCACAAAATTTACGCCAAGCCTAGTAAGTGCCAATTTATGGAAAAGGAACTTCTGTTCTTGGGCCATGTTGTCTCTGACAGTGGCAGCAAAGCAGACCCAGAAAAAATTAAAGCCATAAATAACATGCAACACCCCTGTGATGATCCACTTGTTTGGTGGTTTGCAGGCAGGGCTTATGTTGGCCAGGTGAAAGTTTAGTGACTTTTGTTGAAAAAAGCTGGCTGGAGGACCAGAAGATGATGGTGAAGAACTAGTGGTCCGGAGAAATGAGCCAAGATTTTGCCAAATTGATTTGCCAAAGTGAGAAGATGTGGAATATTTTGCCTTGTTTTAGTATGAAAATCAAGAAGGAATATGGATAGAAGATTGGGTAAGATATTTATTTATTAAGTTCCTGGGATAGACAAAGGTAGGTGCCATGAGAGTGGGATACAAGGTTGTTTTGGTGGGATGTTTTCCTTGGATTTTACTATATTTGTAAATATATGAGGAAAACGTTGAAGAGGTCCAGAAAAAACAATTTAAATAGTATTCTACTATTTAAATGGGTTTGCGTTGAATGCAGGAGGAAATGGTGCGGAATAGTGGACTGGTTAACGCTTTGGTGCGCGAAGAGTTGTCAATTTGAACGGTTTGAGCTGTGGAAATGAGTTACATAGTTGGATCCCGGTAGAACTTCAGAAATGGTCTATTTCCGCGCTCTGCATTCATTGGTTGAGTTCTGGCAGGTTTTCTGATGAAAATGATTGGTTGTGTTGTAACTGTGCTTTTTTAGCAAAGTTACAAGGGGAAAATATTTAGAGGATTGATAATAATCTTTATTGCAAGATAGTGATTATATAGCTATTGTGAATCAATGGATAGAAGGAACATGATTGATGATCACACGGCTGGATAGAAGAGGGGGTGGCTTGATCCTGCTAATGAGTCAAGCATCAAATTGAGGTATCCACCATGAGGGATCATCATTTGTTCATGTTGATTGATTTGGTAATCCAAGTTGACTTCTGGGTCTGACTTCAAGTGGCCGGGTAATTGGATTGCGGGTCACAAACCCTCTTGGTTGGAACCTTGCTGGCGGGTTGAGCCTGCAGTTTCAACACCCCCCCGGCTGAAAGTTGGCCTCCTCAGGAGGCAGGTTGTCAGGGAGGTTGTCAGGAGCCTGGGCGCCATATTGAACCAGTTGTTGTTTGGTGGCAGGCAAGGCAGTTTCTTGTTGCTTCTGTCTTGCTTTGCAAGGTTGTAGGCGGTTGTGGTGTAGCGTCTTGTCTTGTTTGCGTTTCCCAAGCCCATGCACAAGGTAAGTGTTATTGTCGTTTACCTTTAGGATTATTGCTGGCCCTAATTTTTTGGTTTGTAGTTTGCTCTTGTCAACATTCATGACCCAGACTTTGTCCCCATTTTCATGTCTTTGACAGATGGGAATGAAGGTCTTTTGTAAGCGTTCCTTTTCTTTGGCTGCTTGTTTGATGTTGGCCTCTATTACTTGAGGATCAGAACAAGGGGGACTTGACTTGGGATTTCCAGTTTGGGTCCTGTCAATGCTTGAATGATATTAGGCTGTGTGCTGTATACCAGTTCAAACGGGCTTTTCCCTGTGGATCTGTTCACTCAGGTTTGGCACACAAGTAACGCAGTCGGTAGCTGCTTATACCAGTTGTCAGGTCTCCCGGTGGTGAGTTTGGCTAGGGCTTGCACGAGGCTACCATTAAGCCGCTCTACGCGTCCATTGGCCTGTGGATGGTATGGTGTAGTGACAGTGTGTTTGACCCCATTTTTGGTGAGTTACACGTTAGTGTTTTTGGAGGTCAATTCTTTGCCCCCATTGGTTATCAGGAGTTCTGGCTTTCTGAACTTACTGATGATTTCTTTGCCAATGAATTTTCAGACGTTGTTACCGGTGTGCAATTTCACCGCTTGGGCTACTGGCCACCTTGTCGCAAAATCAATGGCTGTAATGATGTATTTTTTGTTATTGTGCTTTCCTGGCATGGGGCCCACAATGTCCAGAGCCCATACCTTGAACAGTAGTTGGGTTTGAATGGGGAGTACAGACTTAGGCGGGTTTTGCTTCTGGCAATTTTTTTTGCAGACCTCTCACTGTTCTAGGACTTCCTGGACATTGCGGTATAAGGTTGGCCACCAGGCTTTATGTTTTAGGAATTTGTACAGATTTTGGCTCTTGGTATGTCCAAGATCTCTGTGGTAGCAAAGAATGGTATCAACTTGTTGATGTGTGGGGATGTAGGGGATGGTTGTGCCATCTGACATCTTTCTGTGAAGAGTCCTGTATACATCAGCAAAGAGGTGCTCATTCTTGATGACCGTTTCTTTGGTGATATTGGTTGTGCCTGCAGGAAACCCTTTGTCTTTTGTACGGAGAACTAGGAGAGGCCATTCTGGGTCAAGCCCATTCTCTCCCCTAGAAGCGCGGACATACAGGCAGGACAGGGCGTCTACCATGGCAAGTTTGGTCCTGGGCTTATATTGGATGAGCATGTTAAACCTTTCTAAGACTTTCATCCACCGCACTTGGCGGCGTGACAAGTTTGCCTGTGTCTTGAAGTAGATGAGCGACTTATGATTGGTTAATGCTGTGAATTCTTCCTGCCGTTCTAGGTAACAGCGCCATTTGACTAGGCAGTGTACAATGGCCAGTAGTTCCTTGTTGTGGATAGGGTATCTACACTTGCCATCTGTCAGCTTGCGCAACTTGTAGGCTACGGGCAGGAAGTCACCGTAACTATTCTTAATTTGCAGAACTCCCCCAATGGATGCATCTGAAGCGTCGGTTTCCATCTGGTATTCTCCATCCTGTTTGGGGTATTGTAAGATGGGAGCTGTCGTGAGGTTTTTCTTTAGGCGTCTAAAACAGAGGTCACGTTGGGGGGTCCATACAAACTTGGACTTGGCACCTGTTATGGCAGATAAAGGGGCAGTCAAGACGCCACAGTTGGGTATGAAGCATTGTACATAGGCCACCATTCCCAAGAAGGTGTGTAGTTCTGACTTGTCCTTGGGGGTGGCATCTTGCAGATGGCTTGTATCATCTGACGGTTGGGTTTGATGCCGTCCTTTGAGACTATGTGTCTCAAGAAGGGTAGTTGCTCCCAGAAGAACTGGCATTTGGAGGGCTTGGCCAGCAGTTTGTGTTGTGCCAGGGTCGCAAAGACTTCTTCCAGGTCCTTGTGATGCTGTTCTAACAAGGGGCTGTAGACAATGATATTGTCCAGGTACACAAGGGCGTGTCTGCCTATGTGTGGTGCAAACACTTTGTTCATGAAGGTTACAAAGGTGGACGGGGCATTGGTCATGCCAAAGTTGAGTACCACGCATTTTTAGGGACCGTACTTGGTGCAGAAGGCTGTCTTGGGGATACCTTCCTCCTTGATAAAAATCTGGTTGTAGCCTGCAGTTAGATCAATCTTGGAGAAGACAGAGGCTCCTCCCAAGGCGTCAAAGAGATTGTCAATTAGTAACAATGGGTAACAATTCTTAATGGTGGCTTTGTTTAAGGCGCAATAGTCTGTGACCAGGCGTAAGGTACCGTTCTTTTTAGCCACAAAGAATATGGCGGCCCCAAAGGGAGACTGTGAGGGGCAGATAAGTCCTTTTTCCAGTGCTTCCTTGAGATAGGCGCGCAGGGAGTTGTCCTTGTTTGGGGTCAGCCTGTAAATGGGGTGTGCCTTGGGTACGGCCCCCTTGAGTTGGATAAAGTGTTGGATGTGCTTCTCAGGTGGTAGACCAGGTAACGCTTCCTTAAAGATTTATGGGTGACGGGCCACAATGTCGCAATCTTGCGGCGTGGAGGTGTCCTGGTGGTCCTTGAAGTGTATGATTTCATACTGAAAGGAGTCCCAGTCAATTGATTTCAGGTTTTCCTTCTCATCCGAGGTCTCTGTGATGCGTAAAAAGACGTGGTCTTGTAGGAGTTGGTCTACAGAGTCTGGGTAGATTTGGTGGTTGACACCTTCACACTTGATGGTCAACACTGAGGTTGCCCAGTCCACGTAGGGGTTGTTTTTCCGTAACTAGTCTAGTCCCAGTACAATGTCAAACTTAGGGAAGTCAATGACGGGGCCTTGGATGGTGGAGTGGAGGTTCTCAAGCATGACGGAGAAGGGGCAGTTTCTTTTGTCATAAAAATGTGATGTTCATCAGTCAGGACCACATTTTTAATCCGCAAAGGATTAGTGGCCAGCTTGAATTTATCTACAAAGCTGCTGTTGACTAAGGTTTGATCTGCGCACAAGTCTAAGAGAGCTGAGCCTGTGTAACTGCAAAAGCAGAAAGGGTAAGACATCAATTTATTGGATGTCTGACGATGGTGTATAGCACTGGGTCTTGCAAGGACACTTGGATCATTGGGCATTGGTCCACGTCCTTGGGTTGGTATTCATTGTTGGGCAAGTCAGGAGTTGCGCGGGAAGAGCTTGGCTTGCTTAGTGCTCTCCCCGGGCTTTTCCCTCATTTTGGTTGCCTTGGGTGGCGGTGACACAGAAATGGGTACAATTTTATTGGCTGTTATTTATGTTCCCATTCCCATTTGATCCTGTGGGTTTGTGGTTATTGTTGTTACCATTACCCCCAGGAGGTGGTTGAGAGGAACACCCACTTGAATGTGAGTCCTTGGGTCTCTCTTGTTTCCCTGTCTGTGCCTTGTGCAGAGCATTGGATGTTTGCTCTGCTTTTTCTGCTTCACGGTACAGGCTTTGTAGGTTGGTAACTTGGTCTGGGTTCACATGTCTCATTATGTGCAACTTGAGGGCGTTGTAGTACATGAGGTGTGTTGCTGGAGTGTCAAAGGCCATGTTGGATGGGGCGTGGAGACAGAGTTCCTCATAGGCGCGGGTGAGTTCTTTGACAGTGCCTGTCTGGGTTAGGTTCTTTACTTGGTGTATGATCATGAGTGCCGTATCCTTAAGCACAAATCTAGCCAAGAAGTCCTGTTTGAAAGTGTCCCAGTTTTTGTTGGTGTGCTCTTTGTGCTACTTGTTGCACCAAGTGCCAGCGTCATGGGTCAGACAAATGGAAATCTCTGCAATCCAAAAACGTTGTGGGCACTCAATCTGAGCCAACTTGCTTTGGGCGGACTGAATCCATGCAGCAGCATTGTTGTCGTTGGCCCCCGCAAAGGGTTCCAAGGCAGCACTGCAAAGTCTTTGTGCTACATAGGCGGGCATGGTGGTTTTGTCAGCTGGTTGCGGCATCAAGGGAGGTGCCTGAAAGAAACCTTGTGCAGACATGGCGTTGAAGGCGGGTAGTGGAATCACCGTGTTTTGGTAGAGGACAAAACCATCAGGTATTGCGGTATCAGGAGTATACGGAGTCCAGTCGGGCAGGAGGCCAGACATAATTCTGTCAAGGATTTGTTGGCCGCGGCGTGTGCAGGCAACAGGCAGAATTTTTCAAGATAAGGTAGGATGGACAGCCTACCTGTGCTACAATGTTGTAACTGTGCTGTTTTAGCAAAGTTACAAGGGAAAAATATTTAGAGGATTGATAATAATTTTTATTGCAAGATAGTGATTATATAGCTATTGTAAATCAATGAATAGAAGGAACATGATTGGTGATCACACGGCTGGATGGAAGAGGGGGTGGCTTGATCCTGCTAATGAGTCAAGCGCCAAATTGAGGTATCCACCATGAGGGATCATCATTTTTTCATGTTGATTGATTTGGTAATCTGAGTTGACTTCTGGGTCTGACTTTGAGTGGCCAGGTAATTGGATTGCAGGTCACAAACCTGCTTGGTTGGAACCTTGCTGGCGGGTTGAGCCTGCGGTTTTGACAGTTGGAAGCCAAAAGCTTAAAGTATAAGCAAGGAAATAGTATTTTAATACTTTAAGCTTTTGAGAAAGTAATTATGTAAGCTTAAGTTATTATAGAAAAAAGTGAACAGCAATGGTTTAAGCTTCTTAAGAAAGCCATTTTGAAAGCAGAACCGTCGGGAAAAAGACACTATAAGAAGGTGACTGGCTGGAAAGTTACGGGGTCTTTTGACGGTCTTTTTGGAGGTTGTTCCAGGTCTTTGAGAGGACACTTCTGGGTCTCTTGAGTTTCTGCCAAGAGGTTTTGGAAGCCTTTTGATCACCAGAAGGAGCTTGGTTAGAGCTGAAGCCCAAGATAACGGAGCAGGAGCCCAAGAATAAGGAGCTGGTTCCTAAGCGCAGCGCGGAAATTCAATTCCAAGGAGCCGAAGTCCACATTTGAGGAGCAGGAGTTCAAGTCTAAGGGGCAGACGTCCAAGACTTAGGTGCAGGAGTCCAAGACCAAGTACAAGGAGTTCAAGATGTTGTTGGAGGACTCCAAGTATTGGCAAATCCATTTGGTTTCCCCGACCTACCAGGCCGTATACCAGAAGGTTTCTAAGGGGATCTTCCTTCTGAGAGTGAATAAAAGCCCATTTGACTCCTATACATATTTCTGAGATACATTTTCCCCTTACTAGAGAATGACAACCCCTTCCAGCCGGTCCCTGGCTACAATCCAGGACACACTTGGGGACTGGCGGACAGGAACCTCACAACCCCACCTCTGTTAAACAAGTTAGATGCTTTCTTGGAATGGTAGCTTACCTAAGGAAATACATCAAAGACTGCGGGAAACTAACCACACTAATCAATGACTTAACCAAGGGTAATGCCAAAAAGAAATTCATCTGGATACCAGAATGCAACAAGAATTTCCAACTATTAAAACAAGCTTTGATCAAAGCAGCAATCTTTTAATACTCTAATAACAAAGGGTGCTACAGGCTTGAGTCAGATGCCAGTGACACCTCCATTGGCGCAGTCCTGCGCATCTGCCAGTCAGGGCAGCAAGACTTCCTAACAGTATGTTACAAAAGCAGAAAAATAACCAACACTAAGCAGAGATACCCAATACACAATAAGGAATTGCTAGCAATATATAACATATGCAAGAAATGAAGATTTTATCTAGAAGGATATTTAAACGTCTGAGTACTAACTGACCATAAATCCTTAATCTACTTTAAAACTCAGACCCAACTCACACGGCAACAAGCCAAATGGATATCCCTGCTAGAGCAGCTCAGTTTGGACATCCAATACAAAAAGGAGGCAGATCTGGTCACAGCTGATGCTCTATCTAGACTATTTCAGCCTAGAGAGGATCATCCTGACCACCTTGACCCTGACTGGCCAAACCTATACACTAATGAGTATAAAACCAAAGGGAAAGACCCTTCAACACATCAATTAACCCAAAATACATTAGTAAGGAACAAAAAGTACTTCCATGTATCAAATGGCACTGTATACCAAATCATCAATGACAAACATGTTCCCTACATCCCACTTGCACAAAGAGTTGACACCATATTAAGACATCACTGCCTACTAGGACATACAAAGGCTAACAACCTATATCTCACGTTAAAAGAGATAATATGATGGCCCAATCTTAAATAGGATATAATTGATGTTCTGAAAAAGTGCACGGTGTGCAAGAAATACGCCAGCACAAAGGCTCCCCAGCTAACAGTCAACCCAGTACCAGACCCTGAACCATTCAAGGTTTGGGGACTAGACGTAGTGGGCCCCTTCCCAGAAACTAAAACAAAACAATGTTTCCTAATTGTAGCCATCAACTTTGCTACACACTGGCTTGTCTGCTGGGCAACAAAGAATCACAAAGCAGAAACAATAAACCAATTCATTAACAAAGCAATCATAGCTGACTACGGCACGCCAGACTACATCATAACTGATGAAGCAACAGAGTTATCAGGTCACATAGTAAAAAACAATTTAAAGTCCAAAAACATCAAACATTCTACCATCTTGCCCTACAGACCACAGGCCAACAGCAGAGTTGAACACCTAAACAGCAGCCTTATCAGAACCCTTGAGAAAATAATGGATGACAAAGCCAAAGACACATGGCCACTATACGTGAAACATACATTATTAGTATCCTGGGTTTGCACCAATCAAGGAACAGGCTACTCACCATTTGAACTAACATATAGATACAAACCAGATATAGTTACCCGCAAAAATCACCATACATAAAGATCCCCCAGGGAAACCCCCCCACAGTAGAACAAGTACCAAATCTACAACACATACACCTCAAAGCTAAAATAGCAGAAATAAAAAGACTCAAAACACAAAAGATAACCTCTACAGAAGAAGCACTCCCCCATCAACTCCCCAGTCTGGGTCCTGGCTGGAAACAGAAAGAAGCTAGACTTGGTAAACAGGGGACCAGGAAGAATCATCAAGTACAGATCAGATAGGAACACCTTACTAGTGAAATTCCAAGGTGCCAAAGACCCTGTCATCAAGAAATTCCACAGAACTTTCCTCCGCCTTAGCAAAGGAGAACACTTGGACCAACTGGTACCAACTAGCAAACAGCTCCAGGAACATCAGGCAGCAGCCGTCAAGACAAAGCCCCCTCCTGATGTACCAGAGTAACCCCTTAAGGGGTGTATGTGTTGAGGATCTGGTTGTACAAGTATTCTGGCTACTGCCAACTCACTTAACTTCCAGTCATTGCCCAATTTGGTGACCTCCCATTATACAGTTTGACATGTCAGAAATGGAAACCAAACAATATAAAATGACTGTCCAAGTATCCAGTGACTCAAACCCATCCTGCACATGACCACCCCTAGGTTTGATCCAACTAAATCTCTGCCACAGCTAAAGCTATATAAGCCTAAAGTATTATTTAATAAAAGATACTTCTCTTATCTCTCATTTCAATATTTGAAGCTTTACCAAAAGGTGCTACTCATAACCATCATGCCCAGAAAGCCATGTAATTCTTGCAGGTTGGTGGGCTGAAGCTTTTTTCAATGGCTTCAACTTTCTTGATCATTGGGCAAATCCCCGTCTGGGTTACTTCATGACCCAAGAATTCAAGATACTCTTTGAAGAAAGCACACTTAGATAGTTTCAGTTTAAGGACAGCCTTTTGAATCTTTATTAACACTTTTTTGAGATGAGCCAGGTGATCTGTAAAGGTAGCGCTGAAGACCATTATATCATCTAAGTATACTAGGACACATGAAAGCATCAAGTTGCAGAGGATGGAGTCCATGGCTTGTTGGAAGGTAGCCGGGGCATTGCAGAGTCCTTGCAACATAAAGGTAGGCTCAAAAAGCCCTTCATAAGTGATGAATGTGGTCTTCTGTCAATCCTCAGGAGAAAGGTCAACTTGCCAGTACCCAGATGTTAGATCCATTGCGGAGAATAACTTTGAGCCTCCAAGGCAGCAGAGAGCATCATCAATACAGGGCAAGGGGTAAGAGTCCTTTTTAGTTAAGGAGTTCAGTTGTTGATAGTCCATCACAATACAATGACCTCCATCCTTCTTAGTATGAGCAAGGGGGAGGCCCATGGACTTTGGGAAGGAGCCAGTATTCCAGTGTCTAAAAGTTGTTTGAGCTCTTTGACACCTGAGAGTTCTCTATGTGACTGTGACAATATGGTTTAGCACAGAAAGGGGGAGCATCACCAGTATCAATCTTGTGGATGACGCCTTTTGCTAGACCATAATCAGTGCTATCTTTAGCAAAGATATATGAAAACTGATCTAGCAAATAAAGCACCTCCTTCTTCTGGACCAGGGATAGCTTCAGGAAATCTTTCAAAATGAACAAGGATAGAACTTGTGGCTTGTCTTCAGGTAAATTAAAATCCTGGAACGTACCAAAGGGATGTAGCAATAGGACATTATAAGCATTCAGCAACTTACCATAGCCAACAACCTGCCCTCTAGACACATTTATGGGGAGAGCAGTTAAGTTGGCAACCAACAGGTAAACAGGGTCTTTATGGAGACATCCAAGATTCCTGGGCAGAGGTAGGGTTTGTTGCAGCCTAGCAAGGGAGGAGAGTATAACTCTAGGAACTTGCAATCAGGTAACTCATATAATATTTGAGAGTCTATGATAGCTTGAGATCCATGGGGAATGGTTACAGCGGAAGTGGCCAGGAAAGAAATCCCTTCAGATGCAGGACAAGTCATATGAGGACACTTCATGTTGGATGAATGGGTACTGTATTTTAAAGTGAAAACACAGGTGGGATATTCTAAGACACACGTCTTGAGGCGCTTCCCGGGGACTTTAACAGGCTCTTTGAAGATCAGAGGGACTTTGTAGCCTAATATAGAGAGGTAGCCATCCTTTAGATTGATGATCCCATTGTATTCCCTAAGGAACTGGGTACCAACTAGGAGATCATAGCTTTCATTCTCTAAGACAACAGCAGGTGCGGCTAAGAGCATCTTGCCAAACCGCATGGAAAGAGCAGAATAAGCCATATAGGGCGAGTCATGGATAGCCCAGCAGTACCATACAACTGGTGATAATTAAGGTTGGGGGAAAGTTTGAGCTTCTTGACAAGCTTCAAGGAGACAAAATTAACAGGAGATCTAGTGTCCAAGATGGCCTTGATTTTCACCTTTTGGATGAATATTTCCACACAAGTGGTAGTACAACCAAAGGATGGAAGGACAGCCAAAATTTCCTGGGCTTCTGATAGCTCTTTGCCCCACTTTTTTGATCATGCATCTCAAGACTTGAAACTCCTTGTAGACAGTCTGGAGAGGGAGCAAAACTGAAATATTCTTGAATACAGTATTGGCAATTTAAGCGGCTTTTTTTGGATAACTCTACTATCACATGAGACCTCTTAGCTTGAGTGAGTTATGGACAAGAGGCAACCTACTTGGCTTCAGACAAAGGCTTGGCAGTTGTTGTAGTTTTCCTGGAGCGTAACTTATAGGGGACTGCAATGGTTTTGGGGACAACAAGGACTGAATACCTGTAAGCATAAGGATCATCAACATCAGAATTGTCCAAGTCAGAGTTTTCAAAGATATTGTGGAACAACAGCAGAATGGAAGGGGCCTTGGTGTCAGCAGGCTTGGAGTTGGCTATGGAGGGAAGGATTGAAGGAGACTGGTAAAAATTGTCAACCAAGAGCATCTCTGCCTCTAGGTTGACTGTTCTTTTCCCGCCTGCTCCTTGGGATCAGCTCCTTCAACCCAAGGATTGGTGCAGACTTGAGAATGTTTACCTATCTGGCCATAGTTGTGGCAACCTTGACGTCTAGGAGGATTATGTGAGTTCATTGTGAGGATGCAAGGGCCACAGGAAGACAAACCAGAATTAGAGGCAGCACAATTCTCCCGCACAACCGCTCCAGAATGGGTAAGGTGCATATCCTGCAACAGCGTCTTTATACTCTTCATAGAGGAAAGCATGGCCTTGTTAACCTTAAAGTAGAGACACAGAAGCTGATTAACCTTGAGGTCTTGAGTACAAGTCATTTAAGCTTCATGGGCTGTCAATTGTCTGCTCTTTATCAGTTGTTGTCCTTCCATGTAGAATCTATCTGAAAATTCAGCTAGAGTCTCCTTAGGTTTGAAAGCAATGTGCAGGAAGGCGTCCTTCTTCACTTTCAAACTAAGGTTGCCCCCAAACTAATTGATCAGAAGCTGCTTCATATCTTCCCAAGTCTTGATGGTGGGCAGCTCTGGCACTACCACCTCTTGGCAGGTCAGGTGCAGACAGGTTAGAATGTGTTACTTTTTAACCTCATCAGAGGCTCTTCTCATGGAAGTTTATAGATAGTTAGGAAAGCTGCAATGGTCAATGTTTTGGGGTAAAAGAATTTCTTAAAAGTAGGCTTGAAATGTGCTTTGGGAGTTGGACCACCATTGTTGCTATTGAGTACATTTATGTGCGGGGAGAATTCTGCTTCAGATTTGGAGGGGGCTGTCTGGCCCACAGTTAACAAACACTCTCTTCAAGAGTAGTCAAAGTCTCAGCAGTGCAGGCACCTGTAGTATTAGCTAAAATGGTCTGTTGCTCAGTAACGTCTAGGCATTAGCCCTGTGTTGTTACTACTGTGGAAAGCTCAGCCAGCCGGGAGGTAAGGGAAGGCCCCACTGAGAGGCAAGGGGCAAACCTTTCATTTACTGAGTCAATCAATTAACTCATTTCTTGCATGTCCCTGTCAAGTTTGGAGAGGTCTTGTTTCAAATGTTACACCTCTTTAGATAGAGCAATCAACTCTCTATAAAATTGTATTTGAGGGGCTCCTGACAGGCCAGGGCAACAGCCATCTTCATTTATAACTCCAACTGGACTAGCAGCAGTTGCCATCATTTTGCGTAGGGCAGCAACTTCTTGCTGTAGCTCAGCAACTTGAGTTGTCAAAGCAAGCACCTGAGGATCAGGCTGAGGTGCTTCAGTAGGGCAAACTTGACTGCAGGTAGATACTTGCAGCTCTTGAATGGCATTCCATAGTCTTGGCTCTCTATCCACCAAATTGTCAGATGGGGGAGAAGGCAGAGCAACTGGCTTGGGCGTAGATAATAAATTCACTTGAGTCTGGAGCTTGGCAATAGCAGCAGCAGTGAACCCCCTTGCTTGGTCAAACTCTTCACTGAGCTCACAAAGGCCTTTAGTAACAAGTTCCGCTAAATGTTGCAGTTGCTCAAAGGAGTCAGCGCTGAACTCGTTAAGCTGCTGCACAAGTTGCTTGAAATTGATGATATATGCGTTCAGGGTGGAATCTACTTGGGTTTGCCAGGGCTGTTCCAACTGGTGAAACTCATGTAGATGCTCCCTGACGTATTTGGGGATGGACTGGCGCATTCAGTCAATGTAATTAACCAAGCAGGTTTAGGAGGTGACAGAGTTGCGCTGATTGTCTGATACCAAGGAAAACAGAGAGTGGATCCACTACTGGTAAGCAGCAAACTGATCCCAGTGGTTTGTGACGGCTGCTTTTAGGGACAAAATCTCCTGAATGTGGAGCTCTAACACCATTTGATGGTGGGCTAAGGTGAGTTGTACAAAGGATAATAATGGGTGCTCAGCAGATTCAGTCGCTGAGAGGAGATGCTGTGGAAATTGCTGAGCCACAATTGATTTGTAGTATTCCGCTTGACTGAAATGTAATTGGAGTTGAGGGATGGCTCCTTCATGGGCTATCCCAAGGGCTACCACCATGACTTGTTCTAAGTTAGGGGTACCCAAAGGGTAGGCCACTAGGCAGGGACCATTCCCAAGGTTCAGCACAGTAGAGAAAATAGGTGGGTCTGCAATGTCTTCCTAAATAAGAGGACTGGTTATTTCAGGGGAAGTCAGCTCTTGTATGGGAGGAGGCAAAGTACCTGAAAACATGGTTGCAAAAGGGATAGCCAAGGGGATTAGGGCCCCTGTAGTGAGCACCATTTTTGTTGTGTTCTGAGGTGCGGCATATACATACAATGGGAATCCTAACCCTAGGATTGGATTTGTACTAAGTCTCAGTTAGAATGGCAGGGAAGGCTATGTGATTACCTTGTGGCCCTGATTGAATAAGATCTACTAGACGTGGCTAGGGAGGCGCCAAAGTACTGGGAGACACAAAGACAAAAATTTGAATAGAAGTTAAATTTTATTGGGTATAAAGATTGGTAATATATACTGTGTAGCTTTACCACAAAACATTACATGGATGGTGGGATCACTCGCCACAAGCATGAGTGGGGCAAGTGAGTTGCACAGAATCAGGAAACCAAACAATTGTATTTCCCAGTTTGGATAAAGACTTGTTTTGACAGGCAAAAGCAAAAGATAGGGATTTGTCCTTGAAATAACCCATCAAAGGCGAAATTGAAACATGGTGAATGGCGGCATTCACGACAATAATTTAATACAAACCCGGCAAAGAAATGCTTACTGCAGACGCCCTATCAAGGCTATACTGTAAAAATCTCCTATGAACTGATGGAGACCCTGATTAACCCATGTTAATAATGGGTAATCTCCAAGAGGAGTTCCCACCTGGTACACCAATGGATATCCAAGAGAACGTCCTCAAAAACAAGCATCTGTTCAAAAACGTATATGGTACTCTACACCACATACTACCAAGTGGTGATACTATACCCTATGTCACGTTAACACAAAAGATTGATAAAACTTTTGATACCACAGAGATATGAAACACACCTGTATTAAAAGCTTGCATTGATACCTTAAGACATACTACTGGTGGCCCAACATGCTGGACAATACCAAGGAATACTAAAGCAATGTGAAGTCTGTGAAAAGTACATTCACTTCAAGGCACCTCCCAAGTCAGTAATACCAGTGTCAATCACACAATCTTTCAACGTGAGGTCACTAGATATTGTAGGACAAATGCCTGGCAATAACAAAGGCAAAAAGTATATTATAACAGCTATCAACTATGTGACTAGGTGGCCTGTAGCACAAGCTACAAAAGAACACAAAGTTAAAGATGTAAGACAACTTATTGGAAAGAGATCATAGCTAAGTTTGGCAAACCCAAACCCCTGATTACAGAAAGAGGAACAGTAGTTAAAGCCATTGACATTGATATCTACCTTGCCAAGAATGGAATAAAATACACCATAGCCAGCCCCTATCACCCACAAGCAAATGTAAGAGTAGAAAAACTAAATGGCTCCCTAGTAGAAGCCCTCAGTAAGCTATCTGCCAACAATTCAAAAGCCTGGGTCAACATACTACCAACAGCACTTATGGTGTGCAGAACACAAGTTAACTGCAATACAGGCAAAAGCCCATATAGACTTGTCTATGGGCATAAGCCTGCTTTTGTTAGCACTACCTCAGGACAACGTTTACCTCTTCCTAAGAAGGTACGAGACAATAATAACCCTGAAATACAGCGTGCCAGGAAGGAGCAAGAGGACAAGGAAAAGGAAAGAGTTGGGAGAGAAACATTCCCACTACAACAAGGACACTTCCAAGTCGGGGACAAGATCTGGGTTGTTAAACACAACATTTACAAGTTGGATTCAGGATTACAAGGACCAGGCATTGGCATGGAAGTCAAGCCAAATAACACCTACCTCATCAAAGGCATTGGCACTTGAACAGAGCTCAACCATATGCACCATGACTGCCTATTGTCGTAACTGTGCTATTTTAGCAGAGTTACACGGGGAAAAATATTTAGAAGATAGATAATAATCTTTATTGTGAGATAGTGATTATATAGCTATTGTGAATCACTGGATAGCAGGAACATGATTGGTGATCACACGGCTGGATGGAAGAGGGGGTGGCTTGATCCTGCTAATGAGTCAAGCGCCAAATTGAGGTATCCACCGTGAAGTATCATTATCTGTTCATGTTGATGGATTTGGTAATTTGAGTTGACTTCCTAGTCTGGCTTTGAGTGACCGGGTAATTGGATTGCGGGTCACGAACCCGCTTGGTTGGAACCTTGCTGGCGGGTCGAGCCTGCAGTTTTGATACTATGCAAATCAAGAACTGCACAACATAATCCTTGACTTCCTATACCCAACACCAAACTGGATCAATACCAAGCCTGAATCCCTGACACTCTCAAGAGAATTCCCAAGGCTCTGTCTTCCAGCACCCCAGGGGGAGATGTTGCAACATATTTGATTACTCCCTCTTGGGAAATTAACGCCCTGAGTAGTTCACCAAATGAATCACCAAATTCACACCAACCAACTATTAAGTCAGTGGCACTACTATCATTTGGCCATTTATTACAGGGATCAAACAATCCAGGTCCTAAGTGGAACACAACTTGAGTAAGCCTTGTGACTTAAGAGGAACATTACTCAGATAAGCCCCATGACCATCATGACATACATGGACAGCATGTGGCTTACCATGATACTATATAACACCTTATATTTATATCAAATAAAGTATCATTCTCTTCTTAAATTCCCCCTTTATCTCGTTTATTATACTTCCCAGAAGTATATACCCGACAATGCTATATAAGCCATGCTTCTATATAAATAAAGGTAACGTTGGCTTATTTAATTCTAACTTTATTTTTTATTATTCGTTTCCCAGAATTATATGGTTGGCATTCCTCTTCTTGGGTGGATCAGCCATCCAGTAAGGAAAATTTGTATCCCGGAGCGGGGGATCATATTTAGTTTACCTCTGAATGGATTGCGGGCTCCATTGCGGGCGGGATTTCGAGGGATTTGGGTTGGGCAGCTAGGCATTGCGGGACAGTTTAGAAAAGCCATCCCTCCCTTCTAGATGCTTGGATTCTAGGGGTTTCCGATTTAGATTTTTGTTGTTCGGTCTGCACACATTTTGAAATTGAACCCTTTTTAATAAAAACGGCTCTGCATGCGAATATCGATAAAGGGTACTGGAAGCTGGCGTATCTTTTCTAAACCGAGCCTGGAATTTTCATCCAATAGACAAATGCTTTGGCGTAGGTTTACATTTCAAGCTTGCAGCATGGACATGCATCGGCGACCAGGCATACCGCTTGATTGGTGTCTCAAAGCACCCATCCAGGTGAAGCCATAAGGGTTTTAAATCCATCGGAACTATATTTCTAAATCAAGCCCATCTAAAGTTGATCTCCAAAAGAGACCAGAAGCTTCTCCTAATTTGCTACTGGCACACGTGGCTTCTTGGGAATAGATGCTGGTTCATTAATGAATATTTATAGGGCGGAAAATCTCCCGATATGGGGTATAAATTTATGTTATCTCATTCAAGCTTTATAATTAAGGTAAACTAAAGTTGTACTTGGTTTATTAATAGCCTTCATAATGGTTCGAGGTGCTTCAAGTTACCAGTCAGACTTGAACTGTTTCGGATTATGATCCAATGGCCTCCTTGTACAACTACAGCTTTATACCAGAAAAACAACGATGTTTAGGCCTCTTTACGATTAAAAATCAACCCCTAAAACAACATTTGGATCAACTATGATGTATTCTATAGATCAGCCGCAAAATGTGCCGACAACGTTTCTCAATCTCAACGCCATGACCCATTCGAAACGGTATTTACTTCGAACCAAGGGTTGATCTTAAAACCAATAAAAATTCCTACTTGATAAAGTGAATCTCTTCTTTAAAAATACATTGAATAGCTTAATATGGCTGGAGCGTCTAAAACGCAGATGATGTCATCCTTTTGCAACCGAGCTCCATAAACCCTTCACATGCTCCCATAGGAACCATTTCACTTGAGAATGATGTAAATTTAGCATGTCAGTCTAAATATAGAATAGCTTATACACCTTAAATCAAATCAAGAAGCAGAACTACTGTTTTTAAAATCATGTTTCGTCCCAGCACTGCAGTCCATAATACATAGGCTAAAAGCGGTTGGCCATCAACTTAGAACCGGACTGGTACATGCTTTAATGGCTAGGAGCATAACCTTGCACCTCAATTCCCATTGCAGTTTCTTAATTTAGAATACTGATGCATATTATGATTAGTAAGCAGGTTCTCATTTGAATCTTTCCTGGTCCAAGTAACCCCATGTAAGTGTCACCCTGTGGTGACATGGAATCTTTAGGTAAGGGACAAGGCATACATAGTCGCCATCAACAAATACCAAAATATTTTCCATCCGGTTAAAGGAAATAGATGATAATCGATGGATGAAGCTTGATTCAGTCTGTTTAAACTTAAACGCATTAGCTACCAATAGAAGATGTATCAAATTTATTGGCTGAGCTTGGTGAAACCAGAGATTGGCATATTTAAGACGGGTTTAGCCCAGCAGACTAACATTGCATTTGAAATGTCCAACAGCAAAGCCCAGCATAACACTTGGGATGCCACCAGTGATTCCACTCCGCCAAGTTATACGGTAACTTGGAAAGGATACTACCCCTTAGAAGAATGTCTGCGCATATACTGTCCTGAGACCGAGCTGGCCAAAGAGGAGAAGAGGAAGCAAAAGCGAGCAGCATCAAGGGCTAAAGCCAAGGAAGAGACGATGCGATACAATATACACGGGGTCAATCTCCTTAACCGTGAGCCATTGGAGATATGTGAGATCGAAGAGCGGATCAAACGCCGCAAGACGCAGCACACCAAAGTTGAGAGAAGACGCCGGGAACTCATCAACAATTCCATTGAGACTTTAGCCTCCCTCCTTCCCCCCTCCCACATCGACCACAACAGTTCAAATGCTCGTGGCTTGATCCTCCAGAAGACAATTCTTTACTTATCTGCCCTCAAAGAAGAGAATGCCAATCTAAAATATGTACTCAGAAACAATAAACTGATATAGAACGCCTTGCCTTTCTTTCTCATGCTTTGATTCCACCTGGGAATAATTTGTTTAATTTGTATTGTTTAAGCTTACTGTAAATTCAGAATCTAAAGGTAAAAATGCGGGATTGCCAAATTCTTTTGTGTGAACTCACCAACTTAATGAAGTAATTTTCATCCTAGAACAACTTGATTTTTATATAAAAGGATGAAAAATATTCTAGTAAGTTGGTGAGTTCACACAAAAGAATATGAAAATCCCGCATTTTTACCTTTAGGTTCTCAATCTACAGTAATGCTTTAAGCTAGGGGTAACATTAAAGATACTTAACTATAAATTGTTTACAGGGATGCTTTTTTTATAAAAAA
Organism: Entomophthora muscae; assembly: GCA_014839935.2. Lineage (NCBI taxonomy): Eukaryota > Fungi > Entomophthoromycota > Entomophthoromycetes > Entomophthorales > Entomophthoraceae > Entomophthora > Entomophthora muscae. The sequence continues at coordinate 213,262 of QTSX02000031.1, read as the reverse complement.
GATACTCAAATATAGGCAAAACTTTATTCAACCCCACTAAGATTAAGAAGAACATTTTGGATTATCAGGTGCCACAAAAAAATTGAGTAAACCTACTCTCACTCAGGAAGAGGGATCTCACTCTATAACTGTCACAATTGAAATCAACTTCATAGCCATCAGACATCTCATAATACACAGGGGTGCTTGAAAAGTCACCCCATGTTAGGTCTAACATCATAGCCCCTCTTGATTCCATCAATACAGCACAATATCATATTTTCATTTTAGGAACTGACCCAATTACACCAGCAACCCCTCACAAGACCTCATCCAGCACAGATTTTGTCAGAGAACCATCATTTTGGGACCAGCCCTTCAAAGTAAGGTTAGGGTGGGCCACTAGAATGATGGGCTCTGCCCATCAGAAGATTAACACTAACCTGAATATTCAGGAAAAAGGGTGCCCAACCCAAGACCAAGGACCAGCAGCATGGACTAGAGTTTCAATTACACCCAAAATGGTAATATTGTCAGGGATTCAGTCTTGGGCAGCCAGCCCTTCATTTCCAGGGGAGACCCAGGCTGGGTTTTTTGCGGGCAATGCCCACCACAAGAGTGGAGCTAACTTAAAAAGGTAGGAGGCAGACTTCCCCACCCAGGACCACAGTCCAGCGGCCAGGATTATAGTGTCAATCACCCCTGTGAGTGTGATGTACACAATCCCAAACAGCTTGCCAGAATGGTCAGTTGGGAGGTCGGGTGAGGAAGCGGGCATAGGTTTTGGGGGTCAGGGGCAGTTCCATGGACAGGGTGTAAGCAGGGAGATAGTTGAATTTCCCTCTGAATAACTTGGGGGTTGAAAATATCCACGGGCCTTGTCGGTTGTATCTAACTGCAGATTGTATGCGGGCCAAGGGATCAAGTTCAAGTATCTTTTCCAGGGTGTATTCATTGTATTCAGATTCCAGAGGATAGTCGGTAAAATGGATGGGTCCTGTTGTGTTTGGCTCCTAGGGACAACATCCAGGAGGACACAGCGGGAAATCTTTATAACAAAAGATTTGAGGTTCAAAGCTAGCCTTGGGTTAGCCTTCAGGGCAAAATTAAGGGCATGTACCTTAATTTCCTGGAAAATGAGATGCAAAAGTCCTTTTGGCAGAAAGGACAGGAAAAAGCTTGAAGATTATTAAACCTAATGCAAATGTGGATAAACTTGTCTTTATTAGGAGATTTGATTCTACTTAAATAGTAGACAAGGGATGATGATCACTCATTAGAAAGACAGAGTGGCTGAAGCGGTCACATTGGGATGAGGTCATACCAGGATCAGACAAGGGAAAGGTATGGTATTCCGGAATGGGTGGATATTGACCCAGACCCATTTACAGAAAGTGAGGAATTCCCGAACTCAAAAGCAAAACCAGTCAAATCTTTGCAGCTATCATTATTCAAAGGCCATATCAAAATAGCATTTATGGTGCAATTTCTGACAGGTCCAAAGAGTACACCAGGAGGACAGGAAACTGTGTGCAGTGGGGCAGGGGGGCCAGGAGATCTTGAACTGGATTGGTAGATAGCAAATAAAAATAAGCCAATAGCTGTGTGAGCCAAAATAACAACATTTTCCATGAGGGGTTCATCAGGGCATTGGGAAGTCAGGCCCGGGGAAACTGGGTGCTTGGGTCCAAAGGCAGCAAAATGGCATCTGGCCTGGGAGTTCTTTCATTGGTCAAGAATCTTGATTTGGCTACCTGATTATCTTGCTTTAGTGTTGTGATCATGGGACCGGGCTGCGGGCCTGTGCCTCTTTCCTGAGCCGGCTCCTGATTGGTTGCTGGTGTAGACTTCAATTTCATGAAGCTAATAGTTGCCAAATCAGTACCTCCATTAGGCGCTGTGATTAGTCTTTCATTTGGTGCAATAATTTCCTTGGCTTGGCTTGTTTCACTGCATGGGCCAGCATTCTTGGTATCAGCTTATGGGGGCTCAATCCCAGAAAAGCAAGGGCAAGTGGTCCTGCAGTCCACAGGCCAGCGGCCCAGGGGGGTCCAGGGTTGGGGTTTGATTCCTGCTCCCAGGCCCAGGTTTCCAGAGAGGAAGAATTGTCAATCCTGACAAATATACATGATCTCAAACAGCTTTTTTAAACTATCTATGGGGAGGTCTGGGGCAAAAAGACAGCTGGGCTTAGGGTAGGTGAGGAGTCCATTGGAACTTGGTAAGCAGGAAGATGGTTACAATTGTACTTGAACAATCTGGGCTAGATAGTATATCTGATGCCTTCACTGTCACAGACATAGTTTTTATGGGTGTTCCAGGGAAAAGCGCTGCCACCCAGGGAAACCTGGCCCAAAGCCCCGCTAGTTTGCAGCAATCATAAAGTTAAATCTAAAAATTGATTGCAAGTTGATGGTGGTAAGAAAAATTGGCTATGAGCAGGGACAGATGCTCTTCATCTAATTTTTCTTAGAACTATTGCTTGGGTGTCAACCCCTGACCTCCTAAGAGGTCATGTAACAGCTCAAAGAACCATCATTGGTGTTATCTGTAAGCTGAGAAAGTACTAGACACAAGGAGGCCATATTATCAAGCTGCACCCAAGAGATTTAAGTAACAATCATTTCCAACAAACTACCTTAATAGTTTGATATTTTCACTTTAAATAAGATATCTTGACTCATGATTCACTTATTGCAATAACTTCCCATCCAATTTTTAATAACAGAATTATTAGACTCTGTATTTTTGTTGCTTCTGTTGCAACTGAACCAATGAGGATTCAGTATTTGGAATTGGGGAAGACAACAGTCCAATAGGAAAGGACAGAATAATAAGAATAAGATATTGTTTATTGTAGAATATTGTGATTAATATACTATATGGGGAAAGCCACAAGGCCACAAGGGGGTGGCATAGTGGGGAGTTCCATGTAGGGTTTGGAGCCAAGGAATAACTTGTGCGGGGATCAGCAGGTTGAATTGGCAACGCTCCTAATTAGGATGAAGTTCCTTCCATTTGACATTGCCATCAGATTCATTCATAACGTTAGATACGTCAAGGGGCGGCTCATCAAGTGACCCTGTGTATTGTAAGATACATTGGCAGGCGAGGTTCAAACCTCAGTTGCAACACTTCAAAATCCTGGGAAGCTTCCTCCTTCTGATGAAATGATTCCTGGAACTTGTAAAATTGATTGTGAACCATATATGCTGCTGAATACCTGACTGTGAGTCAAATCAAGGTATTCCTCATGTAATTTTGCCTTATTGTTGTAACTGTGCTGTTTTAGCAGAGTTACAAGGGGAAAAATATTTAGAAGCTATATAATAATCTTTATTGAGAGATAGTGATTATATAGTCATTGTGAATCAATGGATAGCAGAAACATGATTGTTGATCACACAGTTGTACAGAAGAAGGGGGTGGCTTGATCCTGGTAATGAGTCAAGCGCCAAAACAAGGTATCCACCATAAAGGATCATCATCTGTTCATGTTGTTAGATTTGGAAATTCAGGTTGACTTCCTAGTCTGGCTTTGAGTGGCTGGGTAATCAGATTGCGGGTCACAAACCCTCTTGTTTGGAACCTTGCTGGCGGGTCAAGCCTGCTGTTTTGACACCCCCCCGACTGAAGGTTGGCCTCCTCTGGGGGTAGGTTGTCAGGGAGGTTGTCAGGAGCCCAGGCGCCTTACTGGACTAATTGTTGTTCTGTGGCGGGCAGGTCAGTTTTGTGTTGTTTTTGTCTTGCTTTGCAGGGTCTCAGGCAATCATGGTGTAGGGTCTTGTCTTGTTTGCGCTTCTAGAGTCCTTGTACAAGGTAAGTGTTATTGTTGTTTACCTTTAGAATGATTGCTGGTCCTACTTTCTTGGGTTTTAGTTTGCTTTTATCAACGTTCATGTCCCAAACTTTGTCCCCAACTTCATGTCTATCTTGGATGGGGACAAAAGTTTTCTGCAGACGTTCATTTTCCTTTTCTGTTTGCTTGCTGTTGGCTCCATAACTTGAGGGTCTGAGTGTAGGGGACTTAACTTGAGATTTCCAGTTTGGGTCCTGTTAATGCTTGGATGGTATTTGGCTGTATGCTTTATACCAACTCAAAAGGGCTTTTTCTGGTGGATCTGTTCACTTGGGTTTGGCACACAAGTAGTGCAGTCAATAGCTGCTTATACTAGTCTTTAGGTCTCCTGGCAGTGAGTTTGGTTAAGGCTTGCACAAGGCTGCCATTTAGCTGCTCTACATGTCCATTGGGCTGTGGGTGGTATGGTATTGTCACAGTATGTTTGACACCATTTTTATCAAGGTATACATTGGTGTTTTTGGAGGTCAATTCTTTCCCTCCATTGGTTATCAGGAGTTCTGGCTTTCTAACCTTGCTGATCATCTCTTTTCCAATAAATTGTTGTATGTCATTATCAGTGTGCGCCTTTACTGCTTGGGCTACTGGTCATCTTGTAGTGCAGTCTATGGCAGTGATGATGTATTTCTTATCATTGTGTTTCCCTGGCATGGGGTCAACAACGTTGAGGGCCCATACCTTGAAGGGTGGTTGTGTGCGGATGGGTAGTACTGACTTTGGAGGGGTTTTACTTTTGGCAAACTTTTTGCATACCTCACATTGATCTAGGACTTCCTGAACGTCACAATATAAGGTTGACCACCAGGCCTTGTGCTTAAGAAACTCATATAGGTTTTGACTCTTGGTGTGTCCAAGGTCTCTGTGATAGCGTAGGATGGTGTCTACTTGCTGGTGTGTGGGGATATAGGGAATGGTAGTACTGTCAGACATTTTTCTGTGTAGGGTCCCGTACATGTCAGCAAATAGGTTTTTGTTTTTGATAACTGTTTCCTTTGTTATGTTGGTTGTGCCAGGGGGGAAACCCTTGTCCTTTGTTTGTAGTACCAAGAGAGGCCAGTCTGGGTTGAGCCCATTTTCCCCTCTTGTGGCACAGATCTATAGGCGTGAGAGGGTGTCTGCCATGGAAAGCTTGGGACCAGGTTTGTACTGTATGAGCATATTGAATCTCTCCAAGAGCTCCATCCAGCGGGCTTGGAAGCAAGATAGATTTGCTTGGGGTTTGAAATATATGAGCAACTTGTGGTCAGTTAATGCTGTGAACTCTTCCTGCTGTTCTAGATAACAACGCCATTTGACTAGACAGTGCACAATGGCCAGCAGCACCTTGTTGTGGATAGGGTATTGACACTTGCCATCCGTCAACTTTGTGATACATAAGCTACAGGCAGGAAGTCACCATCATTATTTTTGATTTGTAGTACTCCCCCAATGGATGCATCTAAGGCGTCTCTTTCCATTTGGTATTCCCCGTCACGTTTGGGGTATTGCAGGATAGGAGCTGTAGTGAGTTTCTCCTTGAGGCAACTAAAACAGAGGTCATGTTGGGGGTCCACACAAACTTGGATTTGGCGCCTGTTATGGCAGATAAGGGGGCAGTCAAAACGCCACAGTTGGGTATGAAGCGGCGTATATAGGCCACCATTCCCAAGAAGGTGTGGAGTTCTGAATTATCCTTGGGTGTCAGCATCTTACATATGGCCTGTATATTTTGACTGTTGGGTTTGATGCTTTCCTTTGAGACTATGTGTCCCAGGAAGGGTAATTGCTCGCGGAAGAACTGGCACTTGGAGGGCTTGGCTAACAGTTTGTGTTGTGCCAGGGTAGCAAAGACTGCCTCTAGGTCCTTGTGGTGCTGTTCCACCAAGGGGCTGTAGACAATGATGTTGTCTAGGTAGACTAGAACATGCTTGCCTATGTGTGGCGCAAAAACTTTGTTCATGAAGGTCACAAAGGTGGACAGGGCATTTGTCATGCCAAAGTTGAGCACCACACATTTGTATGAGCCATATTTAATGTGGAAGGCTGTTTTGGGGATGTCTTCCTCCTTAATACAAATCTGGTTGTAGCCTTCAGTCAGATCAATCTTGGAGAAGACTGTGGCTCCTCCCAAGGCATCAAAGAGATGGTCAATCAGTGGTAGTGGATAATGATTCTTGATGGTAACTTTGTTTAGGGCTTGGCAGTCTGTGACCAGATGTAAGGTACCGTCCTTCTTGGCCACAAAGAATACAGCAGCCCCAAAAGGAGACTGTGAGGGGCAGATAAGTCCTTTCTCCAACGCTTCATTGAGATAGGCGTGTAGGGTGTCATCTTTGTTTGGGGTCAGCCTGTAGATAGGGCGCGCTTTGGGTACAGCTCCTTTGAGTTGAATGAAGTGTTGAATGAGTTTCTCTGGGGGAAGCCCAGGTAGAGCTTCCTTGAAGATTTCTGGATGGCAGGCCACAATTTTGAAATCCTGAGGTCTGGAGGTATCTGTAAATTCACTGCCACCCCTGGCATTGGACTGTAAAACCTCCCCCCCGCCAAACCAAGAAAGGTCCAAAAACCCCAGCCAAACCCCTTAATTCTTTAGAGGATTTGATGCATAAAGTTGACGAGAGGTTTGTGTTGGCCTACCCCATGGATTTGTTGCCTTTGGCTGCCCCCTCCTGGGGAGAAACACTGGTCAATTTGGACTCCCTGTTGGCTTGGTGCCGCCCACATTTAAAAACTATTAGAACCAACCAATTGAATGTTGTCACATCAATGACCAACAACTCAAGTGAACTTCAAATACATAGGTCCTCTTCTAGCCAATCAAATGGGCCCACGGAAATTGGGTTGAAACATTCCAGTCCCCCTGGTTTTGTCCCACAAAAATTCTCCTCTGGCCAATTAGATTCAGTTCCAAAAATCATGTGATCTATCCCCTTCTTTTAACACAGCAATGGGACCTCCAGTCCCCTGCTTGTCTATTTTATAATTAGATTAAAAGTTTGGTTTCAGTTTAAAATTTTAAAGTTTACAGTGGTGGAAACCCCAGTTTGGAGTCTCCCTAGTTCTAAATTTTAAATTGTTAATAGTGATTATTAAGCTTACCTTGTGGCATCCTGGTTCAAACCCGTCTTCTCCTCTGGCTCTCTCTAAAGAAGCCTGAGCGTATAGTTGTCTTTTATTTTTGCTTTTGTTTACAAAAACACAACTTGAACTTAAATTTCCATTTAAAATTCAATATAATATCTATTATAACTTTGAGTTTTCTGTTGAATTTCCTGTTTGAACCCGCTTTCTGATTTTGCTTTTGCCCCAGGCACCCGCAACCACGCCCAAGGCCTCCAGACCCGTTCTGCTTTTGCCTTTCACCACCAGCTTGTGGTTACCCCTACTGGGGTTAATTCTGTTAATTTTAATCCCAAAAACCATACCACTCTTCTCTAAATTCCAAGGAGAACACAGCTATGATACTCCCAGTTATTAAATTTATTGTATTTTCATTGGGCCCCTTTTTGCTCCTCCTGTGGTTGACTTCTCCAGACCTGTGGTCAAGAATCTCCTCTTCTGTGCAGCTCATGAGTGAAGATCCTCCCAGCCTCTTGAGTCTTCCCAGCAACCTCTTTTATTCTGGAGAGGCTGTGGTGAAGAGCTTGACATGTGATGATCTGGATTTGGGTGACATTGACTATGCCTCTCTTGCTCCTGTGGGTGAAGAGGCGTCAATGCCCTCCTTCCCCGACCTGGAGAAGAGTAGCTCAGTGCCCTTACGCGTCCCTGTGATGCCTCCTCCTGCCCCTACCCGTACACCCTGGTTGCTCACAGGCTTGGCGCTGATGGCACTGAATGCATATTTACCTCAGATGTCCTCTGTGTCCTCCCTGTGGTACCCCCTTTGAGTGGCTGTCCCAGTTCTCCACTGGGCGGCATCCTGGTGGTTTTTTTTGCCTGGATGGGAGCCAAACTTAGTTAGTTTAGCCCCTCTCTCTCACAGTATCCTGGTAGTCCTTGAAGTGTATGATCTTGTACTGGCAGGAATCCCAGTCAATTGCCTTCAGGTTTTCCTTTTTGTCCAGGGTCTCTGTGATGCGGACAAAGATGTGGTCACGTAGGAGTTGGTCCACAGAGTCAGGGTAGATCTGGTGGTTGACACCTTCACGCTTGATGGTCAGCACTGAGGTTGCTCAGTATACGTGAGGATTGTTTTTTTTGCAACCACTCTAGTTCCAGCACAATATCAAACTTTGGGAAGTCAATGACGGAATCTTGGATGGTGGAGTGGAGGTTCTCAAGCATGACAGAGAAGGGGGTGGTTTCCTTTGTCACAGCAATGTGGTGTTTGTCAGCCAGGACCACTTTTTTAATCCTCAAAGGATATGTGGTTAGCTTTAACTTATCCACAAATCTGCTGTTTATTAGGGTTTGATACACGCCCAAATCCAGGAGTTCTGAGCCTGTGTAACTGCAAAAACAGAAAGGATAGGACATCAGTTTATTGGGATGTCTGGCAATGGTGTATAGTACCAGGTCCTCCAAGGGTACTTGGATCATTGGACATTGGTCTACGTCCTTGGGTTGGTACTCATCATTGAGCAAGTTGGGAGTTGTTTGGGGAGAGCTTGGCTTGCTTAATGCTCTCCCTGGGCTTTTCCTTCATCTTGATGGCCTTGCGTGGCAGTGATATGGAAATGGGTACAATTTGACTGCCATTGTTTCCATTCCCATGTCTGTTTGAGCTTGTGGGTTTATGATTGGTTTTATTCCTGTTGTTTCCAGGGGGTGGTCAAGTGAAGCGCCCGCTTGGATGGGAGTCCTTGGGCCTTTCTTGTTTCCCAGTCTGTGCCTTGTGTAGAGTGTTGGATGTTTGTTCCGCCTTTTCTGCTTGCCGGTAAAGACTTTGTAGATTGGTCACTTGATCCAGGTTCACATGTCTCATTACATGCAACTTGAGGGTGTCATAGTACATGAGGTGTGTGGCTGGGGTGTCAAAGACCATATCATATGGTGCATGAAGGCAGAGTTCCTTGTAGGCGCGGGTGAGCTCCTTCACGGTGCCTGTCTGTGTAAGGTTCTTTACTTGGTGTATTATTATGAGCGCTGTATCCTTAAGCACAAATCTTGCCAGGAAGTCCTGCTTGAAGGTATCCCAGTTCTTGTTGGGGTGTTCTTTGTGCCACTTTTCACACTAGGTGCCAGCGTTGGGGGTCAGACAGATGGAGATTTCCGCAATCCAAAATTGCTGCAGGCATTTCATCTGGGCCAGCTTGCTCTGGGCAGACTGGATCCATGCAGCAATGTTGTTGTTGTTGGCCCCAGAAAAAGGTTCCAAGGCAGCGCTTCACAGTGTTTGGGCTATGTAGGCGGGCATGGTGCTTTTTGTCAGTTAGCCGCAGAATAGAAGAGGGAGCCTGAAAGAGTCCTTGTGCAGACATGGTGTTGAAGGCGGGTAGTGGAATAACCGTGTTCTGGTACAGGACAAAGCCATTGGGTGTCATGGTAGGTTCCATAATGCCAGGTATTGTCTGTCCAAGTAAGAAGGCTCGGAAGGCCGGGAAAACTGTATCAAAATTGACCAAGTTAACAGATTTAAACTAAACAGTTGATCAAAAATAGGTCACAGCTGCTCCAGTCTGTCAGCTGAAACCAGCTCCCACTTGCAAACTACTGTTGATAAATTGACGTAATATGAGGGTCACCCAACATAAGCTCATTAATCAGCATGGTCATCAGAAACTGGTCACACAAGGGTTCTTTGCAACCTGGACTAGATACTTACTTGAAGATGCAGAAGGAATAAGAGATCAAGACTCAGGTGGTATTGCTTAGTCAATTTTTCTGATATATATTGAGTAATTTTCCCTGTTTCAACTCTAAGAGTTGAGTCCTCCTAAATTTACTCAATAAAAATCAATTATCCCAAGTTCTAATTTTAAATTTTAAAAATGCATCCTGTGATTGGGTTGTTGCGGTATATCCCATACAATCTGATTCTGAACAGAATTATTTCAGGAAGATGGGCCCCAGCATCTGGAACTTTGTCAGCAGCACCGCCAAATGTCAATTTTATGCCAGCCAATTTTGTAGCTCCTCCCCCCACTCTTGAAACTGAAAATTGTGTTCCTTCCCAATGCCCAGAATTCTACGCTGAAGATGTATTGATGCTTTCCCAGGTCATTTATCTTGGCTTACTCTGGTTTGTACTAATTGTTCTACTCAATCCTGGAGTTACAATTGGAAATTTCACAAAAAAATATCTGAAGCCGTGTTGGTGATTAATCATCAATTCTATGTGGATTTGGGTGGTAATTCCCCATCATTTAGAAACGGCATCATATTATCCAGTTATTTCTGTCACATTACTCAACTCTTCTACGTCTGAGTTTTCAGAAGCAGTTTGTCATGAATTTGTGTTTCTTTTCTCCTGCTCCATTGAGATATCTGCGTTTACCATGTTTATTTGCATCAGTTTATTTCTTAGTTTTCAGTTTGGTCTTTTCTTTAATTTGTGGTTTCCATCTCCGGTCGCAGTTGTAGAGACTGGATCCTCTGTTTCCTATTTCCGTTGTGTCATGTCATTTTGGCGTCTGGATTATTTTCCTGCCCCACCCACTGATGAAATTTCGTGTGAAGTTTTGTCAGCATTATCATTTTATTCCGGCTCTAGCCTTAGTCACAAATACCAAGTTTACCATGTGATGACAAAGGTTTTCAAAGATACTTGAGAATGGTTGTTGTCCGCAGTGGAGCGCAATCCACGTGTTTTAACTGAAAGTGCATCTCTATACCCTTTGTTAAAAATTTTGTGTGTATCTATTGAGGAGCTCAAAGTATATTGTAAGCTGTACACCTTCTACCAGGGTACAACTCCGCTTTTGGTATTCCTTCCTAAGTTTCTTACTTACTGCTGTATGATCAATGTTCCTGAAGTGAATAAACTCTCGGTGTTGTGGTTAGCAGTTGACCAGACTTCCCAGGATTTGGCGGTTTGGGATTCCCTGTTAACCACAACTGAGGCCCTGGTAAACCAAATTCTTTCTCTGGTCTCAAATCTGTCTACTTCCAAACAAGTTACGTTGGTAATTGAAGATAAACCCACTGCGCGCTCTTGGTTTTCTGGTCCTTGCTCCACGGTGGTTCCTTCCAACCAAAGCCAAGATTGTTCTCCCCCTAGCTTGTCTCAGCTAAAATTGGCGGTGGTGAACAAACCTAGTGATGTAAAGGAGGCCCCAGTAGTGTCCAGTCCTGATAGTTCCTTGGCAATGCTTCAGCATGTTGTACCTGCAAAATCTTCTGTAATTACATCTGAAGAGTTGTCCCTTGTTCCCATTGATTGTGATAACCCCGTTCTTCCACCTGCTGTCCAAGAAATGATCAAGCGTTACTTCCAGGAGCATCCTGCCTCCTTAGCTGCCAATGAAAAACAAGACCCCGCCAAGATTGCTACCTTTGCTGCAAATAAATTTACTTCTGGTTACTTCTTGTTCTATGGTAGCATTGATAATGGTTAGACTATCTATCAGCCAGCTATTTTTTTGGATAAAGGTGCTTCCAAAATTTTATGAGCATGGAGACTGCTGACTTGCTACAACTTAAGTACCACCCAGGAATGCTTGTTAGGGGTGGAAATTTTCAAACATTTCCCTCTTTCCAGCTGAAGAAGCCAGCTACTTTTGTAGTTGCAGGTCAGTCTTTTACTGCAAGGTTTTCTGTTTGCCCTACCCTTATGTATCCTATCATTTTGGGAGTGAGTTGGTGAAAAGATCATAATGTATTGGACTTACTGGAGAAGAATGAGCTACAGGTGGAACACTCTTTGGGTATAACTATTTGTTTCCGCTGTTGGATATGTCTGAATTGGAGCAATTATCACAGACCATACAATCTTTTCCTTTCCCTGTCCCCGTAAGTTCAGATTTACCGGCATGCTTGCAACCCTGGTCCGCAGCATTTGACGCCACCAGAGGCGAGGTCCTTCCCAAGCACACTCAGTTTGACTTTGACTTTAAAGTCACTGTTGATCTGATCAGAATTGCGCCTCTTATTTACCCTTTAACCTTGAAGGAAGATGCATGTCTGGAAGAGTGGACTCGTGACATGTTGGCAAAAGACTACATTTTTAAGAAGGCTTTGTTGATCTGCTCTCTGCTATTATTTGTTCAGAAGTCTAATGGGTCCCTTTGTCCTTGTGTTGACTTCGGGAATTTGAATAACATTAAGATTCCAAATCCTTATCCTTTACCTCTCAAAGCACAGATCTCTAGGTGCATTGAGAAGGCCAAGGTATTCTCAAAACTTGATCTGTTGAATGCTTTCAATCAAATCAGGATTGCAGAAGGAATGGAATGGTTAACAGCATTCAGAATTTAAGAAGGGTATCTTCCAGTTCTGCATAATGCCTTATGGATTGAAGAATGCCCCGGCTTGCTTTCAGCAGTTAATTGATTCAGTCCTGGGAGATCTCCTAGGTGTTTGTGCCATAGCATATATGGATGACATCTTGATGTTTTCTCCGGATGAGGAGTCTCATAAGGCCCACTTTTTGGCAGTTGTAGAGCGCATTCTCCAAGCAAACTTGATCATCAAAAGGAGTAAGTGTGAATTATTTAAACGTAAGGTTACCTTTCTGGGTAATATTATCTTTGAGGATGGCTACACCACTGCCCCTGACAAGTAAGCTGCAGTTTGAGAGTATGCTACACCTGTGACAGTATCCCAACTTTGTAGTTTCTTGGGTACATGCATGTTCTTGAAGAAATTCACCCCCACTTGTCTGAGGTGGCCGCCCCTTTATATTTGGCTAGTGGAAAGACAACTTTAGTCTGGACGCCTGAGTGTGCAAGTGCCTTCTCAGCAGTCAAGGCTCTTTTGTTGTCCTCCCCAGTGTTAAGACATGTGGATCCTGAGCTTCCTTTTGTGGTTTTTACCAATGCATCTAAATACGCTGTGGCTGGTGTGCTGTTACAGACAGCTAGTGACAGGATTGAGAGACCTGTAGGGTATTTCTTCCGGAAGATGGAGGCTCAAGAACGCAACTACATGATTTACAACAAGGAATTGTTAGCTGTTGTGGAATTGTTAAAGCATTAGCATCACCATCTCATGTTGGCAAGTCATCCATTTGTAGTAAGAAATGACCACAGCACTCTTCTATATTATTGACAATCCAGGGCTTTGTCAGGTTGTCAAATCCAGATAGCATGGTGATCTGACAAGATACAAGTTCTGCTACAAGTTTATTAAGGGATCTGACAATCACTTGGCCGATGCTCTAAGCAGGAATCCTTCCCATCTCCCAGATGCTATTATGGACGCCAAGTTTAACACACATACTATGATTCTGGACAAGGCTGTGGTGCCTTTTGTATTGCCTCTGCTGGCTACGTTGGCTGCCATGTCCTTAGCTGAGGGCGCAGATATGGACCTATATTACAAGGTTAAGTTTCTGCAACCTTTGTCCAAAGACTATGATAGGCTATTAGAGCTAGCATGCACAAACACGGTGGGTCAGCCTCAGGGTTATCATAAGATTGGTCCAGTCCTATATCATCAAGGTTGCTTGTGGGTTCCTGAGGGCGCTATTTGGGATGAAATCAAGGGGGCTAATCATACCTGTCCAACGGCTGGTCATCCAGGGAAAAACAAGACAGTGGAACTTATCTGCCGCCAGTTTTCCTGGAAAGGGTTGACTGTGCAGGTAGCAGCTTTTGTTCAAGATTGCCTGGTATATGTTTGATCTAAGGCCAGTAGGAATAAGACTACTGGTTTACTGGTTCCACTTCAGCCTGCTGCAGGTCCATGGACGTCTGTATGGGTGGATTTCATCAGTGAGCTTCCTAATTCCAATGGGTTTAACACAATCATGGTGGTAGTCAATTGTTTCATAAAGATGGCACACTTTGTACCTTGCTCAACCATGATTACTTCATTAGAGACCGCTAGGATATTTGTAAACAGAATATTCTCTATAAATGGCATTCCAATGGAGATTGTGAGTGACTGTGTACCTCAATTTATTGCTCAGTCTGGGAAGCTTTTACTGGAATCCTTGGTATCAAATTGTGCCGCTCTACTGCTTTCAACCCCCAATCTGATGGACAAACAGAGAGAGTAAACCAAAGTTTGGAGGTCTACCTACGCTGCTACACCAATGCACAACAAGATGACTGGTGTGATAATCTACCCATGGCAGAGTTCACATATAATAACGCCCCTCACATGTCAACTCAAGTATCGCCCTTCTATGCCAATGTGGGTTACAATCCTTCTTCCAACATGGGTACTTGTTTGGTTAGCAATGTGGAAGCTACAACTGATCAAGCTGCTGAATTGAAGCAGGTCCATCAGGAGCTCCAAGTTACTCTCGCCGCTGCCATGCGCAACTTACAAGGAATATGCAGATTGCAAGAGCCAGGAAGGTCCAACTTACAGGCCAGGTGATCTAGTCATGGTTGATGCTTGCAATATGAAACTTAAAGTTCCATGTTGTAAATTGGGTCCCAAGCAAGTTGGTCCCTTCAAGGTAGAACATCATATTGGTCCCTCCGCCTATCGGCTGGATTTACCTCCTGCTTTCAAGATTTTCCACACCTTCTATGAATGTTCTTACTCCCTTCAAAGGAACAGAGACCCCCTCTTCCCAACCCATTCTTGTGGAAGGAGAACCTGAGTATGAGTTAAATTGTATTCTGGCTTCCTGCAAGAATTGCCGCTGTTTGGAATATTTGGTATCTTGAAAAGGTGATCCTGATTCTGAAAACTCTTGGGTTCCCCACTACAATTGTTCAAATTCCTCAGATCTGATCCACAAGTTCTACAAGCACAATCCCACTGCTATTGGTCACCCTGAACTTACCCTAGCCGCAATGAAACTCCCACTTGCCCATAATAATTTCTCTTTATCCCATCTCCCAGATGGTGGTATTGCACCCAGGGCTAAAGCAGAGGGTAATGTCACAGTAGGTTCCATAATGCCAGGTATTTTCCGTCCAAGTAAGAAGGCTCAGAAGGCCGGGAAACCTGTATCAAAATTGAACAAGTTAACGGATTTAAACCAAACAGTCAATTGAAAATGGGTCACGGCTGCTCCAGTCTGTCAGCTGAAACCAGCTCCCCCTTGCAAACTGATGTTGATAAATTGACATAATATGAGGGTCACCTGATATAAGCTCATTAATCAACATGGTCATCAGAAACTGGTCACGCAAGGGTTCTTTGCAACCTGGACTAGATACTTACTTGAAGATGCAGAAGAAATAGGAGATCAAGACTCAGGTGGTATTGCTTAGTCAATTTTTCTGATATATATTGAGTAATTTTCCCTGTTTCAACTCTAAGAGTTGAGTCCTCCTAAATTTACTCAATAAAAATCAATTATCCCAAGTTCTAATTTTAAATTTTAAAAATGCATACTGTGATTGGGTTGTTGCGGTATATCCCATACAATCTGATTCTGAACAGAATTATTTCAGGAAGATGGGCCCCAGCATCTGGAACTTTGTCAGCAGCACCGCCAAATGTCAATTTTATGCCAGCCAATTTTGTAGCTCCTCCCCCCACTCTTGAAACTGAAAATTGTGTTCCTTCCCAATGCCCAGAATTCTACGCTGAAGATGTATTGATGCTTTCCCAGGTCATTTATCTTGGCTTACTCTGGTTTGGACTAATTGTTCTACTCAATCCTGGAGTTACAATTGGAAATTTCACAAAAAAATATATGAAGCCGTGTTGGTGGTTAATAATCAATTCTATGTGGATTTGGGTGGTAATTCCCCATCATTTAGAAACAGTTTCATGTTATCCAGTGATTTCCGTCACATTGGGTATCTTGGTAGCAGGGGTGTACAGGGTCTTGTCCAGCGGGAGGCCAGACATAATTCTGTCAAAGATTTGTTGGCCGCAGTGCGTGTGGGCAAAAGTTGGAATTTTTCAAGATAAGGTAGGATGGAAAACCTACCTGTGCTACCAATGTCGTAACTGTGCTGTTTTAGAAGAGTTATAAGGGGAAAATATTTAGAAGCTAGATAATAATCTTTACTGAGAGATAGTGATTATATAGTCATTGTGAATCAAGGATAACAGGAACATGATTGTGTTGATCACATGGCTGGATGGTGAAGGGGGTGGCTTGATCCTGGTAATAAGTCAAGCGCCAAAACAAGGTATCCATCATAAAGGATCATCATCTGTTCATGTTGTTGGATTTGGCAATTTGAGTTGGCTTCCTAGTCTGGCTTTGAGTGGTTGGGTAATCAGATTGCGGGTCAAAACCCACTTGTTTAGAACTTTCTGGTGGGTTGATCCTGCTGTTTTGACATTATAATATGCTATACCTCACCATATTCCCTCTTTAAAGGTTATCACCTCTGAGTAAATACACACCATCTGCTCCTCATTGGTAATGTTATCCTTATTTGATGTATATTCCACATTTAATTGACTAAGATGAACTCTCACTCTACTTTATCATGACACTTTTTCAGGGCCTGGAATAACCCTGACAAGGAACTCAATAACATCAACACAAATGAATGCAAATTTGCAATTGTACAATCACACAATTGCCCAATGGGGTTTTATAATAAGGTCTCATTAAATCACATCAAAATTCCTAAAATTCTAAGATAAATTCTCTGGAGTTGCTTGCATCTGAAGGTACTCTCAGAAGCGGCCTTCATTTCCAAAAACGCTTCCTATTGACCAAAAACCTCAGAAGTTGGGGATTTTGGCCCCCAAAAGCCCTCTGAAAGACCAAAATGTTTGGCCCCAGAGCCAGGACCAAAAAATTAGCTTGTTGCCACTCCTAGGCAGCAAACCAGAAGATGCCAGTGCCAGTGAAATGGTAGAATGTTACCAGCCAGCCAATTAGGATGCACTGCCAAATCAAGAGCCAACTTCCTAGCAGTATATAGCTGCAGACATTGAAAATAACTTTCCTGTTGACATTGCTTAATAAAAAATCTGTTAGTTAATGAAACCAGATCATTTTTACTTTAAAAGAGTTTACTATATTACAAAAATGATATACTGCTAGTTCTATTTGATAGAGAGTATTTGCAGTACTAACACCAGCGCTAGGAGACAGAGCAACTTTGTGTTGCCTCTAATCAACCAAATTTTGGCCTTTTCCCTTCTCCTAGAGTGCTGGATCAGGAGATAGTTCCTGCTCTTGCACCCTCTTTTCTAATCAGGTGCCCCTCTGCTTTGCCAACTTGCTCTGTTAAGCCAGCCCATGAGTGGCACTACTGGAGAGCTCCCCCGCCAATCCCATCCTGTCCTACAATTACAGCAAGCTTGGGTCCACCTACTTGACCATGCTGGGGTTTGCTGAGCAAGTGATTCCCCACATGGGAGTGTGGCGTCCTTGGGCCACTGCTGCCAACTACATGATGAGGATGGCTTCCATCATCTACTGGGATTTACAGGCTTGACCCATCCTTTGACTGAAGGTTCCCCTTGGAGCAACCCAGGGCAAGACATACTTGATGTACTACAAGATCTTGCATTTTTTCTATTTAGATAAAAAGCCAAAAATATTTAATTAAGAAAAGAGGAAAATACTGTTTTGGATTTGCCAATCCCACATATTTCCCAACAGGTTATAAATCTACAGTAACAGATCTTTGTCCACTGATGTTACTGAAAAGGATCATTTATGTTTTTTTCCAAGTGTGAATTTAGTTTTCTTGGAGCCAAATTTTGCTTATCTATCTCAACAGTTTTAAAAAGTACATTAATATAATAATATATTTGGGTTCTAAGTAAATGTGATGCATTATTATGGTAAAGGCTGAGATAGATTCTTATTAAGATGATATCAATGATTATAGAGTGAGAGATTATTGTACTTGGTTTTATTTATGGCACCTGATAATGAAAGATGTTCTTCTTAATCTTAGTGGGGGTGAATAAAGTTTTGCCTATATTTGAGTATCTTTTTTTATATAAATGATCCTTTTAAATGTTATATAATTAGTTATCTTTAATGTAACATCTAGGTTAAAATCTTGAGCTTAAATAATACAACTTAAACAAAAAAACATGGTGAAATCAAAGCATGGAGGAAAAGTAGGGTTGCAGCAGATTAAAAACGCGCAAAGTACAGCACATGCTGTGTTATTTGTGCTGTTTTAGCAGAGTTACAAGGGAAAAAATATTTAGAAGCTAGATAATATTCTTTATTGAGAGATAATGATTATATGGCTAATGTGAGTCATGGATAACAGGAACATGATAGTGTTGATCACATGGTTGGATGATGAAGGGGGTGGCTTGATCCTGATTATGAGTCAAGCGCCAAAACAAGAAATCCACCATAAAGATTTGTCATTTGTTCATGTTGATGGATTTGTTAATTTAAGTTTACTTCCTAGTTTGGCTACAGGTCACTGGAAGGTCAAGTTGTGGGGCACAAACCCGCTTAGTTAGAGCCTTGTTAGTGGGTTGAGTCTGCTGTTTTGACACCCCCAGCTGAAATTTGGCCTCCTCAGGGGGCAGGTTGTCAGGGAGGTTGTCCGGAGCCAGGGCGCTGTACTGGACTAACTGTTGTTCTGTTGCTGTTAGGATGGTTTCTTGTTGTTTTTGTTGCACCTTGCAGGTTCTTAGCCAGTTGTGGTGTAGAACCTTATCTTGCTTGTGTTTGCCGAGTCCTTGCACAAGTTAAGTATTTTTTCCCCTTTAATATGATTGCTGGGCCTACTTTATTGGGTTGTAGTTTAATTTTGTCAATGTTCATGACCCAAACTATGTTGCTGACCTTGCGTCTGTTTTGGATGGGGACAAATATTTTTTGCAACCACTTTCCTTCTCTTTCTAATTGATTGCTATTAGCCTGTATGACCTGGGGATCTGAACAGGGTGGAACCTGGCTTGATATTTCCAGCTTGGGTCCTAATAATGCTTAAATTATATTGGGCTGGATGCCATAAACTAACTTGAAGGGGCTTTTCCCAGTGGATCTATTCACACAAGTCCAGCATACAAGCAATGCAGTTGGTAGCTGCTTACACCACTCCTCAGGTCTCCTGGGGGTGAGCTTGGCCAAGGCTTGCATGGGGCTGCCATTCAGCCGCTCAACCCGTCCATTGGCCTGAGGGTGGTAAGGCGTTGTCATTGTGTGCTGGACCCTGTTCTTTGTGAGGTACATATTGGTGTTTTTAGAGGTCAACTCTTTTCCTTCATTGGTGATTATCATTTCTGGCTTTCCAAATTTGCTAATGATTTCTTTTCCTATGAAGCGCTGCACGTTGTTGCCAGTGTGTGCCCTGAACGCCTGCACCACCGGCCAGTGAGTGGCAAAGTTGATGGCTGTAATGATGTATTTCTTGTTGTTATATTTCCCAGGTTTGGGGCCCACAATGTCTAGGGCCCATAACTTGAAGGGTAACTGGGAGCAGATGGGCAATACAAACTTAGGCGGAGATATGCTTTTTGCAAATTTCTCACATACCTCACATTAGTTGAGGACTTCCTGAACATCCCAATATAGGGTTGACCACCACGCTTTGTGTTTGAGGAATTTGTAGAGGTTAAAGCTCTTGGTATGGCCTAGGTCTCAGTGATAGCGTAGGATGGTATCAAATCTTTGGTGTGTAGGAATGTATGGGATATTACTTCGGTCTTTTATCTTGTGGTGAAGTGTTCCATATACTGTCGGAAAATAGGTGTTCATTATTCATAACTGTTTCCTTTGCAATGTCTGTAGTTTCCAGTGTGAAAACTATCCTTAGTGCAGAGAACAAAGAGGGGCTGTGGGGTTCCTGTCCACCAGTCCCCAAAGTGTGTCCTGGATTGTAGCTAGGGACCAGCTGGAAGGGAATGTCATTCTCTAGTAAGGGGAAATGTATCTCAGAAATATATATAGGGGTTGAAATGTGCTTTTATTCACTCTCAGAAGGAAGGTCCCCATAGAAACCTTCTGGTATATGGCCCAGGGGGTCAAGGAAACAATAAGGATTTGTCAATACTTGGAGTCCTCCAACAATATCTTGGAATCCTTGTACTTGGTCTTGGACTCCTGCACCTTAGTCTTGGACTTCTGCTCCTTAGACTTGGACTCCTAATCCTTAAACTTGGACTCCAGTGCCTTGGAATTAGACTCCTGCGCTGTGCTTAGGATCCAGCCCCTTATTCTTGGGCTCCTGCTCTGTTATCTTGGGCTTCAGCTCTATTTATAGCTCCAGTGGTCTTGGTATTCCATCTGTATCAGATTAATCAAGCTTTTGCTAGTGATCAAACGGCTTCCAAAAACCTCTTGGCAGGAACTCAAAAGGCTTCAGTAAGATCCCGTCAAAGACCTGGAAAGACCTCCAAAAGACCCTGTTCTTTCCAGCCAGCCACCTTTTTTAGTGTCCTTTTCCCAACGGCTCCGCCTTTGAAATGGCTTTCTTCATAGGTTTAAACCATTGCAACTCACTTTTCCTATAATAACTTAAGCTTACATACTTACTTTCTTAAAGTCTTAAAGTATGAATTCACTATTTCCTTGCTTATACTTTAAGCTTTTGGCTTCCAACTAATCATTTTCACCAGGAAACTTTCCAGAACTCAACCAATGATTGCAGAGCGCAAAAATAGACCATTTCTGAAGTTCCACTGGGATCCAACTATGAAAATAATTTCCACAGCTCAAACTGCTCAAATCAACAACTCTTTGTGCACCAAAGAGATAACTGGTCCATTATTCTGGCACCAGTCTTTCCTGCATTTAACCTGAACCAATTTAAATAGTAGAATACTATTTAAATTGTTCTTTTTAAACCTCTTCAACGTTTCCCCCATATTTTTACAATTATAGTAAAATCCAAGGAAAATGTCCCACCAAAACAACTTTGTATCCAGCTCTCATAGCAACATACCTTCATCTATCCTAGGAACTTAATAAATAAATATCTTACCAACACTTCTATCCACATTCCTTCTTGATTTTAATGCTAAACCAAGGCAAAACATTCCACATCTTCCCACTTCAGCAAATCAACTTGGCAAAATCTTGGCTCATTTCTCTGGACCACTAGTTCTTCATCATCATCCTCTTATCTTTCAGCCAGCTCTTGTATCATGATCAGCTAATCCTGCATCATGATTTTCAACCACATCTTCCATATCTTCAGTCTTAGTCTCTAAACAGTTCATTGCAGTCTCCAACAGCTCAGACCAGTCATTAAACGGCTTATCAGTCCTCTGGCTACTCCTTTATCATGACCAGCTACTTCTGCATCATGATCTTTGAGCCCTTCCACTTTTCCTCACTAGGAACCATCTTAGTTCCCTCTGAACAATGAACCATCTTGGTTCCCACAATTCAATATGAATCAAAAGTCTGTCAACTAGCCTTTACTTTGATCAAACAGTCCCTCTCACTAGTCTTCTCTGTTAATTCCCTGAACTGCCTTGGTTCTTTATCTCAGTCCCTGTTACCAGAACTTGTAGACCCAGGCATGAGTCTACACTAAACTGTTGTTTGACTGGGCCCTCACATATGGCACTCCACTTAGGCCATTCAACCATAGATCAATGTCTATGTGTTGTCTTTACTCACCCAGGTGATTAAGTCTGATCTTTCAGTCGCAGAATAATCAGCTCTACTTTCCAGAGGCCTGATCACACCAAGTACTGCAGCTGCTTCCCCAAGAAAACTGCCTTGTTGACACCCCCAAGCAAATCTATACCCTCTAATGCTCACTCTGGGTTCTCCCCCAAAGCTCTCATAGGGGCATAAACGAGAACACCCTACCAGTCCTTTAGATAGGATGCTTGCTCACAGACCTCCCGTAAGTTTATCAGGGTATGTAGAGCCCTCAGAGCTTTTCCCCTCCCTGGCAGCCCATGTTACCCGCCAGGGGTCTAAAACCTTCTCCCTCTCAGACAGACAAAGTTCCCTGCTTGCTATCTCAGTCTTCACCCTTCTGCAGCCACAGTTCCCTGCTAGGTGAAGAACTATAGCCCAAAGCAGCCAATATCTTCTGCTGAGTGGAGGCAAGATCTGCCTCTGGTAGTCCTTTGTTACCTACCAGCCAGGCCTTACTTACCCTAGTAGTCCTATGTTACCTACTAGGCCTCTACTTGCAATAAACAACCAAACTTTTGCTTGACCAACATTAGCCCCGCCTGAAAACCACCAAACATGTGGAATGTCACAGGGGCCAATCTGGGTCCAACCCATTTTCCCCTATTGTAGCTCTGACATATAGGCAGGAGAGTGCATCTAACATGGCAAGTTTAGGCCCTGGTTTGTACTGTATGATCAAGTTGAATTTCTTGAGGAGTTCCATCCAGTGTGCCTGGACAGATTGGCTTGTGTTTTAAAGTATATGAGGGACTTATGATCAGTTAGAGCGGTGAATTCCTCTTGACGTTCCCAAGTAACAGCGCCATTTAATGAGACAGTGCACAATTGCCAGCAATTCCTTGTCGTGTATGGGGTAGCAGCACTTGGTGTCTGTTAACTTGTGCAACTTGTAGGATACAGAAAGGAAGATGACATTGGTGTTCTTGATGTGTAGTACTCCTTCAATAGAGGCATCAGAGGCATCTGTCTTCATTTGATACTCTCTGTCCTGCTTGGGATATTAGAGAATAGGCCCAGTTGTCAACTTTTCTTTTAGGCGCCGGAAGCAGAGGTCTCTTTGTGGGGTCTGTAAGGTCTCATGGTCTGGTGCAAATTATTATAAACTAAAGCCTTTAAACCAGTAATGTTTATATTTGTTAACTATAGAAAGGTAGGTAGAGTTTGCAATAGTAGCTGAATAAAGGCTCCTAAGAGTTTATACAAGGTAAAATACTGTAAATTCAGAACCTAAACATAAAAATGCAGGATTGTCAAATCCTTGGTCCAAATTTCAAATCACTTTTTTGGGCAACTCAGCCAAGTGAAAAATAAAATATTTAATAAAATCAAACATTTAATTTGACTTTTTTTGATTTATTTAAATTGGCAAATTTTGAATCTTTTGAGTAGATAACTCAACAACCATGTTTAGACATGAAATTAAGTGAAATGTAAAATTGTCTAAACTGGAAATGATACAATATTCTGCACTCTAAATCACTAATATAGCAACCATAAATCATTATATGGGTTTATGGTTGCTATATTAGTGATTTAGAGTGCAGAATATTGCATCATTTCTAGTTTAGACAATTTTAAATTTCACTTAATTTCATGTCTAAACATGGTTGTTGAGATTGTATTTTCCATTTGATTTTATCCAGAGTGGAGCTTCTTGATTTGGGTTGGTGTTTCCTAGTGTGCTTACTGTATATTAAATTTGGATTCCAGTTCCTGCAATTATTATTTGAGTTTACTAGTGGTATTCAAAGTGATTTGAAATTTGGTTCTTGGATTTGACAATCCCGCAATTTCAAAAAACATAGTAAACTTAATGAAAATGGTTGATGGATTTGAACGCTTCAAATCTGATTCCAGTTAATTCATTTTGTCCATTGGAAATATGCAGCTCAACTTGAACTTTGCAAAGTGTCATGAGTTCCTGTATTTTTAAAAATTCAAATGAAAATACAAAGAATTCAATTTAATTAAAAAAGGCTATCCTGCAAAAGTGATTAAAAATTTAGACCAAGGATTTGACAATCCTGCGTTTTTTACGTTTAGGTTCTGAATTTACAGTAAGAGCTAAGGCGGTTTATTAATCCTAAGAGAATAAAGTAAAGCCCAGTCTTGATGACAGAGGACTGGGTTGGAAAATAAGTTTCTGGGTCAGGGTATTAGTCATCCTTAACTGGTGGGCCAAAACTATCCACTATCAAGTTTTGAATATAACTAAAAAGGTTTCCTAACTGATGGCAAAGGTAGTCAAAAGAGATCATAAAGGTAAGCTAAGATTAAAAATGGAAATAAATAAAGATTCAAAGAAAAGGAAATAAAAGCCACAAAATCTAACAAGTATCTTTTTATGGTGCAAGTCAAACAATCTCAACTTAATTTGAGACTGATTAAAACTCAGGCTTTTACTCAAGTCTGGGTTTTTTAAGTAAGATAAAGGGTATGGAAACTAACCAAAGGTAGTTAGTTAGGTTTAAGGAATGAGGGCCAACCACAAGCACAAGTTTACAGTTATCTTAACTTAAAATGGTTAAAGCAAGGTAAAGGGGAAAAACAGGGAAGCCAGTGGTTAATCATTTGCTTAAACCAAGAAGAGCAGAGGCAGAAGAACAGAAAAACTTAGTCTGAAGCTACTGGCGTAAGCAGGAAGGGAATCAGAGTGAAAGCAAAAAAGGTAATGAATATCAGACTTGTTTAAAATAACCTAACACATAGGTACTGGGTTCAAATTTTGTTTGTGAAGGAAAGGTAAGTTTGAAAATGAGACTAACCATCAATTTTATGTTAATTTGAACAAGAAAATAAGGAAATGAGGAGGGGTACATGTAGGAATTAAAATATTGAAATTCTTAAGCTAAAGAATAGTAAAATAAATCAATTGTAGAAAAAGTGAATACTAGCAGTAGGAATAAAATAAAAGGAGAATCCTGACAGAGTTCATACTAAACTTAGATTTGGCGCCAGTTATGGCCAACAGGGGTGCAGTCAGGACACCACAGTCAGGTATAAAACAGCGCACACAGGCAACCATTCCTAAGAATGTGCGGAGTTCTGACTTTTCTTTGGGCAGTGACATTTTGCAGATGGCCTGGATCTTCTGACTGTTGGGTTTAATGCCATCCTTTGAGACTATGTGTCCTATGAAGGGCAGCTGCTCACGGAAGAACTAACACTTGGAGGGCTTGGATAGCAGCTTGTGTTGCACCAAGGTAGCAAAGACTGTCTCCAAGTCTTTGTGGTGCTCTTCCACCAAGGGGCTGTAGACAATAATATTGTCCAGGTATACTAGGGCATGTTTGCCTATGTGTGGCGCAAACACTTTGTTCATGAAGGTTACAAAGGTGGAGGGGGCATTGGTCATGCCAAAGTTGAGTACCACACATTTGTAGGAACCGTACTTAGTGTGGAAGGCTGTCTTGGGGATGTCTTCCTCCTTGATGTGAATCTGATTATATCCTGCAGTTAGGTCAATCTTGGAGAAGACTGTGGCTCCTCCCAAGGCGTCAAAGAGATTGTCAATCATTGGCATTGGGTAAAAATTCTTAATGGTAACTTTGTTTAGGGCTCAATAATCTGTGGCTAGGTGTAGAGTACCATCCTTCTTGGCTAAAAAGAACACAGCAGCCCCAAAATGAGACTGTGAGGGGCGGATAAGTCCTTTCTCCAATGCCTCTTTGAGTTAAGTGCATAGGGTGTTGTCTTTATTTGGGATCAGGCAATAGATGAGCCGCGCCTTGGGTACAGCTCCCTTGAGTTGAAAGGAGTGTTGGATATGCTTTTCCGGAGGCAACCCAGGTAAAGCCTCCTTGAAGATTTCTGGGTGGCAGGCTACAATTTTGTGATCCTGAGGCTTAGTGGTGTCCTAATGGTCTTTGAAATTTATAATCTCATACTGGCAGGAGTCCCAATCAATTGCCTTGAGGTTCTCCTTTTTGTCCAGGGTTTCAGTAATGTGTACAAAAACATGATCACTCAAGATTTGATCCACTGAGTCAGGGTAGATCTGGTGGTTGACGCCCTTGCATTTGATGGCCAATACTGAGATTGCCCAGTCTATGTGGGGATTTTTTTTGCAACCAGTCCAGAACCAGTACAATTTTGAATTTGGGAAAGTCAATGACGGGTCCTATGATGGTGGAGTGCAGGTTCTCTAACGTAATGGAGAAAGGGGCAGTCTCTTGTATTACAGCAATGTGATGTTCATCAGCTAAAACCACGTTCTTAATCCACAAAGGATTAGTGGCTAACTTGAAATTGTCCAAAAAGTTGCTGTTGACTAGTGTTTGATCTGTGCCAGAGTCTAGGAGTGCTGAGCCTGTGTAACAGCAAAAGTGGAAAGGATAGTACATCAGTTTATTGACATGTCTGGTGACTGTGTAGAGGACGGGATCTACTAAGGGCACCTGGATCATTGGACATTGGACTTTGGTCCACGTCCTTGGGTTAATATTTGGCACTGGACAAGTTGGGGGAAGTTTGAGGAGAGCTTGGCTTGCTTAATGCTCTCCCTGGGCTTTTCCCTTGTTCTGATTATCTTGGGTAGTGATGGCTCTGAAGTGTGTTCAATTTGACTGTCCATTGTTCCCATTACCATGGTCATTTGAAATTACGGGTTTATGGTTAGAGTTATTGTTATTGTTGCCAGGAGGAGGGCAGTTGGAGCGTCTGGTTGGGTGAGAATCCTTGGGTCTCTCTCTTCCCAGTTTGTACTTTATGGAGGGAGTTGGATGTTTGTTCCGCTTTTTCTGCCTCCCAGTACAAGCTCTTCAAGTTAATTACTTGATTCAAGTTGAAATGTCTCATCATGTGTGACTTGAGGGTGTCTTAGTACATGAGGTGTGTGTCTGGAGTGTCAAAAGCCATATCTTTAGGGGCACATATGCAGAGTTCCTTGTAGGCGCAAGTGAGTTCTTTTATTGTGCCTGTTTGTGTCAGGTTCTTCACCTGGGGTATGATAATGAGGGTGGTATCTTTCAGCACAAATCTTGCCAGTAAGTCCTGTTTAAAGGTGTCCCAATCTTTCAAAGTGTGATCCTTGTGCCACTTGTTGCACCAGGTACCTGTGTTGTGCATAAGTTGAATAGATATCTCTGCAATCCAGATGCGTTATGGACATTCCATCTGTGCTATTTTACTTTGGGCAGATTGGATCTAAGCTGCAACATTGTTGCTGTTGGCTCCAGAAAATGGATCCAAGGTGGCGCTTCAAAAATGTTAGGCTACGTAGGCTGATATGGCACTTTCATCTGAGGCTCGCAAAATGGCAGAATATGTTTGAAAGAAAGCTTGTGTTGACAGGGTGTTGAAGGCAGAGACCAGTATCACCAGGTTCTGATATAGCACAAACCCTTCTGGGATTTTGATACCCAATGTGTATGGCGTCCATTCTACTGGGAGGCCAGACATAATTATATTATAGATTTTTTGACCGCAGCAAGTACAGGCAACATGCGGGATTTTGAGTGATAAGGTAGGATGGAAAACCTACCTGCGCTACCAATGTTGTTGTTGAAAATTGGCGTTCACCAGCAGATTCAAAAGAAGGATTGGAAGGCAGGGGCACATACTCACTGCATGCCTTGGAATGTGAGGATTTGAAAGACATTTGACCAATTGATTTATAATGAATACTTTTATTTAATTCTATACAAGTAGATTCCAAAAACCTGCCCCTTGGTGTTTACTGCAAACGCTTTATATAGGGGTATTATCATATTACTAATCATCAGTTGCTGGCAATGTCTTCTAGGAAATTCCAGTGCACTGTAGAGTCTTAGTTGTGCTGGTAAAAAAGGGACAACTTTCCATTTTAGGGCACAATCCCGCAATGCTGTGGCACCTAACACAAGGGTGCCCTCTGCTAGCGCACCAGATAGCACTCATATTTGGTATACAAAACTTCTACATTAAGACCTGGTGCCTCAATGTTATTTCCTCTCAGAGCTGGCACCTTGGCGCTTGATGTTAATTATTGTGGCGCTCTGGCGCTTGCAAATAATTGTGCTGGCGCCCCAGTGCTTGATTTAAACTAAAGCGGCGCTCTGGCGCCAAGAATAATTAATGCTGGCATCACAGCACTTGGTATCTGGGGTGGCGGCAATGTGGTGTGATTAATCCTTGGTGATGACGTCATGGATCACTAATCATGCATTTAATTATGTGATAAATGACACTCATTTCAAAAAGGATAATTGATTGGCCCTGGTTAATTATCAATAGTTGCCTAATGAATTAAGCTTTTCCACAATCCCTGGTCAACAATTCTTCACATATCCCCCCCACTTGACCAGGGCTACTCTTCATTCTTTTCCCCATGAGTGCCCACAATAGTAGCCAAACTTCCTTGCCCCAAGTCTACCAAGGCCTCATGGCTGGTATGACGGACAAAGATTGTAAAGTGTTTATGTGTATGCCGCGCTCTTCTTGGGTCCATTTCCTGAATCAGCTACTTCCTGCTAACAGTTGTCAGTTGTGGGCCCAGGACTGCAACACCACAGTGGCGGGGTCGGAGTGTGGTACCGTCACACACGTTGAAGGGGAGGAGGAGTTTGACTCTATTTTTTTGGAGACTGAGGCGCCCCTAATCCGACTTCCTTGCCTTGGCTTTGAGGATCTACAAGATTGGTCCAATGATATTGTCCTCAAAACTTCTTCCTCACCGCTTGCAACGCCTTTTGCGTTAATTGCACTTGTTGCAACTCTGAAGAGCTGCCCTCTGCCTACCCTGCCATCATCAATTGATTTGGTATAAATCATCACAAAGAGACGTTATACGTGTACGTCCAGGCGTTGTTTGCCAAAGACAACACTGTGATGCCAATCCGCTTGGGAGCTTGTTATCACGGTAGTTACAACGTGGAGTAACTAATTGGGGAGGTTGACCTCTTTCTGCACGTCACAGCCAGAGACACCAGCGGCTTTTCTTTGCAGCACGTCTATACCATTCCTCAGAATAATTAATATATTTGTGAGGTTGCTTGCATCTGGGCATTGGAACAGTCTGCCAATTTTGAGCTCCCCGCACTCTTGGGCTGGACCTTCAGGATAACACACCCTGTTGTTTCTCCTTGGCCCTGCGTTTATTTGTACAGGCAGTGAAGGATAACAACCCACAGTTGTATCTTCCCTTGGCTGCGCCCGTTGCCCACTTCATGTGGTATCCTCCTGAGGTGTGTTCTTCTGGTGCCGTGGGTTTTGCAGGGTGTTGCCTTGAACACTTCTGTGGGCTAGCCTATCAGTCAAAGGTATCCTTGCCAGCATGCTACTACTACATGGAGGATGTACTGCTCAATTGCCTTACAATAGGCTCTGCCTTCTCTGCTTGTGGTAGGTGGGGACGTCTGGTTATCAAGGGTAATCTTTGCTTGCCTCTGTTTGGTTGGACCGGTATGTCCCGCAATTCTCAATTGGCTTGGTGCCAAATGTTGGTGGCTCTTGCATTTTTCTGTAACCAAATGTATAATGATGAATAAAAATTGGTAGCTCCTCTGGTTCCACTCTCAACATTGAAACACCCTTGTTCCACTCCAAGTTGTCATTCCATCCCACATCTTCCTGCAAACAGCGCTCCTTCTACAGGTACCTCTAGAAAGACTCCAGGTAATTGATCCCTTTCTTCTGGCTCCAGACGTCCTCCTCCTGAACAACCAGCCAATAAAGCCTTGCTTTCTTATTTTGTCTTTATAGTTATACTTTATTATTTTTGTTTTGTTTGTACTGGTTCTTCTTTTTTACTTTTCCATATACTTAATTCTTTGTAGTTGTATCACTTTATTCTTTAGAAGGGGGATTCTTTACAAACTTCCTCAGGAACTTTGCATGTACACGGTTGATCATCTGTCCATCCTTAATCTCCTTAATAGTATAGGCGTCTGTGGACATCCAGGAAATGATTTTGAATGGGCCTATCCATAAGGTAGCCAATTTGTGCACTCTTCCAAATCCATGTGTGCTATGGAAGAGCACCCAGTCACCTACTTGGAACTCTTGAAGAGGGGCCCACTGAACATTATCTTTTTCCTGGCACCTTATCTTCTTGGCCAATGCATTGGAATAGGCTTCTGACTGCAGTTGAATCAATGTGTGGGCCAATCTTTGTTGGTACACATGGGATGACTGGGTGTCTTCTTCTCTGACACAGGAGTATAGGATGGGGGTAGCGCAGGGTGCCTGCCATGTAAGAGTTGAAATGACAATTTCCCTTTAGATGAGTGGATGACAATATTGTAGGCAAAGATAGCTGGCGGCAGGAAAGTGTTCCACTCAGCGGGGCGGCTAGTAGCCAATTTCCTCAAGATGCCTACTAAGGTCCCATTAACTCTCTCTACCATTCCATTTGACTCAGGGTTGTAGGATGTTGGAAATAATCCTCAGATTCCCATAAGTTCATTAAGTTTGGTTACCACGTGAGAAGGGAAGTTGGTGCCATTGTCTGTGAGGATAACTTGGGAGTAACCATGATGTAATATGATCTTTTAAAGTAGGAATTTTGCAGTAATGTTAGTGCCTAAGTTGCGCACCGCCTTTACCTCCACCCATTTGGTCAAGTGGACTATTGCAACAATGATGTACTTGGTGCAATAGTTTCTGACCGGCAAGGGTCCTACAACATCAATCAAGACGGTGTGCCAAGCAAAGTTAGGCCAAGCTAAGTGGTAGGTTGTTGACTTTTTGAACGGGTTCTCCCCTTGGCATTCTTTACAGCAGCTCAGTGTTTATTGTACGTCAAAGGCCATGGCTTCCCAAAAGTATGTGGTTTTCAGTTGTGCAAGTGTCTTCTGGAAGGCGCTATGTCATATTTGCCTTATGAGCGCAAACATTTGATCAGCACGTTCTGATTGTCTGGGCATTATTCTTATTCCTTCTAAGGTGTGTTTCAGTATATGCCCATTCTTGATCTCAGTGTCTTTTTCAGGGATCCAGTCTTGGGCGGCTGGCCTGTTGTTTTCAGGGGTAACTTGGGCCGGGTTTCTGGCAGGCAATGCCCACCACAAGAGGGGAGCTAACTTTAAGAGGTATGATGCCAACTTCCCCACCCAAGACCACGGGCCGGCGGCCGGGATTATAGTGTCAATTGCCCCTGTGAGGGTGATGTACATAAT
Organism: Entomophthora muscae; assembly: GCA_014839935.2. Taxonomy (NCBI): domain Eukaryota; kingdom Fungi; phylum Entomophthoromycota; class Entomophthoromycetes; order Entomophthorales; family Entomophthoraceae; genus Entomophthora; species Entomophthora muscae. The sequence continues at coordinate 182,793 of QTSX02000031.1, read as the reverse complement.
CCCAAACAGCTTGCCAGTATGGTTGGCTGGGAGGTCAGGTGCCAAAGCAGGCATGGGTTTTGGTGTCACAGGCGGCTCCATGGGCAGGTTGTTAGCAGGGAAGTAATTGAATTTCCCTCTGAACAACTTGGGTGTTGAGAATATCCACAGGCCTTGTCAGTTGTATCTAATAGCAGATTGTATGCAGGCCAGGGGATCAAGTTCAAGTATCTTTTCCGGGGTGTATTCCTTGTATTAAGACTTCAGAGGGTAGTCAGTAAAGTGGACGGGTCTGAAGGGTACATCAGGAGGACAGGAACCAGCGGGTGATGGCGCAGGCGGGCCAGAAGATCTCAAACTGAATTGGTAGATGGCAAATACAAAATAAGGTAATAGCTGTATGAACCAAATTAATATAACCTTTATTCAAAAATGATGATAAGTTTGGAGTGTGGGGTCCTTGGGTCTATATAGTACCCCCCTTCAAACTTAACATTTTCCATGGGGGGTTCATCAAGGCATTGGGAAGGCCAGGGCCAGGGGAACTGGATGCTTGGGTCAAAAGGCGGCAAAATGGCACTTGGCCCAGGAGTTCTTTCATTGGTCCAGAATCTCAAATCAGCTGCTTGATTGTCTTGCTCTGGTGTCAAGGTCATGGGACCAGGTCTTGGGCCCGTGCCTCTTTCTTGGGTTTGCTCTTGATTGGTTGTTGGCATAGATTTCAAGTTCATGAGGCTAATAGTTGCCAAATCAGTACCTCCATTGAGCGCAGTGTTTAATCCTCCATTTGGTGTGATGATTCCTTTGGTTTGGCTCTTTCTACTGCATGGGTCAATATGCTTGGTGTCAGCTTGTGGGGTCTAAATCCCAGGAAAATGTGGGCAGGCGGTCCCGCGGTCCACAGGCCTGGCGGCCCAGGGGGATCCAGGTTCCGGGTTTGATTCCCGCTCTTGGGCCTGGGGTTCCAGAGGAGGAGAATTGTCAATACTGAAAGTCTTCCAGGAGTCTGTCTAGTGTGCGCTGGAATTCTGCAGGCTCATCTTGGTAGTTTCCTGCCAACATTTTATCATATAGTAGGCCAGAGACATCAGCTAGGTGGGCTACCATTGGTAGTCAGGACAACCCATCTGTGTTCTGGTGTTTGACTCCTGCTCTATGTGATATCTCAAAGTTGTATTCCTGAAGCTTTAGCACCCATTGTGCTAGGTGTCCTTCAGGTTCTTTCAAGTTCTGGAGCCAGAGTAATGATTCATGATCTGTGATTGCTTTGAAGTGAACACCATGTAGGTATACACAAAACTGTTTATATGTGTATATTACTGCCAAGCATTCCCATTCAGTCACAGTGTAATTGCGCTCATGGACGTTCAGGGTTCTGCTGCAGTAGGCTACCAGGTGTTCTTTGCCGTTGGTGTCCACCTGGGAGAGAACATCATCCACATCAGTCAGTGAGGCATCTGTTTGAACAATGAATTCATGGTTGAAGTCTGGATATTGCAGGATTGGTTTGTTCATGAGGCTCAAGCGTAGGGTGTCAAAGGCTTGTTGACAGGCTGGGGTACAGTCAAATTGCAAATCACTCTTCAGAAAATGGAAGAGGGTCTCTTCCTTCCTTGAGAAGTCTTTGAAAAAGCGCCAATAATAGCCAATCATGCTCTGGAAAACTTGGACATCTCATTTATTGGATGGCATCTTCATTTTCTCTATGGCTTTGACTTTGGCTGGCTGAGGCTGTAATCCTTCTGCGTCAACCACAAAGCCAAGGTATTCAAGCTGATCCTTAAAGAAGTCGCACTTCCTGGGTTTGACCTTATGGTTAGCGGCTGCTAGTTGCTGGAAGACCTCCTCAAGGTGCTGAAGGTGATCAGAGAATGTTTGTGAAAAGACATTGATATCGTCCAGGTAGACTAAAACACAGCTCAGCTTGAGGTCATGGAGCATGTTGTCCATGGCACGTTGGAATGTGGTAGGTGCATTACACAGCCCTTGTGGCATTTGAGTAGGTTGAAAGAGGCCTTGGCTGATGATGATGGCGTGTTTCTATTGCTCCTCAGGAGGCAATTCAATATGCCAATATCCAGAAATTAGGTCCATTGCAGAGAAAAACTTAGCACCTCCCAGGCAGTCAAGTGCATTGTCAATACACAGAAGGGGATAAGAGTCCTTCTTAGTGATGTTGTTAAGCTTTTAGTGGTCAATGACAATGTGGTTGCTCCTATCTTTCTTCTTAACTATGAGTAATAGAGACAACCATGGGCTCTTAGAGGGAACCAGTAGACCTAATAGGACCAGATTTCTTATTTCATCTACAGCGGCGTCAGAGGTACGGGAACATTGTATGAGATGGAGGGGTATAGGACGTTCCTTGCCTGTGTTAATGTGGTGGAGTGTGTTACGTGCACACCCCAGGTTGAAGTCATCCTTGGCAAATATCTCCTTGTATTTCTCAAACAGGGCAAGAGCTGCATCCTGTTGAGCAACAGTGAGTCCTTGCAGCTGCTCCCTTGGAATGATTGTGCAGACAACAGGCGGTATTACTTCTTCTGAAGGGAGGCCAAACTCATCCAGGGTGCCAAAATCATGTATCTCTGTCACCTCTTCTACTGGTAATAGATGCAGGTACGCCACTACTTGATGGTGTTTTACCTCAACAGTAGAGTGATTGAGGTTGGCAAGCAATAGCTTTATAAGCCCATTATTAGGGAGCAAATGCCAGGTGCAACCAGGGGTTCAAGCCTAGAGTATTTCTGGGGTTTTCTATTTCCCCGTAAAGACCTTGAGGGATTTGTAAATCCAATCCAATGTCCATTAGCACCTGGTGGCCAGCCAGGATGGTATAAGAAGAGTTGGGGTGCAATGGTAGACCCTTATACTCCTCAACCTGAGTGAGAAGATGTTCAACCTGCCGTCCCAATTTACGGTACTTGACTGGGACAACACCATTGCAATATGCAAGGTTAATGCAAGGGGTGGTTTGGCTGCCCATTTCTGGGTTTGAACGGTTGTAATACAAAGGGATTGCCTGTCCCAAGATTTTGAGAACATCATTATTGAGGTCAGTCTTTACTCCATACTGTTGCATAAACAAGGTTCCAATCAGGATAATGTAGTTTTCATTGGGTAGCACTATATCTGGGGCAGAGACTGCCAGGGAGCCAAAGCGTAAAGGAAGTGCGCTGTACACTCCTTGGGCGGTGGTACAGTCTAGTCTAGCTGTACCGTACTGTTTTGTGTGATCAATATTAGGAGCAAGCCCCATTTGCCACACTAACTTATAGGACACTATATTTATAAGGGGACCAGTGTCAATAATAGCTTGCACCTTGAGTTTATTCACAAAAATATCAGCATAAGTGCACTCAGAATAAGAAGAACCAATTTTGTTTACTAAATGGATGTCCAAATTGTCGGCAGTGGAGAGGAATTTGACAATAATATCACATAGTTCTGGGTGGTGATCCTTCATTTTTTCCTTAGGGATAGCTACATTGACGCCCCTAAGGGGGGTGGTATCACCTGAGTGTTTGGGTTCTGTATCAGGCGCGTCGTCTAATAACTGGCAAGCATAAGGCTTGGACACTTCCTTAGTGGCCTCTTGAGAGGCCTGAACCTTGGAGCGGGTCTTTACCATGTGCACATTGTTGAAGAGAACCTGATGTAGTGCATTCCCCAAGAACCTGGTGTCAGGCGTGAAAAGTAGGTTGGGTGGAACGTTTGTGGATTACGTGAATGTAGAGAGTTCCTCCTCTACTCCACGCTGACTTTTCCCTGTACTTCAGGTTCCAAGGGGGGCAGCGTGTGGATACCTGTCTTTGAGTTGCAACTAGAGGCATAATGGCCCTTCCAGTTACAGCAATGACAGATTACCTTAGTGATGTTGGTCTTTGGCAAGAACTTGTTGTTGTTGTTGGGAGCCTCTGAGCGCCCTGGAAGGTTAGAGACTGGGTGGGGCTTTGATCCAGTGTTGGGGGGGTCCAAAAGTATCACCACACTGGCGCAAGTAACATACCATGCTGTCCAAGGTGCAGTTATCTTGGAAGGCCAACATGAGGTTTTGGTACAAGGCTTTGTAGGGCTTTACTGCTGCATGTAAAGCTATATGGGCGTCATGCACGGTCAGGGACCCTGAGCCGGTGAGGATCTGTGCCTCAAGGTAGAAATAGTCAGCAAAATCAGCAATTGTCTTGTATTTTCTGAAACTAATCATCAAGAACTCATTCTTCCTTTTGTTAACCTGGGCAATGCTACCAAATTTGTATAACAGCACATTTTTTGCCGCTGTGTACAACCATTCATGTTCAGGCATGTGCGGGATGATTAGATTGGTACTGGCTGTGACCAGTTGATTGAGCAGTGTGGTAGCCTTGTCTTGGTTGTTGGCCCCATACATAGACATCTCAAAAAGACAGATGAAGGTGTTTACATTGCCTTTAGGGTCAAACTTAGGCAGGTTCATTGGCTTGAAAAGTGTGGGAGTTTTGGCTTGAGGACAACAACGAGGGGGGACTCTTTGCAGTGGCTTTGCTCAAAGAAGTTGGTACAAGAGCTCCCGGCTGGGCCAGTCTCCATAGGTGCTTGTGGGGTTTCAACAGGCGTAGGGGGAACAGCAAAGACTTGCAGAAGGCTTTGGAGGCCTGAAGAGGATGATGTAGCCCCATTGTCATATACCAAACTGGAAGTGGGTTATAGCATGGCGCTTTCTCCAGAAGGCATAGCGGAAATGTCAGGTCCTCCCAAGTCTTAACCAGTGAAGTGGCATCTGGAATCCACTAGCTTGGCCTAAGCTCTGCTATCTCTATCTCCACATTCTGGAGGGAAGAGCAAAGGCGCTCAATCAGCCTGGCACACTGGACCATTCCTTTGCAAAAGTCTTCTATGGCGGCACGCTGGGAGGCAGATTGCTTGTCATGTTCCTTCATTTCAGCACTTAACTCCTTGAGCTTGGCCCTGAGGGAGGCAAAATTCATCTCTCCTTCATCACATACCTGCTTCATTTCCAGGAACATTTTTTTACTTGCAGCCGCAATATCCTCTACATGTTGCTGTACTCCATTAAGTGCAGAGCAGCCATGACCCACAGTGGTTGAGCCATTGGTGAACTGTGACAAGAATTCCTGATGTAGCTTAGAGACTACTTTAAAATGGTTTCCTTGATATGGTCATTGTATTGGACAAAGTTGTCTCAAAGTACCAGGACCTTGGCCTTGGCAGCATTAGCAATGTTGCTGGACTCCTTGCTCTCCTGCCAGCAAGGCATTGTACCTCATTGATATTATCTTTATTGTTGGCAACTTTCTCATCCAGGTCACCCAGACAACTACCCTGTTGCTCCAAGGAGGCGCTATGTTTGGTGAGAAGATAATCCATGTTGCTCCTGTTTACATCAGGACCCACTATGTATTGTTCAATGGCTATGGCATGGCAGGTAACGTCCCGGGCCCAGGTAGGCCCCAACCCAAGATTCTTCAGGGTCAACTCTATTACATGGACTAAGTGATTATTTAACTGGTGGGTGTGGTCCTCTAGCTGGCAAGCCAGAGTGGTTTGATTGTCCTTGTTGGCTTGGGTGTAAGCTCAGATTTCCTCAAACCCAGAGTCCAAATGTTGTACTAGCCAGTCCTGGTAATGGTGCTGGCGCTCCGCATACGTAATTAAGTCTTGAAGCTCTAGGTGGTGTTGGGCTTGAACTCCCAGTAGCTGATGTAATGCAGGGTGAACAAATCCTTGCAGATAGCTGGTTGCCTTCTTGAGGGTGGGAAAGTGTTTGAGGTTTCCTTCATCAGTTGCCAGATAACTTAAAATATAGTCATGAGGTTTTGAGCTTTGGGATGTTGGTGGAAGAGAGACAACTGAATATTGGTGGGCTCCTGGCTAAGCTGATACCCAAGGAAAAATCCAGAGGCCACTGATTCCAGGTCTTGGTGATTGACCTGGGTAAGGCGTGCCAGCGGTACCACAAGATCTTCTGTGTACTGGCAGGAGAGAAGTACAGGTAAGTCTTCTACATTGATTACATCCTCTTGTTGATGTAAAAGCTGATCTCTCTCAGCGTTGAGTGGTTTCCATTACCAAGTAATGTTCCCCAAATCCATTTAGGTCTTTGGGGATAGAGGGATGTGCGTCAACTCAGAGGACGAGAGTTAGTCAGAGTGTGTGGTGTCCCTGTAGTGAGCACCACTTGTTGAAATTTGGTGTTCACCAGCAGATTCAACAGAAGGATTGGAAGGCAGGGGCACACACTCACTGCATGCCTTTGAATGTGAGAATTCAAAAGACATTTGACCAATTGATTAATAATGAATACTTTTATTTAATCCTATACAAGTAGGTTCCAAAAATCCACCCCTTGGCATTTACTGCCAACGCCTTATATAGGGGTATTCTCATATTACTAATCATCAGTTGCTAGCAATTTCTTCTAGGACATTCCAGCACACTGTAGAGTCTTAGTTGTGCTGGTAAAAAAGGGATAACTTTCCATTTTAGGGCACAATCCCGCAATGCTGTGGCACCTAACACAAGGGTGCCCTCTGCTAGCGCACCAGATAGCACTCATATTTGGTATACAAAACTTCTACATTAAGACCTGGTGCCTCAGTGTTATTTCCTCTCAGAGCTGGCACCTCAGCGCTTGATGTTAATTATTGCAGTGCTCTGGCACTTGATGTAAACTAAAGCGGTGCTCTGGCGCCAAGAATAATTAATGCTGGCGTCACAGCGCTTGGTATCTGGGGTGGTGGCAACATGGCGTGATTAATCCTTGGCAACAACGTCATGGATCACTAATCATGCATTTAATTATAGAATAATTGACAATCATTTCAAAAAGGATAATTGATTGCCCCTGGTTCATTGTCAATAGTTGCCTAATGAATTAAGCTTTTCCACAATCCCTGGTCAACAATTCTTCAAAGTCGTAACTGTGCTATTTTAGAAGAGTTACAAGGTAAAATATTTATAAACTATATAATAATCTTTATTGAGAGATAGTGGTTATATAGTCATTGTGAATCAAGGATAACAGGAACATGATTGTGTTGATCATGTGGTTGGATGATGAAGGGGGTGACTTGATCCTGATTATGAGTCAAGCGCCAAAACGAGACATCCACCATAAGGGATCATCATTTGTTCATATTGATGGATTTGGTTTTAAGTTGGCTTCCTAGTTTGGCTGCGGGTCACTGGAAGGTCAAGTTGTGGGCCACAACCCTGCTTATCTGGAACCTTGTTAGCAGGTCGAGTCTGCTGTTTTGACAGCTGTAATTGTCACATCCAAGCTGTCATATTTTTGGATTTTGGATTCCCCTTACCTAGGGGAATCAAATTTAAAAAATGATCAAAGACAGCTTTCTTTTTTTCTGGATGAGCTATTTTACTATAAATTTTTCTAATTCAAATTTCTAATTCATTTTAAAAAATTGAATTTTAATTAAAATATTTTTTATTTAAAATTTAAAAGAAAAAAGATAGTTTTTATTTAAAAAAATCTGAAATAATCATCCGTCTGTAGATGGGTACGGAAACGATTCTGGAAAAAATATAGCTATGACAGATTGCCAGAATCGTTTTTGGATCTGAAATGAATGGTTGCTTTTTTGTAAAGCAGTCATTGTTTCAGATCCGCCGCAGCCCTAGAAATAAGGCAAGGTGTGTTATAACAGTTTGTTGTTTCACAGTGCACATTTTAGATTGGCATTCTCTTCTTTGAGGGCAGATAAGTAAAGAATTGTCTTCTGGAGGATCAAGCCACGAGCATTTGAACTGTTGTGGTCGATGTGGGAGGGGGAAGGAGGGAGGCTAAAGTCTCAATGGAATTGTTGATGAGTTCCCGGCGTCTTCTCTCAACTTTGGTGTGCTGCGTCTTGCGGCGTTTGATCCGCTCTTCGATCTCACATATCTCCAATGGCTCACGGTTAAGGAGATTGACCCCGTGTATATTGTATCGCATCGTCTCTTCCTTGGCTTTAGCCCTTGATGCTGCTCGCTTTTGCTTCCTCTTCTCCTCTTTGGCCAGCTCGGTCTCAGGACAGTATATGCGCAGACATTCTTCTAAGGGGTAGTATCCTTTCCAAGTTACCGTATAACTTGGCGGAGTGGAATCACTGGTGGCATCCCAAGTGTTATGCTGGGCTTTGCTGTTGGACATTTCAAATGCAATGTTAGCCTGCTGGGCTAAACCCGTCTTAAATATGCTTATCTCTGGTTTCACCAAGCTCAGCCAATCAATTTAATCAATCTTCTTTTGGTAGATAGAACTTTTATTCTTAAAACAGGCAGAATCAAACTACATCCATCAAATATCGTCTATTCATTTTAAATGGATGTAATCCATTTCGACAGTTTACTCAACATACCCATCTTTCATATTTAGTATATTCCTCAAGTACCAATGTAACCCTAGGGCTGGCTTTTACATGGGCATGCTTGGATTGGGTCATCCAAAATAGATTGGCTTCTTAATATAATGTGCACATGTATCCAATGTATAAGGTCTTGGAATGGAAATGAGTGTGCATGATTTCATCTTCTAAAAGAGAATGCTGAACTTATGCAGCTTTCGATTGTTTCCCAATCAAATTTTAGTTTGCGTTACTATAAATTGACCCTCTGGTTTTGGAAACTTTACCTGCTCTCTGCAAGGACTTTATCGGGTCACAATCTGTGATCTAAACCAGTAGAAATCCGACTCGTAACTTGAAGCAACTGGAACCATTTAGCATATTATTAAACTATGCACCAGCTTTATAGCTTTCACTATACACTTTAATTAAATACAAATTATATTTTGCTATCAAAATTTATAATACTCTATATTTGGATATATATCAATATATTTTCATTCAAATAAATGTTCATAAATAGTGCCTCATTTTGGCTCATGAAAGACAATTTTTAAAGGGAACAAACTCTTGTTTGAGTTCAAAGGCAGTGCTAAAAAGTAACGCGGCCATTAGGGAGTTGGGAAGATTCATTGAGGGGGGGGCAGGACTTGGCAAATGCACTGGTTGACACCAAGTCATGCCTTTGAATGATATCCTATGAGAGTTATCTTCAATCATCTTTATGAACTTGGCTTCACCGGGAATGGTGTGTCCATATTTGTCAATTCTTTCAATGGCTTGTTCCACCAGGCTTATAATCTTCTGTTTCATTAATAGCACCTGGTTGGATCCATCATAAAATATAACACTAATACAGATCATGTGAATGATCTAAAGGGCCAGATGGTATACTAAAGAACGGAGGGGTTCTGGTTCTTACTTAAGTCTTAGCTTAAAGAACATGACAAGCTTTGGATTGAAGTGAAGTGTAAGGCCCAGCAGGTGAATTGCTTCTGTCTAGAATCTACTAACCACTATATATTAGAAGTACTTGTGTTTTAAGCCAGCATCATTGTATTGGAACAATCCACATTTTCTATTTGGGTGGTCCACCAGGAATGATGACTCTGACCAAAAAGGCTTATTAAGCAGTTGCCATGTGAAGACCTGTTGGTCAGTAGTTGTAAGTAGGGCTACATCAGATTTTGGACAGGTAGCTCCTTTTTAAAAAGAAGCCACCTGTCCAAAATCCTGAAACAATTTCAAGAGAATCTTCTCAAAGAAGATTCTATTGAAATTGTTTAGTAAATAAGTACATTTCAGAATTTTAATATCCAGTTTTTTTAAAATAAAAATCATCTTTTTTTGTCTTTCAATTTAAAAAATTAAGCAAATTTGAATTTTTTTAAAAAATAATTTTTATTTTAAATATTTATAAAGAATCCTCTAGATTCTGGAAAGCAAAAAGCCTTCTGATACCTCTTTTTTTTATAAATTTTGGATACCCCTATGCTGGGGGGATCCAAAAGAAGTAGATAGAGAAGGGTCAATGGGACAATTACGGCAAATGCCATAATCATCCCTTTTTTTAGATTGATACAGCCCTAGTTGTAAGGAGCAGGTGAATCATGCAAATAAGTGATAATGGTGTCAATACTACCCTTTGACCACTATCAACCCATACCTGTACCATTCTTTGAAATACAGGCCCTGGTATGAGGTCCCTGACTATCTTTTTGCCACATTTTGATACCCTGGTCCCTCTTTTATTAATTGAACTGATCACATCCAAGTTCAAATTAATCTGAATATTCCTACCCATCTTATCCAGTCCACTAAGCTGCCAGTCCAGAATTTATTTGTTCTCCAAGTTTTGTACCACCTCCTGTTTATTGGCCCGCATTATGGCCAGACATCTTCTCCAGTACTCTGGTGTTACTGTAGGGGATGACAGTCTTTTACAACCTACTACTCATTTACACAGTGTGAGTGCGGAGGGGTTTTTGATATCAAGGGCCCTTTCAAAGTTGACAGCTCTGTCTGCTGCTGGTGAGTCAACGTTTGATGCTAGCATCTCCCTTAGTCCATTTTCCTATAGTCTCCGGCATTGTTGTATATGGTCAATTAAACCCAGTCCTCCTGATGCTTTGGGTCGGCACACTATGGCTCATGAAAGATAAGCATAGCACCACTTGGGTGTATTTGTAATTAATTGATAGGTTACCCACTGCATGTCACTTTGTTTAATAAAGATCTAAGCTTCGCCAGGGAACCCGAACCCGAAACTAGTTTGAAATAAACAGGTTTGGTTTAGAAAATTATACAAAAATGATTCTTCTTGGTAGTCTTTTTCAACATTCACCTTTTTAAATCGTTTTTTTACAAGTTTATGTCAGACGAGCAAAGGGAAATTGATTGAATTGCATCAAGAGCCACATTTAGTAAATGATGCTTGTGAGGAAGCTTAAGCATCCCGAAAGAGAAAGCAGTGGCCCAAATTCCCAAAAAGGTATTTCAATTAAAGACCAGTCTAACCACGAGTATTTACATGACGCTTGGTATTAGAAAATGGATCTGGTACAACAATCAAAATAGTAAACAATTGGCTCAGCAATAGCTGAAGCACACGTGTTTTTTAATTAAATTATAATCTCCCTGATGGCTTTGGGGTAAGGTTGAGGGATATTGGAGGTGCTGGCTGTTTTATAAGAACTTAGTCGTCCAGAAAAATCCGAGCCTTATTCCAGTGGAGCCAGGTGGCATCAGGTTCACTGAAGTTAGGCCCTGAATAAAGCTGGAGTATAAAACCTGTCCTGGATTTGATCGTGCCCATTGCAGTGTAGTTAATGGAGATAGCTTCAGTTAATTGAGGTCGGCTTTGAACTTTACAATCCCACTGCAGATCCCAGATCTTGCTCTATTAATAGATATGATGCATTTAGTTCCCTTTCTATTGTGAGTCTAGCTTTTAGCCTGTGACTTTGCAGCAACAGTGCCTATATCAACAAAGTGACAACATTGCCACTGTCAGTCATAAAAATGATATATATTAAGGTGTTGAGAAAAAGGGTTGAACCTGTAGACTTTTAACTTGGTGATCCTTATCCTACCCTTTGCTGTAAAGATAGTTCAGCTACATGAAAATCAACAACACTATCTTCTTCACCCATACTCGATCCTTCTTCCTTTAGCTTAAAAGCCAAATCTTTTCCTCAATAAAAATATTATTCTTACATCAATTTCTTGCTTTTCCTCCTTAGGTTGCTTTATTTGTCAAAGGTAAGGAATGCTTGGAATCCCCAACTGATATTATACTTTGCTTTTAGAGGTGCAGCCACAAAGTTAGATTTAAAGGTGTCCATGTTGTCCCCATTTAATTTTTCCTTGATCTAAATCAAATTTTACCCCATCTTTATTATTCTTTTTAGTATAAAATTAGAAAATCTTTGGTAAGTTGAAAGGTTGCTGCTATAGTGTCAATGCCAACACTTTTTATGCACATCCCAATAAAAAAATTCTTAATGGTAAAATTAAATCATCAACTATATAATATCAATTTATTTAAAATATATGTAGAAATATATAAAATACATATGAAAATAGATTTAAATGATCAGTTTATAGATTTATGTATAGCTCTTAATCTGGAATCCATATCATGTGTGGAATTGTGGCTACTTTCTAGATACCACTATATTTCTGATACCATTATTTATAGGGAAGCAATTATGGCATTATGACTTCATCTAAACTTTTTAATTTTAATTTTAGAAGTACTGAAACATTTTATAATGTCTGAATTATGTTCCTAGTGTCAAAACAGCAGGCCCAACCCACCAGCAAGGTTCCAAGTAAGCAGGTTTGTGACCTGTGATCCAATTACCCAGCCACTTGAAGCCAAACTAGGAAGTTGACTCAAATCCCCAAATCTGACAACATGAACAAATGATGATCCCTCATGGTGGATGCCTTGTTTTGGCGCTTGACTCATTACTGGGATCAAGCCACCCCCTTCACCATCCAGCCATGTGATCAACACAATCATGTTCCTACTATCCATTGATTCACCATGACTATATAATCACTATCTCTCAATAAACATTATCTAGTTTCCAAATATTTTTCCCCTTATAACTCTGCTAAAACAGCACAGTTACAACACTAGAAATAAAGAGGTCAGAACTATGGCGGGTATAAATTTTTAGGAAACCATCATTCCTTGGCTATTGTTGCAATTCTGACAGGTTAAACTAGCCTTAATTACCTTCAATATTATTTCATAATCAATTAGGCTTAATTAAAATACTCATTGATAAGTATATGTGATAAATTTTCTTTTTTTTGATGGATCACATAGAATAGTTGATCATTAACGGTTGACTGATCCAAGCTACTTGTCACTGATCTTCTCTAGCAATCATCATAATGTTGTAGTAGCTTCCTCATTAGAAAAAGTTTACTTTCATTCACATTAACTTACTAGCAATTTTTACATTGCTCTTATTGTTATAATAACATTTTTAATCTCTCTTCATAATAAACAAAGATCAAGCTTTTATTATATATCAATTTTATTATATGCACTAGTTAGTTTACAGAAAGTCCTAAGCTAGTCCTTAGTCATAAATATAATCACCAGATCTTTGAGTTAAGCAATAAGCGCAAATCTACAACATTGGTGCTCACTCAAAAACATGACAAGCCACATCAATGTAACTTGCCACCTGTATGAGAGGTTGCCAAACTAGCTATGTTCAGATCCCATCCTGGAGGAAAGATCCATCAGGATACCATCCAGTGCAACACTGGGATGGCCACTCAAACAGGAGTCCAAAGAGAGGACATGTGGGACAGTTGAGGAAAGTAGGAGTTGAACCCCATTAAAGCCATTCCTGAGAGCAACCAGGGGGTATTCTGGGTGCTTTGGCCCTGAGGACTAGGTGCAGGCTGAGAAATAGGTTGGGGGTCTTCCACTGGGAGTGCAGATGAGGGGAAGTCCTCTTAATGCTAGGATGTGACATCAAGTTGAGGAGAGACAGATCCAAGTCTCACAAAAGAGACTCTTCACTAAGTGCTCACTGGAGATAAGGAGATCTTGTTACCAACCAGTAAGGCCTTCCACAAGATGCAGGAGCTGAGATGGATTGACATTCACTCTGAGCACAGAGGAGGAAATTTGTCCCCAGAGATCAGGAGAAGTAGACCAGATGAATAATAGGACTGGAGACAACAGAAAAACAACAAACTTGCATATGGGGATCAATATTTTTTAGGGAGAAAAAATGGAGATATATTTTAACAACTTCAAGAGTCAGGGACTAAAACCACACAAGAAGAAATAGGGGAATTTTCTGAGTATGGGGGCTAAGAGAGCAGCCAAGAACATTTGAAATCAAGATATGGTCCAAGGCATAACCATCAAAGGAAGTATAGAAGGGCTGGGAGAAAGGCAAAAACAAAAACAAAACAAAATTACATAAAAAATATACTATTTCCAACACTAACTTTTAGATTTTGAACTAGAAACCAAAAGCAAAACAGTAAGGCTCAATGTTAGTATTAACACTAACTGTAGGCACTTCAAAGAGGACAACAGGATCCAGAAGACAACAACTAAGGTAAGAGATAATAACCAACTTTACTAACAAACTTTAGGATAACAGAGGACCAGAAAGAGGGGCCTCAAAAACCAAAAAATTTAAAGTTCAAAAGAAGGAAGAAAAGTTTAAACCTTTTAATGAATAAAATGAGCAAGTAGGGGACTGAAAGTCCCCTGTCTTGCTATAAGGGCAGGGTTTTAGAATTCAAAGGTCACCTGACCCAGGGCTCAGATTTTATTGGCCACAAGAGAAATTTTTCAGAGGAGAATCCAGTGAGTTGGGAGGTTTCCCAATAATTTCTGGCTTCAACTCTGATTGGATGGTGCCTTTGGAATGGTTCAGGGCAGCATTTAACCCAGTTAGAGTGGAATCAGAAAATTTAGCAGAATTGTGACCTGATTGTTTCCCTTCATTTGTTTAAGTGGGGACAAAATCAAGCCAACAAGTAGTCCAAATTGATCAGGAATTCCTCCCATGTAGGGATACAAATCAATTCACTAGTGGTTTCTACCTGAGAAGGATACACCAATGCAAATCTCTTGTCTATGTGTGGGCTAAATCCTCAAGGGAATTAAGGGTCTTGGCTGGCTTCTGAACAGATTTCTTGGTACAACAAGGAAAAATTTCCTATCCAAGGCTAAAGGGGGAATGACTTTACACCACCCCTGTGGTGGCCATCTTTCTGACAAAGGGGATAACAACACATTGCTACAAGCATCTCTTTGGAATCTTGGAAAACATCCTGACAGGCTGTGATGGATCCAGGAAATTCATGCTTGCTTCTTTGTTATACCGGTCTGACTCTTTTATGGTTTGACGGGGAATCCTTTATGTAAGCTTCAATGAGCTTGAATTCCAGGCAAGCAATCTTGGCGTTAAACTTGTTGCCATCTGGTGATCACTTCCACGTTTTTTACTTCCCATAGTCTTAGCTGCAGACCATCTCTTTCATTCCATGGTAGTCTTATTTCAGTTAAAAGCCAAAAAACACAAAGCATAAAAAGATTTAGGGGAAAGCAACCATTTTCACAATAAGCATCATCTTTTTATTAATTATTATCATGTTTCCATTATATACAAATCAGGGTACATTTGGCTGAAAACCCCTCCGAATCTGGAATTTCACTTGGATTCCTACCACGTGGTTTATGACATAACAGTGTCATCCAATCCAGATCTTCACCAAAAAGATCTTCACACTCTTAACTTATAAGAATGTGCCATAATACATTCCAGAATCACCTGATTCTTTCCTTGGAAAAGTATTGCTTTGGCTTGAAGCATTCCGGACTTCTGACGCCAAAACCCTGTGGAATATATGTATTCCTGATCCAAGCTATCCTTGTTCTAACTGGGAACCAGCTGATCAATCCTGAATGCATAGACACCATTGTCTACATTTAGTTATTTTTGCATTAAATGGTTTTTTGCGTTAAAAATCCATTAAAACACTTCAAAACTCAAACCAGGCGCCACCGCGGCGCCCAGGAACTTTCCCAGGCAGCGCCCCAGCGCCTGAAAAAATTTGATAGCGGCGCCTCAGTGCTTTGCAAATCCATTAGGCGGCGCAGCAGCTTTTAACCCAATGAATTTGCTGACGCGGCGCTTTTAAACCACAATTCAGGGGTTTGCTTTTGGCTAACCTTAACCAAACTTCTTGACACAGTCAAGGCAATTAAACAATATAATTAAATCCTCATTAATTATATTCCAAGCATATATTAATTAACCTTCCCAGTTAATTAATCTGTTTGAAGACAACAAGACTTTACTTGACACAGTCAAGTCCATTTTGGCCCTATGATTAAATCCCCATTAATCATATTCCAGGGTATCAATTAATTAACCTTCCCAGTTAATAAATTATGTTTGAGACACCTAGCCTCATAATCTGAATCATTCATATAATTCATTATGACCCTCAATTAGTACAACCTAATTGATTCCTGGGTATCAATTAACCTCCATGGTTAATTAGACGACTTGAGACACCTAGTCTCATAATCTGAATTGTTCAG
Source organism: Entomophthora muscae (assembly GCA_014839935.2). Taxonomy (NCBI): domain Eukaryota; kingdom Fungi; phylum Entomophthoromycota; class Entomophthoromycetes; order Entomophthorales; family Entomophthoraceae; genus Entomophthora; species Entomophthora muscae. The sequence goes on along the minus strand of QTSX02000031.1, from coordinate 166,872 downwards.
ATTATTCATTACAGCCCTCAATTAGTACAGCCTAATTGATTCCTGGGTATTATTGCTACGCTGGAAAGTCTCTCCAAGGCCAATCCTATTGTTTTGAATTCAAACCTATGAAATTCATCACAATTCAACCTCTTTGTGAAACCACAGCCCAATGTGACTGTAGTACAGCCACACAGGCTATTTTCTGAGGCCAATAGATTGTCATTCACCCAAGGCAGCATGCCTGCAAATCTGGTGGCCTTCAGCCAGCTCTTAACCAATTTTAACCCCCAGCAGATCAATAATAACTATGCTATGAATTTGAGTGTATCCATCTCTCTAGAAGTGGATGGGAACTCTGAGCTTATAAAAAAGCAGCTAGAGCAAGCTGTTAATTGACTCAACCATAGAGTTAGCCATAACAGTGAATCTCAGTAGAGAATGAAAATAACCCTTATATGATACTACTGTAACAGTAGCTCTTATAATTCTAATCATAAACTGTCCTGGCCAGAAACTGGTAAATTGCAGAAACTGTTTCTAAAGCTATCAGGGCTGAAGGATCTAAATCCAAACTTTGATTGAAGATGGGTTAAAGCAGCTTCTGTTAATCAGCAGGATCCAACTATCCACACAAAATTAACACTGATAAATTGACGTAATCTCAGAGTCACTTGATATTCCCTGGTTTATCCTAAAGGCCATCAGAACTTAATCATTCAAGGGTCCTTTGCTTACTGGACTTGTTGCACAGTAAGATGATGGAAGGGTTTAGGAGTTGCAGGTTAATTTTGAATTGGTGAGCCAATAATTTCTACATATCAAACTTTTCCTAGTGTTCTACTCCTAAGAGTTGAGTCCTCCTGAATTCTCAAATAAACTTAAGCTTATCTGCTCAATTTTAACTTTTCCCAATGCCTCTGGTAGTTGGTCTGCTTGGCCATATCCCTTACAGTTTTTTATTCCTAATTTTATTTTTAACTGTAAGATGGGTCCTGTCCCAATTACAGCTCTGGGTCCCACAAAGTAGCCTCAATACCTCCCAATATTGGAATCTTCACTATTTAAGTTGAAACTGAAACCCTTGTCACCTCCCAATGTACAGAGTTTTATTATGAAGAAACATTGATTATGCCACAGGAAGATTATTTGGGATTACTCTGACTAGCTTAAATATTCTTATTAACCCTGTGTTCCTTTTTGAGATTTCACTCAACAAAACCCGAAGCCACCCTGGTGGTTAATCATCAGTTCTATGTGGTTTTGGGTGCTTATCCCACATCACTTTGGAACTGTTTCAAAATATCCTGATATTTTTTCACGCCTACTGCAAAGAGTAGGTCCCAACCTTTCACCAACTTTACTCCTAGCCAGTTGAATCTACAGATGAATACAGTTGAAAAGGAAAAGGAAAAAATTCATAGGTTTACATATCCTGAAATACTCCACAACTGATTGTATCTGCCCATTAATCTGCCTTTGAGGTTTTGATTTGTCTTGCCCCATGGCAAAACCCTCATAGTGCCATATCAACTGGTGGATGAGTTCAGTGGGAATCAACCCACTGCTCTGATTTCAGCTCATGCAGGATTCCCTAATTGAAAATTAATACAGTTGCTGATACCACATTTGAGGTCTCAGTTGCTCTGGGATCTAATTCCACCTGTGTGAGATCTGGTGCTTGACCTCAGACATTCTGGACCTATATTTTTATTTCAGTTAGTGCAGTTAGGACAACACAAAAAACCTAGCCCAAAGGCTTTAGGAAGCTCAAAGAGACCACCCTTGAGAAAATAAATTACTGTTTCATTGGGGCACTCCCAGCCTATTTATGCGTCACTCCAGAGAGATCTTCCCATACCTTAACAGGCAAAATCTCATTTTTGTAGGAACTCAATAAACACGCTAAAACAGGCAACGTCCCCTTGTTCCCACTGTTCTTTGTAATATTAGGGCTCACAGCCAGATGTTCACAGTGGAGAACCCCAAGAACGCAACAGTTTGTTACTACTTCCACCATCAATAATCTGTCTTGATTCAACATTAGAGCAACCTTATTGGTAACCAGTAGGCTTTCCTTTGCAATTTATATGATGCCCTGGATGCCACTTTTTCAAATGTCAGCACCCAATTTGAGCTCATCACTAATAGTCATAGCAACAATACTGCTTGGACTGATAACTTATAGAAGAGCCTCAGCAAATATGTGGTTGCTATCACTGATAGCCTAATAGCACACAAGGAAACCATCAATAGTTGGTTAGGCACTGTTACCCACCATGTGAAGGATTTAAAAGAAATGTTCCACTTTATACATCAGAAGATTTACAATATTCATCAGGAAATCTGCAGTGCTGCCCAGGTGCCTATAGAAATACTGCTGCTTCTGACACTGAGATGATTCAGAAAGATGTATAAGAGCTAGCAGATCACTAAATATAATATGTATAAGGACCTACACTGTACCCTAACTGACATCCCTCAATTCTAAACTGAAAGTGTTAACTTGAAGGGAGAGATTTACCAGGCCCATAAACTTTCTGAGTTCAAACAATTGGTCTCAATAAGATATTTATAACAATCCAGGTTCAGCAAAATAATTTATGAATTAATACTAGAGATAATGAGTGCAAGGAAGAAGTAATAGAAGATGACCTAAAGACCGCCCTGCACCACACAAAGATCCTTTTCAAGGAACTTACATATTATAAGGATGCATTACACTGGCTTCAAAGAAAGGCAGACACCTTAAAAGTAGGCTGAACCTGTTAATCTGTAGTAGCCTTAGTAATATACACTTGCTACACTAGCACTTCTTCAAATACTAGTCAAGCAAACATGGAGGCTTGTGCTCTTTCCATAGCTATTAAAGCAACACAGGGAACACAGCTAGTAAAGTAAACATCACAGACCCTATTCTTAATAGTAGCAGAGCTTCACTGCCTCATAAAACCAAAACCCCTTGTGCCACTAGGGACACACAACAAAAAGCATCAGAAGCACACTTCTACACTCATCAATAAACAACTGTGTCCCCCCAATTAGACACAGCTATGGATTTAGCTCCTCAAGAGTTTTTCATAATTTTAAGCCCATAAGCCTTCCCAAATGGGATAAGAGGACTAAAATACACATGCTTCAATGGCTTTATAGCAACTCATTACATGAAGCAGACAACACCATAAAAAATAAAGCAATATTCAACTGTTTAAATCCTGAAACACATAAAATCATAATGTCACATCTTACCACCTATGGAAGGATCTATGAGAAGGTATCTAAAGCATTAATCAAAGAATCTGGTAGCAAAGAGGCCCTGTTCTGTTGTAAAATGGAATTTACTGAAGGAAAGATAAGTGGGAGAGACAATCATGTAGTTCTATAAAAGTTTTTATTTCAAGGGCCAAAATTTTATATTAATGGGTGCTGCTAAGTTTGTGGATGTAAAAGAAGAATTATTAAACTATTTTTTTGCAAACTGTGGACTCTTTATTACTCTGAAATTCAGCATCTGTGGATTGCACACTATACCAGAACTGATGCACCACATTGGCTAATCAAGGGAAAGTTATAGATACCTTTTACAGTTTTTAACAAGAGCAATATAACAAAAGCAAAAGAAACAATTCCTGAGAAGGGTGCTTCTAAAAGACTATCACAGAACACAAAGTCTAGTACCACATCTACTATCCCCCAGAATTTACTCTAAATGTGGCCAAACAGCCCTTATCCTGGGTATGCAACCAGCAAAAAGCCAGAGTTTGCCATATAGACAACAAGAATGAGGAAAATAAAAAGAAGAAAAAACATAGAAGAAATTTCCAAATACAATGACAAGGGTGCTCTAAAAACTGTTAAGTCAAGAGAAGAAGATCCTCTTGACTTCTAGTAAATTTTTACATCTTCATAATCTCTCAATCTTACACTGGAATATGATCTCATACCTCCCCCCAACAGCATGATGTGCCTTCTCAACACCAAGGCCTACCTTGACTTTTAGTTTCAGGGATCCAAGCTTGGGCGTACAACCTGTCATTTTCAGGGGTAACTCAGGCCAGATTTTTTGCAGGCAGAGCCCATCAAAAGATTGGAGCTAACTTAAAGAGGTATGAGAAGGACTTCCCCACCCAGGACCACAGGTCAAAGGCCGTAATTTTATTGCCAATCAACCCTGAGAGGATGATATGCACAATTCCAAACATCTTATTTATGTGGTCCAAGGGAAGTTCAGATAAAGATGTGGGCATTGGCTTCAGGGTAATTTAAGGTTCCATATCCAGTTGATATGCAGACAGAAAGTTGTACTTGTCTTTAAATAGGTGGGGCTCAGTGTGATGCCAAGGCCTTGTCTTTTGTATCTTACTTGCAAATTTAACTGGGCCAGGGGATCTTGTTAAAGTGTATTATCAAGGGTGAATTCCTTGTATTTGGGCTTTAAGAGGTATTCTGTAAAGTGAACAAGACCAAAGGGAGCACCAGGTAGATAATAAAATGCAGGTGGAGGGCAGGAGTTATGAAAGATCTTGAGCTGAACTAACAAATGGCAAGAATAAAATAGTGTAATAAATGGGGACAACAAAGTCATATAATCTTTTATTTAAAACGGCAATACAGTCTTAGTGCGGGGTCTATGGGTCTATATAAAAACCACCCCCAAAATTTACTTTTCCAACTGGGATTCAACATAGGATCAGGAAATATGAGGGCAGGTGGCCAAGACGCATGGGTTTAGAAGCAGCAAATGGCTCTGCTACTGGGCATTTTCTTATTGGTCACAGCTTCAGAATAGGTCATTCAAATTTTCTGTTATCAAGATGTAGTCATGGGAGCGGGCTTCTGGCCTGTGTTTTCTTCCAGGGATGGCTATTAATTGGCCATCAGTGTAGACTTAAAGCTCATGAAGCTAATGATAGGGATTTTTTGCCTCCATTAGGCAGTTTAATTGATCTTTTTTTGTGCTGCTGTTTCCAAAGTTTGGCTGATATTATCATCTAGATTATCTTGCTCAGTCTCAGCTCAAGAGGGCTCAATCCCAAGAAAATGCAGGCAGGCGGCCTGCTGGGAACCAGGGCCAGGTTTCAAATCCCACCCTTGGGCCCAGGTTTCAAAGGGAAGAAAATTGTCAACCCTAGCAATTATAAATCTTAGGAATAGAAAGTTAAGGAAGACCTACTGTACCACATACTGGCTGCCTACACTGTTACAAGAAACCAAAGTATTCACAATGAAGACCTTTTTTTAATAGAAGAATTATATATAGTACAATTAACTTATACCAAGCAGCTTTGCTGTCCTGAGAGAATAGTCACACATGAGAGCAATAGTGTAAAAATGATATCACAAATACTTTAATATGTATGGTTATTAACTTATTTATACACATTGAAGTTTTTAAATATATAACTAACCATGACAATAGAGAAATTTCTTTCTTAAATTTAAAGGTTATAGATTCACCAAGTTTCAAAGTTGATTTCTCCCTTTTATGGTGACATATATGACTGTACATATTTAGAGCTGATAGTATAAAAACTTAGAGTATAGTTATCCTAGATTCAGGAGTGCCAGGGAAAATTGTCTCCATTAGACTAGTAAAGAAGCTCAACCTAGCTCACAATTTGGATTACAAAGAGGAATCTGTTGCTGCAGCTACATATTGTAACAGAGCTATAACTATATAATCTTCTTTCCCCCTTAGTTTTAGTAAAATAGTTGTTAAATTCCTAAAAAAATTCTGAAAAAACAATAGCTATGACTTTAAAATTGTCATTAGATTCACAACATCATATAATAATATTATTAACCATAAGAGCAGATAATTCAGAATCTTTGGGCACTTAGTTCCTATGTTCTATCATGGTGATTAGCCAATCAAATTACTCAAGAATAAGATACATTATATCAATATGAAGTATTTCAATAAAGACTTATCAGCTGCCTACACCCTCCACAAGAGGAGTTTTCTCTCTCCCTTCATACAAAAAGAATTACAAGGATTTCTTCTTATATGCAACAAAAATAATTTTACATACAGCTGAGATCCCAAATCATCCAAAATACAGGATTAAGTTTAAATTTCCTGAAAGTACTGCATGGAGAAGTTTTTGGCCTTCATAAATGATAAAGACTTCAACCCTTGATTGCCTCAGGATTTTAAAAGCCTGGACCTGAAAAAATAAGATGTGTTGCAACTGAACCAATTAGAGTTCAGTACTTGATTGGGGAAGACAACATTCCAATATTAAGGACAAAAAGAATATGATAAGATGTAGTTTATTTCAGAATATTGTGGTTAATATATTATATGGGGAAAGCCACAAGGCCACAGGGGGTGGCATAGTGGCCTGTTCTATGTAGGAGTTGAAGCCAAGGAATAACTTGTGCGGGGATCAGCAGGTTGAATTGGTAGTGCTCCTAATTAGGAGAAAGTGCCCACAATTTGATGCTGCCATCAGATTGGTTCATGTCATTAGATATGTCAAGGGGCAGCTTGTTGAGCGCCCCCTGTGTATTGTAAGATATGTTGGCGGGCAAGGCAGGAGACTCAATTGCAACAGATGTTAGTTATAAAGCTGAGTTATATCTTAGTTCATATAATGAAGAATCAATTTTTGGGATGTATAAAACTAGAGAAGAACACACATCTGGAAGGATTCACTATAATTAGGGAATTTTTTAGTTTGCTTATCATGAAATGTTACATCATTACACTTGCTCATCCCTAGAGATACTTTACAAGGACTGACTGAATCTCATGAATAAATAGCACTTAAGTGCTTTCCAAATATCAGAAATTGTTTTAAGAGCAAAAATATGACTTGGGAAAAGCCCTAGGTGTGAAACACATCCTCAGCACACAGAGGACTGCTTTCATACAATTGTGGCCTATCAGATGAAATCAGACCAACCAATTAATAGTAAAAAAAGAGCTACAAAATTTGTTTGCTTCTGGCCTGATAATTCCCAGAAAGATCCAATGGTCCTCCCCACTCTTTTTTTATGAAGAAAAGAGATGGTTCAAATTGGGTATAACAAAATGCAAAATACTGAACTCTGTTACAAATATGGATCCCTATTGTTGGGAATTTTTACCAAGCAATGATTCCAATTATGACAGAGCCCACAGATTGGGATTGCTACAACCAAATCCATAAATTAGTAGTACAAAATACAATGACACTAATTATGACAGAGCTTACAGATTTGAATTGCAGCTACCAAATAACATAATTTGGTAGTATAAGCTACATACAAATTGTATTAGCAGTAGTCTGCTGACTTAAGCCTAATACTAGCCAATGACAAGCGCCGCCGTGGCACTTAATAATTACACAAAGCGCTGCAGCGCAGCTTAGCAATTGGATTAAGCGCCAAGACGCCAAACTACTTTACATCAAGTGCCGCCACGCCAACTGAAAATTATTGCAGGCGCTGCAGCGCCGCCTTACCTTTACATTGAGCGCCAAGGCTCTGGGTTTGATTCCCCATAATCTTGAATTCCCTTGATTGTCACATTAATAAGCATTAAGCTGCAGTATGCTAAGAAAGCAGGAAGTGATCCTGAAGTAATTAAATTATTCCACACCAGCAAGGATCACCTTTGCTGGGTGAAGATGAAGATATTGTATTGGTTGACGTGCAAGAAGCGCCAAACCTAGATTAATAATTACCAAAATTAGGGGCGTTTTAGAATGTTCTAGAAGATATTGCTAGCAGCCCAGGGATTACCCTTGTAGTATGTATAAGAAGAATTAATCATTTACAATAAAATCAATCTCTGGAACCATCTTTATTTTATTCTTAATCTGGTTGACCTTTATCCTAATCCTAAAGTGCTTCTGCGCAATCAGAAGCCATTGCTGGGCAATAATCATGGTCCTGCTCAATCCTGGCTCTTCTGATACAATACTACCATTATCTTCACATATGACTGTATTCTGGCAAATGTCCTGTGCCCTATAATCTCTAATAATTGTTGCGCTGTAATGCAAAAAGCGCAACACCTATCATTTACAAAGAATTGATGATACATTGACAAACTAGGTGGCACCAAATAAAATAGCAATGAGGACCTTATAAGTGGATAATAGAAAATAGACCATTCCAAAGAAGGCCAGTAAAACTGTGTAATAATTTCACAACAAGTTCTTTTTAGGCCTAATAGGATGCCATAACAACTTTAAAATGACAATTGTTGTATTTGTAGCAGTATAGGATGCTATTTTTACAAACAGTTAGTCAATGATCCTAAATCTTAATACTATACCTGTAGTTGGTATAGTATCAGCCTTGGGTAGGACAGAAGAATGTAAGGATATAATGACATAACTTCTATTTATTTAGATAGTGCTGCAGTTATATATTAAGAGGCAGGGATTTCCATCAGGGGAAATAAGGCACAGGTAGAAGGACTTTCCAAAAGGAGGAGAGTGGAAGGGCACAGCAGAAAGTGCTGCACAAAAAACAACCAGTTTCACATGCCTTGCCTAATGAAGGCAAGTGGCAATTATTTTGCCACTTTATTTATAACCTTGGAAGTAAAGTCTGCTCTGGATGCAAAATTTTAATGTGCTTTGAACACCTGTTTTCTAGGCATTATAAATGTAATTAACCTTTATAAAACTGTGCTTCAATAGGGCAATTGCACAATCTTTTTTTCACTTAAACCCTTAATTGACAGTACTTTGTCTAATCCATTCAGGATCTTCAACAACAATGCTACTTTCTAGTGCACCAATGATACTTTCATGGATGATCTTAAAATTTCTCTCATGGTTTGTCTAACTGTATAATATTATTATATTTTTGAGGATTTTAGTACATCCTCTTGATATTATGGAAGCTTTCTTTAAGCAACTGATTACATATAACTTAAAGTTAAAGCCAAGGAAGTTTAAATTAAAGAAAACACCTGGATTTCCTTGGTTACATTATTGCAAGAATTAATTACACCTTTTTCCTCACAAGGTGGAAGAAATCACCCAGATGCAGATCCTGGCTAATAAAAGAGGTGTTCAAGCTTTTCTGTCAGGAATGACAATTTGGATGCTCCTAAATCTCAAAATACAGAATCAGAGTCAAACCCTGGACAAAACTCTTTGCGGACCGCCAGACTCTTAGGCTGGGAACGCAATAACCCACTAATAATTGATGAAGTTGCTGCCAGTCCACCAGCCCACCAGGACCCAAACCCTTAGCTACCCTGCAAGATTTGGCAAGCAAATTGCCAGTGCAAGATGCCGGGAATTTCCCTGAGGTGCCAACTCCTGACACCAGCAGTTTTCCCAGTAAAATAGACAAATTTCTCCCTGAAAGTTATTATGAACCCCCCCCCCAAAGTCCCAGGGAAGGCACTGAACCCAAAGAGGCACCCAATACTCAAATTGATAAACAGAAGGATTCAAAGTCTTCTCACCCCAAAGCAGCCAGTGGCAAACTGCCAGTGCTGAGCGCCACATTGTCATCTGAGACACCCAATGCCAACCTTCCCAAGTCCAGAAAACCCAACCAGGTAGTGAAGCCTGGCAACGTGGTATAAATATCTGCCAGGCCAAGATCAACCCCCATCATCATTTTTAAATAAAGATTATGAGATATTAGTTTCTCCAACTATTGCTGTATTTTATTCTTGTCATCTTCCAGTTAACCCCAAGATTGTCTGCCCCCTGCCAGCCTGCCAGCTACGTACCGCCCGCCAGGTGCCCCATTTGGTCCTGTTCATTTCACAGAGTACCCCCTACAGCCTGAGTACAAGGACTACACCGCCAACAACATACTAGCCCAGGATCCCTTGGCCAGAACTACTGAGTTAACCAGATACAACCAAGAAGGCCCTTGGTACGTTACCAAACCCTGCCTGTTCAGAGATAAATACAACTTCCTCCCTGCCTACCAAATGGACATGGAACCACCTGTCACCCCCAAACCAATGCCTGCCTCTGCCACCAAGCTCCCACTGGACCATACCAACAAGCTTTTTTGAATTGTATATATTACTCTCACGGTAGTAATAGATACTACTGTCCCAGCCGCCAGTCTGTGGTTGTGGGTGGGAAAGTCAATGTCCTACCTCATTAAGTTAGCACAAATCCTTTGGTGGGCTCTGCCCACCCAGTCCGCAACCCGCCAGTTCCCAAACACTATCAAGCTGGCCGGTCAGGGTTAGTTCCTGACATTTTCTAGGTATGATATAATACCTTTAATCATTCATTTCAAACTTTGTTTGTTTGAGTGGACATTTAATCCAGTTCCTCAAAGGTATCATAGCTTCTCATATATTACTAGTTGTAAAAAGATTTTTGAGGCTCTTAAATCTACATTAGTCTCATTACCTTTACTAGCCTACCCAGATTTTAGAAAATCATTTATTTTTCATATGGATGCAATTCTTAAGTCCATAGGTGCTGTACTTCTGTAATTAGATTTAAAAGGTCTGTTCATCTGGTCAGCTAATTCTTTTGCATTTGAATAGAGATGAGTGTAACTACACTGTAACTGAGCAATAATATCTTTGTCAGGTAGCCATCCTTGGGCCGACAGCTCATAAGAATTTGAAATAAAACAGGCCACAGGTTGGGAAGGTATTACCACTATAATATTGATGTAATTTTGAAAGTTTAAGAGAGGGATTGACCCACCCAAGACCAGGGGCTAGCAGAGGGAATTATTGTGTTAATTTCCCCAAGAGGGTAATGCACACTATTCTAAATAGCATATTGGTATTTTCAGTGGGAAATTCAAGGTGCAGACAGGTATGTGGGCTTTGGTGTGGGTGGCATTTATATATTAATTTTCTAGATAAGAGAGGAAATTATATTTATCCCTGAACAACCTGGTCTCTGTAATGTGTCAGATACCTTTACATTTAAATATGATCAACTCTTCTGTACAGGCCAGGGAGTCAGATAATAATATGTTATTAGGCTTATAATCTTTGAACTTGGGCTTCATATGGTACTCTGCAAAATAAAAGTTCTTGTAGGGTGCTCCAGGCAGACATAAACTGTGGGTTAATGAGAATGCGGGCCAGAAGGGATGATGTTCAGATGACAGATAAAAATAATAAAATAGTGATGTAATTGGGAGAACCAATGGTTCATAACATGTCTTTATTTCAGAAAGGCAATAAGCTCTGTTAATAGACTTAGGGGCTCATATTGTGAAAAATGAGGGCCTGGACCCACCTTTCCACAAAGGTATTAGGCAAGCCAGACCAGGCTAGGCCCCAAACCACTAAGACAGAAAATGACAGAAACCAACTTCTTGCTGAGGAAGCCCACAAACCAGTGAACTATTCATCAATGTTACTAAGGTGGTGAAAGTGAGTAAAATAAGTTGTGGAAAATTTAGCTTCAAATTTTCTCAAACACTAAGCAGAAATATCCCTTATAATTTTTTTTTATTTTTTCAGAATTTAAAATAAATTTCAAAGATATATTTTTATGAAAAATGAGTTTTTTTACTTTTACTGTGCTGTTTATTAGGAAGTTTGGGAAACCAAGATAGCTCCCAGGGAGATATCACAGTAGAGTTTAAGGGAAAATATGAAGAATCCATAAAAGATATAAAAAGACAAAGAAAATTGATTAAAGGAGGGGAAGTGAGAAAATTTATCCAATAGAGGGTTTTTGGGATCCATCTTTGTTGGTTGAATTTGTTACACATATAGTCCTTCATTGTCAGGCTGGCAACTGTGGTGAAGTCAACTGCCACATATGTGAATCTATTAGCATTTTTGGTTTAAACAATTTAAGCTAATTTTTACTAGTAATTCAGGGGTGTAAACCCAAAATTTGAGGTTAAAACCACTGGAATTTGACTCTTTTCAATAAATCTGTTAGCTCAAAGACCAATTTAAGGGTCAATTTATAAGTAAATTTACTAATTAAAATTAAAATTACTTGTGTTCAAAACTCTAAAATAAAAAGTGGCCAGTTTGACACTTTTTAAGCCAAATCCTAATTTTATTAATAAAACAAATATGTGCTTATATAAATTTTATTATTTAATATTATATTATTATTATTAGTGTCCATAGTTGTTGATTAAGCTCCCAAGCACCACTATACTGGATTTAGTGATCTACATATTAATCAACTACCCCACTTGTTTTACATTATGTCTATTCTGGGTTTGTAGATCAAGTGGTGCAATATAAGTTAAGCCCAATTTATTAATAGATTTCATATGTAATTTGTAAAAAACAGAAACTTGACTCCTCCTCCATTTGACACTATCTACTTATCACATGATTAGTTTTAGATTTAACCAAAAAGGCTCAAAATTAAGGTAAAATTAATAAGTGACACACTATGAGCGCCACTCAACACCCATTGACTCAACACTTTAACTGAGGGACTAGTGCAGGAAGCTTCTTAACGTTTCAACACACACAATGGTAAATAAAACACTCCCAGCTCCTCACAGCATAATATAATAACCTTCAAACATATTCTCACTCATTTATTTTTTAAATTTATGTTTTATTTTTTTATTTTGTGGGCATATAAAACTGACTTGCTTTTGGGTTAACTTTCATACCTGTTTTTAAATTAAGCAAGTTTTATATGTAAAAACATAGTAATTTTGATTTTTTGCTTGACTCTGAGAAATTCAACAGTGAGAATTCAGCTTTATTTCACTTGAAAGTGAGAATTAGGGTTTTTTAGCTGATCAACAGTGCTGAACTTGATACTTTATGTCAAATATGACAAATTCCTGAAGAGAATGCATGTGGTAAAATCTAGCTACGGGATTCAAACCCCAAAACCCTGCCAGCTGCCAGCCCGCAGGCCCAGCTTTCTGGCTATCCTCAGTTTCCTGGGCTTGAACCAGAGTTTAATTTGAATTTAAAGAAACTCCTGGAACCTATCAACCTTGAGTTGCATGTGCCAATGCCTTGCCTGCAAAAGGATCCTGTTAGTCATGCCAATGAGAGCGCGGACCCAGCCAACAATTATGAGATAACTGGGGTACCTCTGGTAAAGAATTAAAGAAGCTTCCCATATAATGTGGGCTACCTAAGGATGACAAATCTTGCAGCTCAAAAGGGGAAACCAAATTTCCTCATTCCTCCCCAGCCAATGAGAGATCCCCCAAGAAGGACGCCATCTGTGATTTCCAAACCATGAAAGACAGTATCCCCCATCCTGGAAGGGTTTGCAAAAGTTTTCCTATAGCAGATGGGCATACTTATACCCTGGGCCGCCAGGAAGTTGCTCATTGCCATTCTTGCAATAAAGTGACATGAATCTTTGGTTTAATTGGGTTATTTCATATTTGATTTTAGTTTTATTTCATTTTCAGTCTACCTCCTGTAGCTCTGTATCCCATACTCATCAACCAAAGAAACTGCGGACCAATTGCCCAAACTATATTGTCCACCAGGAGCTCCCTTTGGCCTGGTACTGTAAATTCAGAACCTGAACATAAAAATGTGGGATTGTCAAATCCTTGGTTCAAATTTCAAATCACTTTTACAGGATGGCTTTATTTAATTAAATTGAATTTTTTTATTTGAATATTTGAAAATGCAGGAACTCATAGACACTTTGCAAAGTTCAAGTCAAGCTGCTTATTTCCAATAGAAAAAATGAATTAAATGGAATAAGATTTGAAGTGCTCAAATCCATCAACCAGTTTCATAAAGTTTACTATGCTTTTTGAAATTGCGGGATTGTCAAATCCATGAACCAAATTTCAAATCACTTTTGAATGGCACTAGTAAACTCAGATATTAATTTCAGGAACTGGAATCTAAATTGAATTTACAATAAGCATACTAGGAAACACCAACCCAAATCAAGAAGCTCCACCACAACTAAAATTAAATGAAAAATTCAATCTTGATAACCATGTTTAGACATAAAAAGTGATTAAACTTTAAGATCATCCAAAACTGGAAAGGATACAATATTATACACTTCAAATCACAGATAAATAAAGTCTGCTACTATTCAAGGCTAAATCAAGAGAAAACAACTAATCACAACTAAACCAATAAATCCAAATAAATACATATTTAATCTAAAATATATTTTTATTTATTTTATTTTTATGGACTGTCAATTGCATTCCCAACCAGCTCCTGCACCAGCCTGTGGGGCAGCCTGTCCACAAGGGCGTCCCAGAGGGTCCAAGAATAGACCCAGAACACAACTTGAAGGGAGTAGTGCCAACACATGGCCTCCAAAGGCGTCATTACCAGTCAACCACCTCCCACATCCCAATCCCAATCAACCAGCCTGAATCCAAGACAGAAGCTGCTCTCAAGGCCTGTCACTAAAGTCTCCTATACCAGGGTCACTGGTAATAATGAGGTTACTTACACCTCCACCATGTACCCAGTTGTCACCCAGCCCCACACTCTTGATCCAAGAGTTACCACTTCCTGCCCCCATGTTTTTGATACATCATATGAGCCATTGGCCACAACTCTTGATCCATCTGCGCCTATTGTGTATTCAACCATTGACAGCGCCACCTCAAAAAAGCTGATCCCACCTTCAAAACAAAGATTTTCATCCCCTGTGTCAAGCCTGCTAGCCAGGATGCCGTGGTACCTGCCAAGGGCTGGCATCAGTTGACGGATAGTGAGTGTGAAGCTCTCCTCAACTGCTTGAATGGGGGAATGGCAGTTTGAGATATTGCGTCCTGATTTGGTGTCATAGCCAAATATATTGGCAACATCAACACCAAATTTGGCAATATCAGGAAAATTGGCAAATCTACCAAGGCTAAGCAGCAGCCCAAACTCCTTCAGCCCATTCATTTTGAGGCAATCAAGAAGTGGGTAGCCAAGAATTGCCACCTGGGCATGCTTGCTGTCCAATTAATGTTTGCTAAAGAGTTTGGGTTTTTGTTTCTAAAACCCTTTTCTGCAAAGCAATGCTCAACTTGGGCTTCTTGTGGAAAGTACTGGGAGTTTTGCCGTATAATAGAAACAGCACCAAGACCATCAAGGATTGACACATTTATGCCGAGACCTACATGGCTCTTAAGATAACTGGTAATTTCCAGCTCTTTTATATCAACAAATTTTCATTCCCTCCTCACTCAGGTCTAGGCATATGTGGGTTGAGAAGGGGTCCAAGGATGGTGTAGCACATTGTACAGCTGTCTTTTTCCAGACATATTCAATGGTTACACTTCTTGGTCCCCGCAGGTTAAACCATTTTGAGATGACCAAGGGTTGTCATAATAGCATAACATTCCTTGATTTTCTCTGAACTGTCAAGGAGTAACTTTGGATTAATACTGAGACACAACTAACATTGTTGTGTTGGATAATGTTGGGCTCAACAAGGTGGATTTGGTTGTATCGGAATTTCTCCAATTGATAAAAATAGGTGTTTGGCTAGCCACTGCCTTGCTGATTGTCCAATGAGAATCCTCTTCCTCCTCCCATATTCCCCATTTTTGAATCCAATTGAGGAGGTTTTTAGTTAGATCAAGAATAAGGTGAAGAAAGGCTTCCCTCAGCACACCAAAGATCTCTTCAACATTATTGAGGTCTGTAAGAGAGGGGGGCTAGACTAACAAATTATGACTCCAATCCTGGTGGGACAAACCATCAGGATGCCATCTAGTGCAAGACTGGGATAGCCAATCAAAGGGGCCTCCCAAAGGAGACCGGCTGTGAAAGGGGAGGGAAATATGCATCCAAGGCCCCAATAAGCAACCACAGAGAGCAATCCTGGGTGGGAGGGACATCTGGATCTAACACTGGGATCTGATGAAAAGAGAGTAGGGAGGGAGCTGAGACTACTGTGTGGAGAGGATTGGCCAAGTCAGAAAAAGAGGTTTCAGTAGTTCCAGATTCTGGAGGGGGTGGCAATCCCTCAAGGTAAGAGGCTGACCAAGGGAACAAAACATAGGATGCTAAGTTGGTGGTACCTGGTTGAGATGTCTGATGACATTAGAAAGCAAACCAGGAGCAAAACCAGGAGTTTGATAAATAAGGGAAAGTTTGCCCCAAGAAACAGGGCTGATGGACCAGAACAATAGGGATATAGGCACCAATATCCACATATCCACTTTATATTAAGGAGACAACATGATATCAGAGGGGTCCCTTTTACTAGAACTTCTGGGCAGACAGACCAAGTGCTCTAGGAAAGTAATAGGGTATGGGCTGGTTTAGATCTCCTCAGAACAATTCTCAACAAAAACAGCAACTGTGGTAAGTTTGACTCCCAGGTGATCAACTCCCTGGTACTCAACACTTTGTTGAGTACCAGGGAGTCAAGTGCTGCATATGTGAATCTATTAGTATTTTCAGCTAAACCAATTTTAAGCTAATTTTTACTATAAATTTAGGGGTCCAAAACCAAAAACCAAGGTTAAATTTACTCAAACTCAACTCTGTTTAATAAATTGGTTAGCTAAAATACCAATTTAAGGGGCAATTTATAAGTAAATTTACTAATAGAAATGAAAAAACTTGTGTTTGACACTCTAAACCAAAAAGTGACCAGTTGGACACTTTTTAAGCCAAATTTTAATTTTATTAATAAAATACATACATAATTATATAAAAATTATTATTTACTAATATATTTTTATTATTAGTGTCCATAGTCGTTGATTAAGCTCCCAAGCACTACTATACTGGATTTAGTGGTATATACATTAATCAAGTACCCAACTTGTTTTACATTATGTCATTCCCTGGTTTTTGGATTAAGTGGCGCCACATAAATTAAGCCCAATTTATTAAGAGATTTCATATGTAATTTATAAAAAACTGAAACTCAACATCTTTTTTGTTTGACTCTATCCACTTGCCACCCAAATGGTTTCAGATTTGACTAATCAAAGGCTCAGAATTAAGGCCAAATTAATATGTGACACACTATGAGCGCCACTTGACACTCACCCACTTGACACTTTAACTTGAGGATTAGTACAGAGAGCTTCTTAACGTTTTAACCAACACTATGGTAAATAATTCACTCCTAGCTCCTCCCAGCATACCTTAATCACTAATAAACACATTTCCACTCATTTACTTTTTTAACTTATGTTGTATTTTTTTTAATTTTTGAGCATATGATACTACCTTGCTTTTGGGTTAACTTTTGGAACCTGTTTTAAATTTAAGCAAGTTTTATATGTAAAAAACATAGTAAATTTGATGTTTTTGCTCAACTCTGGCATACTCAACAGTGAGAATTCAGCTTTTCCTGGCATATCAACAGTGCCAAACTTGACACTTTACTATGTTTTGAATTTTCAACTCTCAATAAAAAATTCCACATAATAATTATTTATTTTTTTGAAATTATAATCTACTACTTTTTCTGCTGCTCTCTATATAATTTAATATTTTTTATTTTTAATTGTACTTTTACATTGATTTACCACTAAGATGTTATGCTGAACCTAACATTTTTGATGCTTCAACATAAATTCACTTATTTTCTATGTTTTAACCTTTATATCTATACTTTAAGTTTCTATTTTGCTTCTATTTACTTTTTTATGTTTTTTTTCTTGATAAATAAAACTTTATTTACATACTTTTCATTTAACTTTTACTTTGCTTTACTTCTGTGTTTCATATCTTTCACATAATTTTATTTACAAAACTAAAATTTTCTTTAGACAAAATCAAACAATAACAGCCAACAGCCCAAGCACCAAGCCTCCAAGGGCTCCAAAGAAACTGCCTCCACTCCCAAGCATGCCAAGAAGCCTGCAAAGGCAAAGTCTCTAACCCCATCTCCTCCTACTCCTCCCCCCATCCACCCTCATCTTCCACATCCCCTTCACCTTCCCCCATAAATTCCTCCCCAATAAATCTGATGGTGATCTTTACAACCACTCCTTTTACCACTCAGAGGCCAACTCCAAGCCCACCAAGGAGCGGCATACCAAGAAAGTAAAGGCTTTCAAGAAGCCCACCTTGTCTTCTGGTAAGAAAAAGGAGGCATCCAAGCAGGCCTCAAAGAACCCTTCCCATCTCCTCCTGATGGCTCTTCTCCTCTCCCTCATCTGATACCCAAGATGAGCCGGAGGAGTACTCCAAGAAGTTCAAAGCTTCTGGTCATGTGGCTTGGGATCCACTGGCCATCCACAATATCTGTAATGTGGACAGAGAGTTTAAAGTCCCCAAGCACTTCCCCCGTTACTTCACAATCATGTCTGTAAAGAGCGGCCCTGGTTACATTGCTGACAACTACATCTTCAATTGCAACAACCAAAAGCGGCAGACCAAGAGCAAGCACTTTTTCTGTGAGGATAAGAATTGTGGGGCCCGGCTAAACACTGAGAGCTGGGAGTGAGTAACGGCAGAGAAGGGGGAGCACACTTGCAAGCCCCCTAATCATCTAATCACTTGGATGTTAAAATGGTACCTTGTTCAATTAATACCCACATCCTCTCATCTCCAGGCTTCTGATCTTGCCATAAAGGCTTTGCAACATCTCAAACCCAACAATCTTAAGTTGGTACCAACTCAAGAGAAGTTGGTTAAGTTCATCAGCAATAAGTGTATTGCCGCCAATCCCCCTCCCCCCAAGGCTTCAGACGTCCTCCTGGAGCTTACACTCACCCACGAGCTCAAGCAGCTTCCAAGTGGGGAGCGCTTCCTGCTCCATGACAGCAGGCCTGCCGCCAAGAACCGCATAATCTGCTACTCAACTCAGCAGAACCTGATGGAGTTGAAAAGGGCGTCAACCTGGCTAGTTGATGGTACCTTTGTCACTTGCCCTCGGATATTTAAGCAGCTCTGGATGATCCATGCCCAGATTGACATCTGGGCAATTCCACTTGTGTTCTTTCTTCTTCCTGGGACCACTGAGGCCATTTACACACTTATGTTCTTGATTCTTTTCCAAGCAATTGCCCTCCTTTCTCCTGCCAACAATGAAAAATCCAAGAAGACTCCCCTTACACCTGCGCCAACCCACCTGCCTCTGACAAGGACCAGGCCACCCTGGACTCAGAGGAAAATGCGAGGCTAAGAGCTCTTGGGCCTTGCATGTGCATCATGGACTTTGAGCCTGCTCAGTTCAATGCATTCAAGCAGCTGTTCAGCAGGGAGGTACAGGGGTGCCACTTCCACTTCTGCCAAGCAGTTGCTTGTAACATGCAGGCCCACGCCAAGCTTAGTAGGTTGAGCCAAAGGGATACTTTGGACACCTGCAGATTTGTGCTGGCACAACTCAGTGCCTTGGCTTTTTTAAAGCCAGAGCACACTGCACAGGGGTTAGAAGTGCTCTCAAAGGATCCCTACATAGTGAAGCACCCAGAGTTCAAGCCTTTCCTTGAGTACTTCAAGCCCTAGTGGATTGTGAAGGTTGTCACACAGAGGCAAGGCAAGGCCTGCGCCAAGGCCAGCTGGAACGTGTACCAGGCAGCCGTCAACGGGGAGCTGAAGACCACTTAGGCATTAGAGGCTCATCACAAGCATCTTAAAGCCAACTTTGGGCTTCATACAAAGTTTAATAAGTTCTTCTCTCTCCTGCATCATGAGCAAGAGAAAACAATCTCCAAGCTCCGAGATCTCTCCAACTGTGTCCCCCCCACCAAGCCAACCACCCGCTGTACCCTCTTCACCAAGGCCATCCAGGGTGCAGCTAAGCACAAATACAAGGCCTCTGAGCTTAAGCAGCAGCTTGAGCTTATTGCCACTGCCCCCCTGGAAGAGGCCAAAATGAAACAGGGAAAGAATGATGAGGAATAAACTTGCTTGCTCAGTTATATGATTTTTACTTTTAACTTTTAACTTTTTAACTTTAATTTTTACTTATTAGCTTTGATCATTTAGTTTTTAGTTTTAACTGTTGTATTTCTTGATTTAATTAGATAGTGCTAATTGTTTCATGTATACATGGTAAGTTTGAGATGAATATTTATAGTTGAAAGTAAGTGAAATATCTTAATTTTTGTTAATTTCTAAATAAAACATATGATGTTCACAGTTGTGCTTATATGAACTATATCAAATAAATATTAATATTTCTTCATATTTTGCATAAATTTTTTTTGTGTTTTTGTTTATTTTTGGTTTGTTGGGATTTTAATTTTTATGGTAATCAAAAATATTTTTATAATAAAGAGTGTAAATTACATAGTAAAATGATAAATAATTGCTTATTTCTCCTTATTTTTATTTGTTCAGATACTGTTTTTATTGCATTTTTGAGATTTCTGGGGTCACTTTAGTATACCATAGCTGTAGTATTTATTTTTTATATTAAAAATTTCAGTACATCAAGATCTGTTAATTAAAAAAGTGTCAATTTCCAGTTGTCGATCAGGGCAAAAGCTGAATTCTCACTTTACTATAGTGTCAACTACCAGGGAGTCGAGTTTAAGGGAGTCAATCACCAGGGAGTTGAACTTACCACAGTTGCCACAAAAACTATGGGCAAGCAGACAGACAGACAGGCAGGCAGACCAGGAAAAAGCGGGAGGAGGGGACAGCAGCTGGAGTTGGGACAAATACCTTTATTATTAAATAAAGCTTCAAAATAAAAAAGATTTGCAAAGTCAGGAGTTTTATTCAACAATTGGAATTGGTAAGCAAGGAACCTGACGGCCCATGCTTTCATTATATGCAGAGGGGGGTGATAGGGCCGGGAGTTTTTGAAAGGGGCTATTGGAAAGCAATCTAAAGGGGAGTCTGTTAAAAGCCACTGGCCAATCCTACCCTGGTTTGTGACCAAGAAAAATAGGAGCAGCAGACCCAGATGTAGAGCTCAGTCCCCCAATTGGCTAGGAGCCTTCAGAAGATGCAGGCTGCGCATTTCCCCTAATGCTTTCCTCTGATTTCCCAGCCAGAGGGCTCCTGAACCCAATTATTTTGGGCCAAGGGACTTCCAGGCTGGAGGAATTGGTTGCCAGGGATACCACCAATTGTGGGATTTGATACCAAATTTTCCTGGGCCATGGATTAAGCCTACCTTGCTCCATGTGGCCTACATTTTCCTGTTGGTCCGCTAGCTGTCTGAGGACAGGGCAACACCAGGACAGCAAGCAATCTAGCTGAATGAGCGTCTCTTCTGCAGTTGGAGGGGACTCCAAAGGAAGTATTGGGACTTCAGCCAGAAAAGCCAACCCAAAGCGTTCATCTACAGTGTGGGCCAGGTCCTCCAGGTTTTGGAGGGGTTTTGCCTGCACGTGGGCCACTTTCTTTGACGTTCTGGGAAATACATCCCAATTCAGGGCCAAAGGTGGGCCACAGAACTTTACAAGGTCAGTCATTTTGCAATTCCACCTGATGTGGTGGCAGCTTTTTACAAGCACTCTGAATCTTTTCTTCCCAAAGCCCTTGCCTCTGAGCCAATCAGATAAATGAGTGCTCTGGGTCTTATTTTTTATTAGGACTTAGAAAAAATGATTTTTATGTAATGACTTGACATTGAATTGTATTATAGACATATAATAATTTGTACATATGTTAAATAAAATTGATTATGCTAGATATAGAGACACATGTTTTTATTATAATGCATTAAATATTGTATTGACTGTAGAGTTAACAAATAAAAAGATTAAAAAAGATAGAAATAGATATATTTTGTTTTAAATAATTGTGAACTCTTTTTTGTACCATTGACTTTTTTAAAAGCCACAGATTAAACCTTGTGAGGCATCACCTGATCCTTATTATTTCATACCCACTACAGCCACACAACACAAAAACCAATGATTTTTATGTATATCAAACTAATTAGTATGTATGACGCAGGTTAAGCATAGCAAATCTAATTATAAAATCATATTCCAAGGGAAAAGTAATTTGAGTTCTAAACAATCACTTGTTTAAAACATAAGTGGAGCGGGAAGCTTGATGCAGATAAATAGAGCTTGCATTGTTTAACTATGTAATATATGAACCTGTACTTGACAAGCAACTAAATAATCAAATTTAGATATCATACTTTATTATTTCATGTGTTTGCTTAATATAACTACAGTATTATAATATAATTTACATATATTAATATTATAATTTAATTATTAAAATTTAAATATTAAAATTAAAATTTAAAATAAAATTAAACATAAAAATAAAAGATAAATTGCAAGGGAAGATAATTTATTAAGGGGATACTAATTGCAAAGGGGAATGTGATTATTCTGGGGTATTATATCCCAAAATTAAAGTTTCTGCTAATGCACCTAATTGGGACCACATACTCTTTTGTACGTGGTGGGAAACTCTGGATACAATTGCTAGAGGGGTGGCGCTCAGCACCCAGTGGTTGCTGAGTGTCTTATAAAAGGCAAAAGCAAAAGAAAATTGGTTAGGAGTTGGTTCTTGGGAGGGATTGTGTATCTGTATAACAAAGCTAACATAAAACAGCTGTATAGGACATGCTCTACGGTTTGGTAGCCCTGTGGTGTCTTAATTTTGTCCAGTGTCAGCTGGTAGATGTCCATTTGAAGGGGGACATCCTCCAACTTTTTGACATTGGTTTTAATATGCAGTGAAAGAGGATTCCCAGGTATACCGCGGCTTGAATTGTTTGCAAGGTATATTTTCTAAGAACATGTACAGTTTTTTGAAGACTTGAACTAACCAATTGATATAGGATGTTTGATTGAATTTGAAGAGGATTACGGGGGTGCCCAACTTGTATCAGCCCCCTGTGCCTTGGTGAACAATATTAATAAAGGTTTAAATGTGTTCACAAGGACTGCGTCCCCGACTTTGTTTGAAGATGCATTGAATACTTCATTAAAATTTTAGTTATTAAATGTTCATTTCCTATTTGAAATTCAGTTTTTATTAAGTTTTTTCATATTTGTTGATATTTGCAAATGTGAATTGTTGAATTCTTTCATAGATATATTCATCAAAGTTTAAATTGACATCCCCACAAATTTCATTCATTTCTTTGAAGTTGATATTTGATCATATTTCATATGCTTCCCTCAACCACGGCAAGCACCCTGTGGGTGGTAAATATTCCCTATTTTTAGCTTCAATACTTGAAAAATTATTCATATTCTGTTGAATTATTTTATTTATTTGTTTTACAGGGGCTACCAGTGACTGGTAAACCCCATAAACCCAACTTGGCGTAAAAGCTGCCACTTCTGCAACCTTGTCCCCATTCCTAGTGATGACTAAAAAGAATATAAGTAAAACATAAAAAGACTTACTAATTGATCCCCTGTGGCCCCCTCAGCCACAGGCGCCACCTCAGCAAATTTCATGAGCATTGGCTGCTCTTCATTAATTTTTCTAGGCTTAATTTTTCTTATATTTCTTGCAATTGGTGTTTCTTCTTGGTTTTCATTTGATAAAATTTCTGTATTTTTTGAAGCGCTCCTGCTTCTTGACTGAACTTTGTTTTTGTCTGTTTCCATTTGGTCAATTTCCTCTTCATTTGTGTTGATCTCCTTTGAAATTTCATTTCCTTCAATCAGTTTGATTATTTAATTATTCTTTCTATTGGATTTTGCAAATTCCCAGAATTTGAAACTTTTGCTTTTGAAATCTAACCACTTGAGTATTTCCTTTTAAAGATTTAAAATTATTTCCTTGTGTTCTTCATTTACTATTGTTCCCAGGCTATTTTTTGCAGTTTCCTTTTGCTGGACCAAGGCCCTTCCCTCATTTCCCAGTTGATTTACCGCAATTTCCCTGATGTTGTATTCAAGCTTGACAAACTTTTGGAGTGCTGACTCTAATTTGTTGATAAGTGTGTAAATATTTGACATTATGTTTGAATTCCATCAAAAAACTGGTTTTTATAGTACTACCTTCAACGCATACATATTTTACATAATCTTTAATAAATTAAAGACAATAAATGTAAATATTGCATTAGAATATAGCAATTAGATGTCAACTCTTGATATTTTGATATTATGCGCATAACTCAATATTTTTTGATTAATAAAGTTCATTGTAAACTTGGCCTTTTTCATTTTTTAATGAAATGGACTGTGTTTATATTAGAGAGCCATTAACGCTTAGTACAAATATTGATACATAGTGCATTTTACAGCCTGTATATTTACCTATTAGTAATAATTCTATAAACTTTTTAGTTGGATTTTGCAAGGTAATAATAATGGAATGTGTTAATAAATTACTGTTTGTTGTCATTAATTGGCTGATTTTCTTTGCTGTGGTGATTGTGCATTTTCTGATATTTACGACTAGTATCCAATTGGTTGGTTTCACATCCAATTGCACAGGAAATAGGAAATCAAGCCTCCATCCCAACCACATCTGGTCTTGGAGTGGCAGCTTGATTTCCTATTTCCTGTGCAATTGGATGTGAAACCAACCAATTGGATACTAGTCGTAAATATCAGAAAATGCACAATCACCACAGCAAAGAAAATCAGCCAATTAATGACAACAAACAGTAATTTATTAACACATTCCATTATTATTACCTTGCGAAATCCAACTAAAAAGTTTATAGAATTATTACTAATAGGTAAATATACAGGCTGTAAAATGCACTATGTATCAATATTTGTACTAAGCGTTAATGGCTCTCTAATATAAACACAGTCCATTTCATTAAAAAATGAAAAAGGCCAAGTTTACAATGAACTTTATTAATCAAAAAATATTGAGTTATGCGCATAATATCAAAATATCAAGAGTTGACATCTAATTGCTATATTCTAATGCAATATTTACGTCTATTATCTTTAATTTATTAATGATGATGTAAAAATGTATGCTAATAATTTTAAGCTATTTTTAAAATGTACAACATTGTATTAATTATGGGAAATGTTGATAATGTAAAAAGAAAATATTATTAGTTATGAATTGAAAGAGAGATATCAATTTTAATAAGTTGTCACAAAGAAAAGATTTATTTACTCATCAAAGGATGGAAAGGGGAGGGAATGGGCAGAATGAACATTGCCTTCATCTGCGCCTGTGAAAGGGACAGCATCAGAGATAGTGGGGGTATTAGTAGTGGCTTGGGAGTCAGGATTGGAAGGTGGTGGCTTGATGGGGGGTTGGAGAGGCAGGGTTTGTTGACTGTGAAGGGGTAGCAAGAGCTGTTTGCTTCAATTGCTTGAATTCTTCTTCTGTCACATATGCAGGCTTGAAAAAACAGATGGATGGGTGAGGGGGAAGGCGAGAGTCCTTTCTGGACTTATCACTATCACTTGCATAGAAGATGATGAGATCAAATAAGTCCTGGACAGACACAGAAGGGAAAAGCTCATACCCCTTATCAGGTTGGGTGCATAGTTTGTTGTAGGTGGCAGGCTTTAAGCGCCTGAGGGCAGAACCAAAATTGTAGAGACATACATCTGCAAGATGCATGTCAGTATGGTTGATGGGGTAGGACCAACAGGTATGCCCCACAGCCCTGATTTCTTGGGTTGTCCATTCCCGCTGCTCCATCTCAGCACTAAGTACAACTGTGTGCACAGCGTTTTGTGTGGCCCACTCCTCCAGCATGGCCTTGAGCTCAGTCTGGTAGGCATACCCATCTGCGGTGTTTGATATTGCCAAGTAATAATTGACGCCCAATGGGGAAACTGCCAATAAAACCCTGACAAAACAATACAAGATTGGGCCACGCTTGTACACGTCAGACTGGATATGCTTCTCTCTATAGTCTTGGATACTTGCCAAAATCTTGTCATACAACAAGAAGATGACGTCATTAGCGCCCTCATTGCCCTCCCTTTAATAAAATTAATAATG
The DNA here is from genome assembly GCA_014839935.2 of Entomophthora muscae. NCBI lineage: Eukaryota > Fungi > Entomophthoromycota > Entomophthoromycetes > Entomophthorales > Entomophthoraceae > Entomophthora > Entomophthora muscae. The sequence goes on along the minus strand of QTSX02000031.1, from coordinate 141,242 downwards.
GTCAAATTGTATGGATTGGTATCCACCAAACTGGGGCCACCAAAACCTGATTGGATAGGATTCTGGCGGCAACCACAACTCCGTGCATCCACATAATCACTGTTCTTTTGTTGGTGAAGATGCTGTGGAGTCCCAGCTGGAGACGTAACTGGACCAGGGGCATCTGTGGGTCATGTTCCATAATGGCTATCATAAGGGGATGGGCTGTGTCACCTTCAGTCAAAGTACGGGCACCAGTTGAGGTCTTCTTAGTAAGGGGGCCACAGTTGGTGTGGGCTTGCAGTGTTGCAGCCACAGTGGACTTTGTAAAACCCATTGCGGCCGCAATTTCCCTGAGGGACATAAGCATCCCTTGCTTTTTGACCATTTTAAAAAAATCTCCCAAGTGATTAATTTTCTTCTGCGCCTTGCAGGCTGATTAGCTGGAGGCGGGGTGTGTCTGCCTTGAGAACCAGACAGTGCCATCTGATTGGCTGTTTCTGGATTCTGGCTTTCATTGGTGGCCCCATGGCTCACTTAGTTGATTCTGGATGCTAGTGTTGCTGTATGATTTGGGTTAGCAGCTGCCTGTGCATGATGGACAAACAGGACCATGCTTGAGGATGCGGGAGAAATAACACACTCCTGGGTAGTGCTTGCAGAGGGGCCTGTGGGTTGGGAGTGGCCATAGAGGGAGGCTTCACTATTAGAAGACCCAGAGTAGCCCTGCATAATTTTGTCAAGGCCAGGGAACAGCACATTGACTTGGTTGGTGTTGGAAGAAGACATAATAAAAATTTTATTATAATTTTAAACTCAAGAAGAGGAATGTATATTTTAGTCAATTTTATTGTTAAGTATGTTAAGTTGGTGAATATTACGCTCAAAATTTTAGTAGTCCTAAATTGGAATAGGGCAATTTTTGAGAATGCCTACGATTCCTAAAAGAATTAGCACAAATTCACTCTAGATCCTTTGACATCCTTTTTGAGACACCCATAAATTATATTTATTTCAAATTCCTTGCAATTATGATTTGAAACTTGGTTCTTGGATTTGACAATCCCACAATTTCAGATTTCTTAATTTTTACATGATGTCTATGATTTGTTTGGCATACAGGAAATATAAAATCATGCATAAGAATTCCGCATTTCTTATTCATGTATCCCACATTTGTTTGCTGAGTTTTGTCTTTTGTTAGTTGAGTTATCTTCTCAAGAGATTTGAAATTTGCCAATTTAAATAAATCAAAAAGTAAAATTAAATGGATGATTTTATTAAATATTTTAATTCTTACTCAGCTGAGTTGCCCGCAAAAGTGATTAAAAATTTGGACCAAGGATTTTACAATCCCGCATTTTACGTTCAGGTTCTGAATTCACAGTACCTTGGACACCTGCAAATTTATGCTGGCACAATTTAGTGCCTTGGCTTTTTTAAGGCTAGAGCACACTTTGCAGGGGTTTGAGGTTCTCTCAAAGTGTGAAGTTAGGCTGATTGACCACAAACAGTCAGGCTAATAATTGCACGCAGATCATTACAGTTACACGCCGTAGAATTACTAGACTGATACTCTAATAAGTTTAGTAATTATACACCATATAATCACTAATGTATTATGAATGATATGGCAGTTATACGCCGTATAATCACTAATATGTTATAATGGATACGGCAGTAACACGCCGTAAAATTGTTAGTCTATTAAGATAGATGCAACAATTTTATGGTGTATTATTTATGATTATCATTCTGATGTATTATTACACGCTGTATAATTACTAGTTGATATGGCTATTATACGCCATATAAGTGTTAGCCAATATAGTGATAATCATTGATTACACAGTGTGTAATCACCAAATCATCAACTGCATATTGCCCATACCATCCTGCTGGAAGTTGTATCAACCCAGCCTTACCCAGCCTGATGATGTTTATGAGCATATCAAACAAATGATGCACAAAGGTCATGGAAAACCCAAGTTTGGGTCAGCATTATACCGCATATAATTGAGCTTCCTATTGGTTTGGGTCAGCATATCACAGCGGATAATCCACAGGCTGATACTGGACCAAGTCTGCTTTTATCCTGCATATAATCCCCAATTCAACCTGTTGCATTAATAAGCAGAAGGCTTGCCAGTCAGAAAAGGGTCACTGATTGATCCCTACAAATGGAATACTGGAATTCCACCTTCCAATGTGAGAGGGCTGAACAGGGACCATTTCTAAGCATCAACTAAATATGGCAAAGTTTCATAGCACAATAATAGGCGTGTAGGATACAGCTAACCAACAAACAACAGTAGGCTAGCTCAAGAAGATTTTAGGCTGTAGCTGAAGTTCCATGTACACCTGTAAAAGCCAGTAGCAACACACGTGCAAGGACAGCCAATCAGGATAGGTGCAGCCAGAAAAAATGGACCTACTGCAAAGGTAGCCACTGAGAACTTTCTGAAAGGACAAGAACAAGGGTTGTTGCAGTATATATTGATATAGACGCCTGAAAGGACAAAAACAAGTTCTTAGTTACATCTTGATAGATTGTAGCCTCTGGCTAGATTGTACTCCAGTATCAATAAACATAATTATCTTCAAAGTTCTATTCTATTGTAGTCTGTAGTGATCTTGCATAGGATTAGGTAGAGTACATTGGCAAGGCTAACATCTATCTGTAGCTTTGAAAATATCAGCAATAACAAAAGTTGCTTGACATTGGTGCTCACTCAAAATTGAGCCTCTGCCAATGCCACAGGAAACTGCCCCCCGCCCGCCAAGGATTGTCCTTGGCTCCGCCTCTGCCCAGCTTTGTTGACAAACATGGGTACAAGATAGAATTGTCAGACAGTGAGAGTGCTCCTGTCTTTTCCGTGAGCAACCCCGTGGTTGTCCACCCTCCCATAACTGTCCCTTTGGTTGTGGCCCCTTTACCCTCTGTCCCTGAGGGTCCCGCTTGGTTGGTTCCTACAATTGCACACAGATTGTAGAGCTGGCTGAGACTTTACTTTGTGGGTCCAGCCTCTGTTCCTCTGATTGCCCTGACCAGAATATAAGCATATTCTTCCACTACTGGGACCAGGAAACTTGCTGGCAACTCTACTGGCTCTACCAAAAGCCTCATTCCAAGCTCTTCAAGAGCGCCTTGCTGGCAGAGACCACACCGTGGAGTACCTTGCTGGCTTTGTCCAGCCCTCTGGGAAGCAACTCCAGCTAGTTGCCGCCCACCATAATCTTGAGCTTTTGTCCCTGGGCAACACCCTCCTCTCCTGTTGCCGCAACTGGGCTGAGCATTGGGCCACAGCCAATGCCTCCTTTTTGGAGATGTGTGCCATGGTCCTGGCTAATCAGTCCATGGGGGGAATGTGCATGCAGAAATTGATTAACAGATTGACATCTTAAACAAAAAGTTCAGGGCCATGGTACATGAAGCAATGGACGCCCATGGAGCTTCTCTGGCATGGCTAAAGGATGTGCACAAGTTCTGTGCTGAGTCAGAAAATTTTGGCGTGAGAATGGCAGACAACATAGCTACCATGGACCAGAATGTGATTGCCCTGGACAAAAAAGTGGAGCAGCTTGGCTCACGGCTTCACCAGTTTGAAAAATACGTTCTGAACAACTTCCAGAGACTAGAAGCAAAAGTTGACAGCCAAGTGAAGTTATCCTGCTCATCCACGCCAAAGCCGCTACCTTGCCCATACAGTGCAAAGATTTCAACACTAGAGACCAAAGTAGCAACCTTGGAGAGCGCAATCAATGGATATGAAGAAGAGTTTGCTAGAGCGCATGAGACCATAATGGCTCTGCAAACAGAGCAGATGACCCTGAGAAACGCTGTGTCATGCCTTTCTAAAACCACCATGGGTGTAGAGTCTGAGCTCTGCCAAAGAAGCCTGCAGATGGTGTGAGATTAGGCTGATAGACCACAAATGATCAGGTTAATCATCACACGCAGATCTTAATCAGTTACACATGTATTATCACTTGGTTATTATTATATTAAGCGTTGTAATTATACACCGTTAATCACCAATATATTATAATAGATATGGTAGTTACACGCCATGTAATTGTTAGTTTATTATAATAGATTTTACAATTATATGCCGTATTATCATTGATCATATTCCAATGTGTACTAATTGTACGCCGTATATTACTTGCTTTGTTATTATTGATGTAACAATTATACGCTGTATAAACGTTAGCCAATATAGTGCATATCACTGATTACACGGTGTGTAATCACTAAATCATCAATTGTATATCACCTATTCTACCCTACTGGATGTTGTATCAACTCAGCCTCACACAGCCTGATGGATGTATATGTTCATATCAAACAAGTGATATACAAATGGCTAGGAAATACTGAGTTCAGATTGGTATTACACAGTGTATAATTGGATTCCTTATTGGTTTGGGACAGCATTACATGGCGGATAATCCTTGGAGTCACTAATGGATTGAGTCTGATATTATACGGTGTATAATCCCCAATTTGACTTGTTGCATTAATAAGCAGAAGGTTTGCCAACCGGAAAAGGATCACTGATTAAGCCCTGCAAATGGAATACTAGAATTCTACCTTCCAATGTAGGAGGGCTGAACAGGGACAATTTCTAAGCATCAACTAAATACAGTGTAGTTTCCCAGCGCAATAATAGGCGTGTAAGATACAGCCAATTGATAAATGAAAGTAGGCTAGCTCAAGAAGAGCGTAGGCTGTAGCTGAAGTGCCATGTACGCCTGCTAAGACCAGTAGCATATCACGTGTCAAGGACAGCCAATCAGGATAGGCGTAGCTAGCAAAGATGGACCTATTGCAAAGGTAGCCACTGAGAACTGTCTGAAAGGACAAGAACAAGGGTTGTTGTGGTATATATTGATATTGACACCTGAAAGGATGAAAAAAGTTCATAGTTACACCTGGATAGATTGCAGCCGCTGGCTAGATTGTACTCCAGTATCAATAAACGTAATTATCTTCAAAGTTCTACTCTATTGCAATCTGTAGTGGACTTGCATAGGATTAGGTAGAGTACATTGGAAAGGCTAACATCTATATGTAGCTTTGAATATACCAGCAATATCACAAGTTGCTCAACAGATGGACAGCAGCAATGTCCACAACTGCCTGGCTAGAATGGAAGCTCAGATCCAGCTACTAGAAACAAAAGGCTGCAAATGCATCTCAAGCAGCCGGCAAACATCATCCTCAATGTGCACAGACCACTATGAAGATGCCGCTGACACCTCTGAGGAGGAAGGGGAACAACCAAACAGGAGGATTCCTGAGGTATTCACAACCCTTCCTTACAGAGAGCCTTTCACACCAAAGGCCATGCCTAGGGCTAGGTGTAGCTATACGGCGGATAGGAAGTGAACCACCTCCCCCCACCAGCCCACCAAGCCTACAGCTATGAACAAACGGTTCAAACCTATGAAACTCCCAAAATTTGATAAACAAGAGAGCATACATTCCTTCCTGAGACTCTTCAAGATGGCAATGAGGGGCGCTAGCAACCACCTTAAGACGACCTCACTCATCACCACTGTTGTGTTCTGAGGCACAGCACAGACACACAACAGTAAATCCTAACCTTTGGATTGGATTTGTACTAAGTCTTGGTTAGATGACAGGGAAAGCAAATGTGTTTACCTTGTGGCACTGGAAGAATAATCTCTACTAGTTGTGGCTAGAGAGAGGCGCGGAAGTACAGAAGACACAAAGACAAAAATGTGAATAGAACTTAAGATTTACTGGATATAAAGATTGGGAATATATACTGTGTAGCTTTACCACAAACAGTACATGGATGGTAGGATTACTTGCCACCAGCATTAGTGGGTCAAGTGAGTTGCGCAGGGATTAGGAAACCAAACAATTGTACTTCCTGAATTAGTCATCAACTCATTTCAAGTAGCAAAAGCAAAAGTGAGCAATTTGTCCTCAAAATGGCCCACCAAAAACAAAATAAAAATACAGTGAATAGCTGCATTCATGGATTGCCCTCCTCTAGATTGGCCTTAGGGGGGTGGTATTTACAAAGGAACTTTGTGTGCACTTGAGCAAAAGGACAGCCAATAAACAGGAACTTTACAGTGTATTTGGACCCTTGCTTAAAGGTTACTTCTAGAGGGCCAATCCACAGAGAGTACAACTTGTGTGTGCAACCACCTACTCTATGTTGATAGTAAAGGACATGGTTGCCAACATCAAACTCAGGCAGTTTGGAGCTTCCAGCATTATTGGGAGAGATATCAAGCATCTTAGTCTTATAAACAGAAGTGTAGGCAGTGGCTTGAATATCAATTATGCGGTTGACTAAATCCTTGATGTGATTTTCAGGATTCATAGCCTTATCAGAGGTAAGCAGGGGGCCCCCCAAGAGTAAAGGGGTAGTAGCTTCTCGCCCATATAACATAGCAAAAGGAGAGTACCCAGTGACATGATGTTTGCTAAGGCGGTATGCAAAGAGAGCAGCAGGTAAGTACAAGTCCCAGTTGGTAGCAATCAAGTAGGTGAGCATCCTCATGATGGAGACCAGTGTCAAGTTAGCCCATTCAACTGCCCCATTAGTGGAAGGATTTTAGGGGGCAAGAAGGATTGGTGAAATCCCAAAGCTTTGACAACAGAGGTTACTAGCTTGGCATTAAAGTTAGTCCCATTTTTGGAGAGCAACACTTGAGGACAGCCATGGCGTTAGAAAACGTCTTGCAACAAGAAGGCAGCTGTTGTCTTAGCTGTGATGTCCTTTGTAGGATGAGCCTCTACCCACTTGCTGAAGTGATTGACAGCAATCAGAATAAAGCAACACCCAGAATGTGAGTGGGGAAGAGGACCTACCGCGTCAATGCTAATAGTGTGAAAGGCATGTTGCGGGGGAACTAATTTGAACTTGTGGGCAGCAGCTCAAGGTCTCTGTATCTGGCAGTTGTGGCAGCTAGCAATGACATCTGGGATCAGAAGGCAAAGGTTCTACCAGAAGTAGTTCTTCTGAAGCCAGTCAAAGGTCTTTGCAATGCCTCCATGCCCAGTTTCTTTATGAGCTTGTGACACCAAAAAGAGGCAAAGACAGGGTTGTACATAAGGCAGATACTGGTCTTGTACCTTTTTGAAGAGCTGATTGTTGCGTATAAGGGTATCTTTGGATAGCTTGGACAAGGCCAGAGTATCTCTTCTGTCTTGCTTTCCCAAGAAGAAATGTACCCAGTTAGTTTGTATAACCGGTCAGCCTCTGCAGGATGCAAAGCAAGAATGGGCATTCTGGAGAGCCCATCAGCGTTTTGATGTTGAATTCCAGGGCAATGGAGCACCGTGAAGCCGTATCCCTGCAGACGTAGAGCCCATCTAGCCAGGCGCCCTTCAGGTTCCTTAAGATGCTGTAACCATTTAAGAGAAGCGTGGTCAGTGATAACTGAGAAGTGGGTGCTGTATATGTAATGACAAAACTTCTTGACTGCATGCAACACAGCAAGGCACTCCTTCTCTGTGACACTATAGTTCTTCTCATGCTTGTTTAGCACGCAGGAAGTGTAAGCCACAGGATGGTCTACACTCTTGTTGTCCAGTTGGGCCGGAATGGCTCCAATAGCTAGATCACTAGCATTGTTGTACAGAATGAACTCCTTATCATAGTCAGGATACACTAGGATTGGCGCCTCTTTGAGTTTTTGTTTAAGGGTCTCAAAGGCTTGCTGCTGACTGGCAGTCCATTCAAAAGAAACATTACGCAATAGTTGGACTAAAGGCTCACTAGTATTAGCAAAGTCAGGGATAAACTGTCTGTAGTAGCCCATCATCCCCAGGAAGACTTGTACTTCTTGCAAGTTGGTGGGCAGAAGCATTTTGTTGATGGCTTCAACCTTCTTAGCCATTGGGTGAATCCCTGTCTGGGTTACTTTGTGGCCTAAGAACTCAAGACATCTTTAAAGAAGGTGCATTTGGAAGGCTTCAGTTTGAGGCCATTTTCTCAAATCTTTATGAACACCTCTTTGAGATGAGCCAGGTGATCAGTGAAGGTAGCGCTGAAAACTGTTATATCATCTAAGTATACTAGGACGCATGACAGCTTCAAGTTGCAGAGGATGGAGTCCATGGCCCTTTGGAAGGTGGCCGGGGCATTGCAGAGTCCCTGCAGTATGTGAGTAGGCTCAAAAGCCCTTCAGAAGTAATGAGCGCGGCTTTCTGACAATCCTTGGGGGATAGGTCAATTTTCCAGTATCCAGACGCCAGATCCATGGCAAAGAAGAACTTAGAGCCTCCAAGTTGTCAGAGAGCATCATCAATATGCGGCAAGGGGTATGAGTCCTTCTTGGTCAAAGAGTTCAATTGGTGATAGTCTATCATAATATGATAACCTCCTTCTTTCTTATTTAAGATGAGTAGCAGGGATGCCCAAGGACTTTGGGAAGCGCCAAGCAGCCAAGCGTCTAACAGTTGTTTGAGCTCTTTAGATACTTGGGCGTCTTCTACACAACTGCGGCAATATGGTTTAGCACAGAAGGGGGGCGTTGCCAGTGTTGATCTGATGGATAACGCCTTTGGCTAACCCATAATTGGTACTGTCCTTAGCAAAGATATCAGAAAATTGGTCTAGTAAATCTAGCACCTCTTTCTGTTGAACCAGGGACAGTTGTGGGAAGTCTTGTGCAGTGAACAAAGATAAGACTTGCGGCTCATCCTCTGGTAGGTTAAAATCTTGAAACGTACCAAAGGGATGAAGAGACAGGACATCAGGAGCGCTCAACAACTTGCCATATCCAACAACCTGCCACCTAGATATGGTCATGGGGATTGCAGTCAGGTTGGCTACCAACAACTGAACATGGCCTTTATGAGAGACATCTAGGATTCCAGGACAGAGGTAAGGTTTGTTGCGTCCTAAGGAGGGGGGAGAGTACAACTCCAAGAAGGTGTGCTCAGGTATTTCATAAGATATCTGGGAGTCCAGGATGGCCTGGGAGCCAGGTGGGATGGTGACAGCAGATGTGGCTAGGAGAGGGATCCCTTCAGACGCAGGAAAAGCCATGGATGGACACTTCATGTTTGAAGAGTGGGTGTGATACTTGAGGTTAAAAACCCCAGTGGAAATTCCAAGGCACAAGTCTTGAGGTGTTTCCCAGGAACTTTAACTGTATCTTCAAATATTAAGGGGACTTCATAGCCTAGAATAGAGAGGTAGCCATCTTTCAAGTTGATTATCCCATTATATTCCCTTAGGAACTGGGTGCCAACTAGGAGATTGTAACTCTCATTCTCCAAGACAACTGCTGGCGCAGCTAGGAGAAGCTTGCCAAACTGCATAAGTAGAGCGGAGTAAGCCCCTATGGCGCGGGTCATAGACAGTCCAGCTGTGTCATATAACTAGTGATAATTAAGGTTAGGGGAAAGTTTGAGTTTCTTTACAAGCTTGGAGGAGACAACATTGACCAGTGAGCCAGTGTCTAGAACATCCTTGATCTTCACTTTTTGAATGGATATCTCTACTCAAGTGGTAGTGCAACCAAAGGGGGGAAGGACAGCCAGGATATCTTGAGTCTCTGCTAGTTCCTTATTCCACTTCTCAATCATGCATCTTAACCCTGGGAACTCCTTATAAACAGTCTGGAGAGGGAGCAAAACGGATACATTCTTGAAGACAGCGTCAGCAACCTCAGCAGCTTCTTCTGACAACTTCACTAGCACAGGGGACCTCTTGGCCTGAGTGAGGTAAGCGTGCAAGACAATCTCTTTGGCTTCAGGCAAAGTCTTAGCGGTAGTTGTAGTCTTTCCTGAGAGTAACTTATAGGGGACTGTAATGGTTTCGGGAACGGCCAGAATAGAGTACCCATATGCATCAGTGTTGTCAATATCAGAGTCATCCAGGTCAGAGTCATCAGAGATATTGTGAAACAGGAGGAGGATAGGAGGAGCCTCATTGTCAGCAGGCTCGGATTCAGCCATAGAGGGAGGGATTGGAAGAGACTGGGAAGAATTGTCAACCAAGAGCGTCTCTGCCTCTAGGTTGACTGCTCTTTTCCCGCCTGTTCCTTTGGATCAGCTCCTTTAACCCGCGGATTGGTGCAGACTCAAGAATGATGACCTATATGACCACAGTTGTGGCAACCTTGGCGTCAAGGAGGATTCTGCAAGTTCATGGTAAGAATGCGAGGACCACAGGAAGATGAACCAGAGTTAGAAGCAGCTTAACTTTCCCTAATAACGGTGCCAGAGTGGGTAAGGTGCATATCTTGCAACAATGTCTTTATGCTCTTCATGGAAGAGATCATAGCCTTATGGGCTTTGAAGTAAAGGCACAAAAATTGGTTAACCTTGAGGGCTTGAGCGCAAGCCATGTAGGCTTCATGGGCTGTCAACTGTCTGCTCGTAATCAGTTGCTGTCCTTTCATGTAGAATGGCAACCTCCAGAATTAACTCATTCTGCAAGTTGACTTACTACATGTCAATAATCAGAATTAAAAATACTTTAATGTCAACAGCATTGAAAAGTCAGAATTAAGTTTTAACTCATACAGACTACTAAATGTTGACACTTTTTTAATAAGCAGAAACCTGTTTCCTGAACATTTTACTTAATAAAAATTAAGCTTCAAGAAGCTTTTTAGGGTAATGTGACAACATAGATTTTAAAAAGTCCATAAAAAATTATACATGAATATTAAAAAATTTCATAAAAATACACTTTTAATTTTTTACTATGAAATTAGCTATCTTTACTATAATAAATTTTTTTCCACTTATAAAAACAAAAAAATCCAATATACAAAAAGGTACTACATAAAATTTCACGTATTATAGCAAAATATAGCAATCAAAAACAGTAATATAAAGTTTTTTTCTATATTTAAAACTACAAAAAACATATAATTTACTAGTAAAATACCAATATAGGCCATTTAATACAGTCTAAAGCATCAAACTATCATTAGAAAATCAATAATTTTATATAAGTAGTATCATAAATTATTAATGAGTTATTTAGAATAACTATTTATTTAAAAAAGTATACTTAATATATAAGAACTATATAAAAAAATTAGGCAATACTCAATAAATTTAATGAAAAGCTAGACTGTAATAACCTGGTTGCCATTAAGAACTGTGGTAATCTTCTTGATGTATTCTCCAATCTCTGAAAGCTTATATTTGACCTTGACAACTTCCTTGATCTTCTCTTGATACTGTTTCTCTTTGGTGGTTCTCTTCTTCTTAGATGGGCGGTTCTCAATATCTCTGATGGATGCAGCAGTCTTCCCCTGTTGGACTTTGAGGTGCTCGTAGAAGGTGTTGTATCTGGGCTTGATTCCAAAGGAGGACTTGATATGCTTATGCCAGCCCTCCAAAGATGAAGTAGTTTTCATCTCATCCTTAAGAACTGCCTGGTAGCAGTTCCAGTTGGCTTTGGCTCTGGGCTTAGTGACCTTACGTCCAATCCACTGTGGTTCATAATATTCAATGAAAGGGTAGAAGGCACCATCATGTTTCTTGGCATATGGATCCTGGCATAGGAGCTCAAAGGCTTGTCCAGTATGCTCTGGCTTTACAAATGCTAGTGCTACAAACTGCTGAATTAAGAACTTGCACTTTCTTGATGTATCTAGACGGTGGAGCTTACTGAGCTCAGGTAGACCCTTTAGTTGCCTGTTGACAGCCTGTTGATAATGGAAAATACCCCTGTACCTCTCCATCGAAGGTATTTACAAAAGCGTTATACTGGGCAGTTTCATAGTCCATGATTATAGTTGAGGGGCCAAGTGCTTTATCTTGAGCTTCTTTTTCTGCAGCAAGGGTGGATTCATCCTTTTCATCATCATCTGGATTGGCTCTAGTGTTATGGCCAGGGGGACTCTTTCTATTACTAGGTAGGGCTTTGATTCCCTCCTGAAGGATTTTAATGGCCCTTGTGTAGATCTCTTCTGTTGCCCCAGGAAGCAGAAAGTAGAAAAATGGGAGCACCTTGCCTTCAATAAGGGAATTTACAACCCATAGTTGGTAAAAAGCCGGGAGCATACTTCAAAGGTACCGTCACATAACCAGGTCTCTGAATCCCTCAACTGCTCCAGGCTCTGTTGTGTAGCATAGCATATAATTCTTGCCTCTGATTTAGGACCATCATCATGTGAAAGAAAAGCCTCATCACCATTGAACATCTTTAACTCCTCTGTCATGACTAAGTCTCCTTGAACCATGGCTGATTTCTTATGGGGGACTAGGTCACGGCGTTTGTCACATATGTAATTCACTAACTGGTCACAGTCAGGGATGAGCTTCAGGTTCTCATTACTTAGGTGTGTGGTGGCCTTAACTGCCAGATCAGAAGCCTTGACATCTTTAGAGACTGGGACCATTTGGTAGAGGTACCACTTTAGAAGCTTTTCAATAAGATTTATTGGAGCATTGCATGTGTGCTCTCCTTTTTCACTAGTGACTTTATCCCATCCTTCTGTATTGATCCTGGCAGCACAGCTTCTATCTTTGCATACATAATGCTTGCTTCTTCCTGCTCTCTTTTGATTGTTACAATTAAAAACATAGCCATCACAGACTAAACTTGCACCTCCTTTGACAGACATTAGAGGTAAAAACCAAGGGAACTTCTTTGGGAGCTTAAACTCTCCTTTGACGTTACATATATTGTGAACCTTTAGGGGATCTCATGGGCCAATTGGTGCTTGATGATAGTCAGAAAGACAATAATCAGGATCTTATTTATTGATACTTAATGAGGAGGATGGAGGTGCAGATTTGTTGGGTGGTGGAGGGGAATTATCTGGAGTTGGATTCTTGCGCTTTCTGGACTGGGATGAGCTTGATTCCTTGGGGCTTGATTCCTTTGAGCTTGATTCATCTGGTCTTGGCTGGGGTTCTGGACTCTTGGTTATCTTCTTTCTTCCTTGTTTGTTTAGTTGAACCTCATCTCCTTCTGATTGGTACCAGCTTGGAGAAGAGTAGGGGTCAGGGGAGGGCTCTTTGCTTTCAGGGTCTGGGGTCTTCTCCTTTGTCTTCTGTTTTGTTGAGGGCTCTTTGGCTGTTTTTTTGTTGGGTAGGGACTTTGGGCCTTTCCAGAGGCTTTGGGTACTTTCTTAGTTGACTTGGGGTTATTTTGTGGCTTCTTGGAAGATTTGTCCTACAATAAATAGAGTAGAGTTCATAAAGTAAGAATAATCATGTGAGACATGAATAAAATCTAATAATAATCACTTATTTTATTTTTTATTTTTTAATAAATAGTTTATAGAAGTATGGAAAGTAATTTTAGAGCTATTTTATTAGTAAAGAATAGAAAAAACCATGTTTAAATAAAAAGTTGACATTCTGGTAGTCATAATAGTCAAAAATATTTAATTTAGTATGCCAGCATAAAAAACGCTTTAATTTTGACGTCAACATACTGACAGTCAGAATTAAAGTGGAAAGACACTATGTAAATCACTTATAAAGCTTGGTTAATATTTTCTGGAGTTGGTTTTTTAAGGCTGAAATTGATTATTTTTAAATTTAAAAAAATTAAAGAGTTGCATATGTAACGTATAAAGACTAAATAATAGGGGTTGTAGAGGAAAGTCTAAAGTACAGCCCTGGGTACTTTGGCCTTAATTAACATACCATTGTATGTGTGCTTTTTGTTAAGCGGCAGTGTTTTACTAATAAATAAGTGAAGGTGTCAACATTCAAGCAGTCAGTGTTCTTTTATAGCAACTCTCCTATTAAATCTCGCTTAAATTATATCCTTTGTTTGCTTAGCCAAACCCCTTTGTTGCAATTTAGGCGACATGTTGATTTGATACAAAGTTGACATTATAATTACATATATAAATTCTAGTTTTAACATATGCGTTTTGGCTTAAGTGGACTTCCAGAAATAAGCTATAGTTTATCCAGTGAGTTTAAAATAACAGTAAATATCTAAATAATACAAAGAATGCTATGAAAGTTGGCATATGTCTTTGTTCAATGCTTATCTTAATATATTTTTAATAAAAACAGTAGTATAAAATATAAAAAGTAGTTTTTTTTAGAATATTGTGTATTTTATTAAGAAATTTATGGATTCTTATTTGGGGTTGACATCCAGACATTACTTACTGTAGTTGACCTTAATGTAAAAGTACAAAGAAACTTACCTTTTCATAGTAAGTTATATTAGTTTTTTAGCTTAAAATTAAGCCTTTGTTTAAATGGTGTCAACATTATGTCTGTTCCTTTTTAATTTTGCAAATCTGACTTAATAATTTACTATAAAAATTAGCTTAGTTTTGGAAATGCCCGATTCCGGCAGATAAATACCAAAATAATGTCAACTTACTGAATGTCAACAAATTGTCAACATTCATTAAGTTGACTTGAAGAATGAGTTAATTCTGGTGGTTGCCTGTAGAATCTGTCTGCAAACTTGGCTAGTGTCTCTTTAGGCTTAAAAGCAATATGCATGAAGGCATCCTTCTTTACTTCCAGGCTAAGGTCACCACCAAACTCATCAATCAGAAGCTGCTTCATATCTTCCTACGTCTCAATAGAGGGTAGTTCTGGCACAACCACCTCTTGGCAGGTCAAGTGTATAAGGTCAGAATTTGTTCCTTCTTGACTTCATCTTAGGCTCTTTGCATGGCAGTTTCATAGATAGTTAGGAAAGCTGCAATGGTCGAGGTTCTGGGGTCAAAGACTTGCTTAAAATTAGGCTTGAAGTGAGTTTCAGGAGTTGGGCCACCATTGTTGCTATCAAGTACGTTTATACACAGGAAAAACTCTGCCTCAGATTCTGAGGGGGGCTGTCTAGACCATAGCTGGCAAACACTATCTTCAAGGGTGTTAAGAGTCTCAACAGCGCGGGCCCCAGGATTGACAGCTTGAGTGGTCTGTTGTGCAGTAGTATCTAAGCGTTGACCTGGGGTGGTCACTATTGTGGAGAGTTCAGCCAGAAATGAAGTAAGGGATGGCCCCACTGAGAGTTAAGGGGCTAATATATCATTTACAGATTCAATTACTTCATTCATCTCATGTACGTCTCTATCCAGCTCAGTGTGGCCCCGCTTCAATTGATCCACCTTGTTAGCTAGGACAATTAATTCCCTAGTGCATTGGATTCAAGATGCTCCAGATAAACTAGGGCAGCAGCCATCTTCATCAACAACCCCAACTGGACTAGCAGCAGTTGCCATCATTTCACATAGGGCGACAAGTTCTTACTGCAGCTCTGCAACTTGGGTAGTCAGTTCAAGAACCTGGGGTCAGGTTGAGGCACCTCAGCAGGATGTCCCTGACTGTGAGCAGTTGAACGTAGTTCTCAAATGGCATCCCATATTCAATGCTCCCTATCCACCAAGTCATCAGAAGAGGGAGAGGGCAGAACATCTGGCTTGGGCATAGATAACTCATTTACTTGACTATGGATTTTGGCTATGGCAGCAGCGGTGGCTGCTCTTTCTTGCTCAAATGCGGTACTGAGTTCATTAAGGCTGCTAGCAGCAAAGTCTGCTACCTGCTGTAGCTGCTCAAAGGAATATTTACTAAAGCCATTGAGCTGTTGCAAAAGTTGCTCAAAGTCAGTGAGATAAGCTTTTAAGGTGGAATCCACCTGAGCTTGCCAGGGTTCTTCTAGCTGGTGAAACTTGTGTAGACGTTCTCTCACGTATTTGGGGATAGACTGGTGCATTTGTTCAATATAATTAACCAACTGGGCCTGGGAGGTGACAGAGTTGCGTTGATTGTCAGATACCAATGAAAACAGGGAATGAATCCACTGTTGATAGGAAGCAAACTTGTCCCAGTGATGAGTAATCACAGCTTGCAGAGACAAGATTTCTTGGACGTGGAGCCCCAACACCATTTGATGGTGGGCCAAGGCAGTCTGCACAAAGGATGATAGTAAATGCTTGGCAGAGTCAGCCGCTGAGAGGAGATGTTGTGGAAATTGAGAGGCCACAATTAATTCTTAGTATTCAGCCTGACTGAACTGCAACTGAAGGTGAGGGATGGCTCCTTCACGGGCTATCCCAAGGGCTACCAACATGACTTGTTCTAAGTCAGGGGTACCTATGGGGTAAGCAACTAGGCAGGGGCCATTCCCAAGGTTCAGTATTGTGGGGGTAATAGGCTGGTTGGCAATGTCCTCTTCAATAGGAGGACTGGTTATTTCAGGTGAAGTTGACTCTTTTATAGGCGGAGGCAAAGGACCTGAAAACGTGGATGCAAAGGGGATAACCAAGGGTCTTACAGCCCCTGTAGTGAGAACCATTTTTGTTGTGTTCTGAGGCGTGGCACAGACACACAACAGGAAATCCTAACCTTAGGATTGGATTTGTACTAAGTCTTGGTTAGATGACAGGGAAGGCAAATGTGTTTACCTTGCGTCCCTGGAAAAATAATCTCTACTAGTTGTGGCTAGAGAGAGGCGCAGAAGTACAGAAGACACAAAGACAAAAATGTGAATAGAACTTAAGATTTACTGGATATAAATATTGGGAATATATACTGTGTAGCTTTACCACAAAAAAGTATATGGACGGTAGGATCTCTTGCCACCAGCATTAGTGGGGCAAGTGAGTTGCGCAGGGATCAGGAAACCAAACAACTTTACTTCCTGAATTGGTCATCAACTCATTTTGAGTAGAAAAAGCAAAAGCAAGCAATTTGTCCTTGAAATAGCCCACCAAAGGAAAAATCAAAATACAGTGAATAGCTGCATTTACAACAACCACACTAGACGCAATCAGCGTCAACTTAGTGATGCCACACTTACCTGCAACTCACTGGATGTATCAAGAGGCTAGACAGGCCGTGCTGGAGGAGTTTGGTGGAGAGGATATCCTCTTCACCAGGAAATCCAAGTTTGGTGCCATAAAGTTTGCACCAGAGAAAACTCTGCCTGAATTCACAGAATAATTCTATCATGATGCTCTGGTGCTCCTTGGCTCCAGTATGGTCTCCACCTTTGATATCTGCGCTGCAATGAAGCAGGCCACTTACCTGTACAAAGAGCTCCACAGAGCAATGACCCCTGCCTATGCCAAAGGCAAGGACGTGTTGGAAATTGTGGACTGCCTCTGTAGTCATACCAAAATTTTTGGTCTTCCTAACCAACCCAAGTCCAAGCAGCCAAAGCCAACCTATGAGAAACCACGCTTCCAGAAAGAGGACCTCACAAAGTCCTCTGCACACCCTCCTGATGTGAAGGGTCCTTACTGCATTGCCTGTAACACAGCAGGACACTGGAAATCAAAGTGTCCAACCAACTCCAAGAAGTTGCATGTGGTGTAATCCTATTTTGCTAGCACAACCAAGGGAAAAGCCAAGGCGGAGTAAAAGAGGGAAATTCTACCTCCGCCAAATCCCTCAACGTTCCCGTTGAACCTGGCCCCAAAGACCACTGTCCCAATGAGCTACATAAAGACACAATCCATATGGTTGTATACAACAACCTGTATGCAGTGACTACCCAATACCAAAGTAAAGTCAAGCAAGAAGAGGCCACCCTGGATGAAGTCTCAAAGCCATATGCAGCCCAGTTACAGGATGTCAGGGAAAATTGTTGCTCACCATGCTCCAACAACACCCCAAACTTAAAGTTAATCCAAGTAGCTTTCCCCCTGGAGGAGCTTAAGTCCGCATACCCTGATTCTGAAAAAGTTTGCTCTGCAACTTGGAGAGCAATGAGAAGAATGGTATACACACATTAAAAAACCTTGATGACTTTTATATCAATTGCACCTACATCAACATATTGGTTAACAAACATTGCATTTGAGCCATAGTGGATAGTGGCGCTCCATTTAATATCATCTCCACTAAAATGGTGAAGAAAATGGGTATAGCCCATATGTGGACTATAGATCACCCTTCAGTACAGCTGGAAAGGAACTCATGTTCTCTGTGGGAGAATACAGCGCACTACCTATGCAATTTGACTCCATTGCAGTGTCTGCCCCCGCAGTTGTTTTGCCAAATGACACCTACAATTTCCTCATAGACACCTCCTTCCTGGTGAAATATGGTGCCATGACACAATGGGGTCTTGCCACCTTCAAAATTCTTGGTCATACCTTACCCTTGTTCTTCAGTAAGGAAGGTCAAGACACTGCTCCCAGGCCCTGCAAATTTGTCAATCTGGCTTACGCCAACGGAATTGTCCCTGTAGAATAAAAACTTGCTGGGAAACACAGGCATAAACCTCCTACACAGACTCTGGAACATAAGGGTATTCCACTGAGGACCAGGTCCGCCTTTTCCCTGGAGCCTGGACACCAGAATATTACAGAGACTGGGTTGTCTGTGGTTATCCCTGAAGGGCTATATGCGGAGGTCATCAAACCCTGGGGCTGTTCTTGCTTCAAGCCGTGCATTGCGCCGGGCATTGTTACCCCAGGCCAGCAGGAGATACATGTTCTCTTGGCCAACCTCACAAAGAAGACGCTTTCTATCAAGAAAGACCAAGTGGTAGGCTTCTTACACTTCTACCCCACAGAGGAACTATCCAAGGTTAAGGAATTTGGTACATTTGAGGAAATGGGCATACAGGACAAACCTGGACCAGCAGTACATCTGACTACCCCCTTAGCTGACCTTTCCTCCCTTGGTCCTGAGGAGCAAGCTTGGGCATCTTTGCTGTTCAAAAAGTACCACTAAATCTTTGCGGAAAGCAATCATGATCTGGGTTGTGCTGAAGGATTAACCCATCACATTGATACAGGAATCACTCTTCCAATCTGCATGCGCCCCATACAACACTCAAAAGCAAACAAAAAAGTTGTCTCATAAGAAGTCAACAAACTGCTGAAACAAGTCATGTTGGTTCCATCCAAAAGTCCTTGGGCATCTCCTATCCTGATTATCAAGAAGAAAGATGGCTCTAACTGAGCTTTCATCAACTATTGGCGCCTCAACAAGGTCACCAAAAAGGACTCATACCCCTTACCTTGTATAGATGACACATTAGACTGCCTTGGGGGTGCCAAGTACTTCTCTACCATGGACCTCATATTGGGCTACTGGCAGATTAAACTACCCCCTGAAGAACAAGAAAAATGTGCCATCACAACCTCACAAGGACTATTTCAACCAACGAGGATGCTGCAAGGGCTATGCAATGCTCCTGCAACCTTTCAGCATGCAATGGACACCATCCTCGTTGACCTTAAACTCTCTTATGTCCTAGTGTACTTGGACAATATCAATGTTTTCTCCAGGACCTTCACTGAGCATCTAGCTCACTTGGAAGAGGTTTTTAAGAGGCTAGCGGCCACCAATCTTAAGATAAAGCCACGCAAAAATGCCAGTTCTTTAAGGACCAGTTGGAATACCTGGGCTTTGTTATAGATAGCCACGGCCTGCGTTCCCAACCCGCAAAAACCAAAGCCATATCTAGGATGAAGCAACCTGAGTCAAAACTAGATGTACAAGTATTCTTGGGAATGGTTGGTTATTATTGACGTTTCATCCCCCAATTTGCAGCCATTGGAGAACCTCTCTTTCACTTGCTGAAATCAGGAGTTGACTTTGTATGGAGTAAAAAATTCCAAGGAGCCTTTGACAAGTTATGCTTGGCCTTTTCAAGTGACCCTGTTCTGATGTACCCAGGCTTTGATAGACCATTTGTGATCCATACTGACGCCTCACTTACTGCAAAAGGGGCTGTACTATCCCAAATTGACAACAAGGGTCTCAAACACCCTGTAGCCTACGCTAGTAGGACACTAAACGTCCACAAACGCAACTATACGGTGACAGAGTGCAAATGCCTGGCAATTATCTATGCATGCAAACAATTTTGGGTCTACATTCATGGTGTACGGTTCACAGTGGTCACAGACCATGCGTCCCTAGCTTGGCTCCAGAGCCTCAAGGAACCAGAAAGCCAACTTGCTTGATGGGCTTTGAAACTACAGGCCTTGGATTACAAGATCCTTCACTTCCCTGGCAGCAAGCACCAGAACACAGAATGCCTATCCCGTTTACCCACTGTGGCCCTGGTGAGCCCATTAGTGGATCAGCTGTACCAGAAAATGATGACTGGGAAGTTTAAAAACAATCCCAAGAAAGTACAGCATATCCTACAGGACCTTTAAAGGATAAAGCACTACACAATGGTGTGCTATACAAGCTAGTGGATGGTAAGGAACTCATATTCCCTCCTCCCTCTAAAAGGACTAGCATTGTTACAGCCGCTCATAAGGCAACAGGTCATGGTTCCTTTTGGAAGACCAAAGAAATCCTGTCTTGCACCTACTACTTGGAAGCAATGAATTTTGACATCCAAGAGACAATCAACTTCTGTATCAAGTGCCAAGGGAACAAGCCACTACGGAAAAGCACAACTTACTGGATGGTACAACCTCATTTTGCCTGGCATACTGTATCAATGGACGTAGTGGGACTGTGACAGATCCAGGCCTAACCCATCTATCCTGCCATTATTCTGCCCTTGACTCTTATTGCTGTTACCTTCCTGGGAAAAAGCTTTGAGGAGCTTTGCCTTCAGGGAGGCAATTTTCTTGGATAACACTTTATTGTCATCCCGCCAACGAGCCATGATTTCAACGCTTTTTTCCTCTTGTGCTCTCAACGCCTCAATTTCATGATTTGCCATCTCTTTCACTTGTTGCAAGATTTCATCCCATCCAACCAACAAGTTCCAAGCATCCCAAGCATAAATTTGGTTCCCTTGGACAGGAGTCCCTTCCTTTGCAAAGTAATAGGAATACAGCTCTTCAAATGCAGCCTTTTCTTCTACTAAAGATTTGGCAGGAACAGTCTTAGTGACCTCCAGGCTGGTCCAAGCTTCTTCCAATGTACTTGTAAGAACCTCCTTTCTTGCGGCAGCGGTTTCCACACAAAGGACTCCAAACTTGGCTCTCTCAAATTTTAACAAAGAAGGCATGACAATTGAAAAATAGATGAGGGGAAAGCGTCAAAACCGACAATGAATATATTTTATTAATGTTTAACTGTTTTTGCTTATATACCATTCAGGGCATACACGGCTGAAAACCCCTCCGGTTCCTGAATCAACCAATGATTTGTGTCAAGTGGCCTATGACATTCAAGTCATCTAACATAGATCTTTACCTGAAAGATCACCAACAATTCTCAACCTATGAGAATTGACCTACAATGGGCAGAAGTCACCTGACTCCATTCAACCCAATATACCAATTTGGCATGGAGCTTCCCCAGCTCCCAGCGCCAAAACCCTGCGGATTGCACATCCTAAACTCATCTATCAGTGTTCCAACTGGGAACCAGCTGATTAAACCTGAATTCCTAGGCAACCTTGCCTTTATTTAGTTATTTTTGAATTTAATGGTTTTTTGCCTTTAAAACCCATTAAACTGCTTCAAAACTCAAACCAGGCGCCACCGCGGCGCCCAGCAATTTCCCCAGGCGGCGCCTCTAACCCAATAAATTTGCCAACACGGCGCTTTTAACCCAAATTCTGGGGGTTTTCCCATGGTTAACCTTAACCAAACTTCTTGACAAAGTCAAGACCATTTTAATATAATTAACTCCTCATTAATTATATCCTGTATTTATTAATTAATCTTCCTGATTAACTAACCCATTTTGAGACGCCTAGTCTCCAAGATTGATTTGGCCAATCTTGCCTCAATTCTTTTGGTTAGCCTAACCTAACTAAACATCCATATTCTGTTCTTTTATTAAACATAGATATCCAGTTTCTAGGAACCTTTCCCTCAAGAATTCCAAACAAACCTATCTATATGTAATAAACAGCAAAAACAGAACATATTTATATTTTGGAGCATTTATTCAGCTAAACGCTCAACAGTGACTGTAGTACAGTCACACTTGGTTGTTGTCCCAGGCGTCAGGAACAACTGCCTGCAAGCCAGGCTTCACGTATGGTTCTTTCTCTGCCCCATGCTTGCCCCAGCTCTTCTTCTTTCCTCTTCCAGTGTCTTCACGCATGTGTGGACCTGTTGTATTTTTTCAAATATTGATACCTTGGCTTTGACGCTGTTTGAGTTCACTTTTTTAAATTTGAATCAAATTTAAAAGTGATGCTTAGTGGAACTGAGTTAAGCAAGCTTTTCCCAGAAGACCCTGTTGGTGGCACAGCACTTTACATTGGTAAAACTCCAAGATGGCCTGCATCTTGGTCAAGGAACTTCAAGGAAGTGAAGGCTTTGGCACTAAGAAAAGGTTCCCAGCAAAGCCATATGAGGGAGATACTGGGCAGGATCCCCAGTCTCCAGCTTTTCCAAGGTTAAGTTGATGGCTGCCGCCAGCTGATTGTGCTGATTATCTGTATGCCAAAGACCCCACTGACAAGTAGATTTGGGACTGGGCCCCCAAACACGGGATCAGACCTGCACCACCGCACAGTTGAAGTCAATCACCTGTGTGTACTTGGCATACAATGCCACATTGGAGCAAGGCGGCTCCACTAAGACCCCCTCCAGAGGCCAGGCCAGCTTGCAAAGAGCCACGGAACAAACGGCAGGAGGGTGATACTGTTTGGAGTGACAAAGACGGGAGTGGACATCTGCCCCCTGGCCACAAGACAGAAGAACAAAGAGAAACTTACTTAGAAGCTCATAGCCTTGAAACAGATCATTCACCTCAAAGTCCATTTGATCAGGATTGTAGGTGAGGACCACAGAATCCAGCAAGGCTGGGTCAGGAGTATAAGGCATGGCAGGTGGGAGGGGAACAACGGCCCTGGCCTACCAGATCTCTGGGTCCACGGAGGTAGCCCAATTGACACCCCCAGCCACCAAAGGAGGACAACTCTCCTGTTTGACTTCTTGCTCCAGGATTGGACTGGGGGCGCTTTAAGGTATTGGTCACCACAGTGGTGGCCAAGTACAACTCCAAGCAAGTATCATCCCCGTAAACACGTAAGGAACGCCAACCGTAGAATTGGAGACGCCATGCCTCCTTACTCTGACAATGGAATTCTTGTTGGTGCTCCTCTGTCATTGTGGCCAGGAACTCCTGGTACTCTTCTTTGGTACTGAGGCGGGAGGAGGTTGTTGAAAAAGCCATTATTCCTGACTCTCTTCTTATCATCCCTATTTATAGTCAAGAGGGGGGAAATGTGAGGTTAGGTTGATTGACCACAAACAATCAGGCTAATCATTGCACACAGATCATTACAGTTACACGCTGTAGAATCACTAGACTGATACTTTATTAAGTTTGGTAATTATACGCTGTTAATCACCAATATATTATAATAGATATGGTAGTTACATGCTGTATAATTGTTAGTTTATTATAATAGATAATACAATTATATGCCGTATTATCATTGATCATCATTCCATTGTGTACTAATTGTACGCCATATATTACTTGCTTTGTTATTATTGATGTAACAATTATACGCTGTATAAACGTTAGCCAATATAGTGAATATCACTGATTACACAGTGTGTAATCACTAAATCATCAATTGTATATCATCCATTCTACCCTACTGGATGTTGTATCAACTCAGCCCCACACAGCCTGATAGATGTATATGTTCATATCAAACAAGTGATATACAAATGGCTAGGAAATGCCAAGTTTGGATCAGCATTACACAGCATATAATCAGGTTCCTTATTGGTTTGGGTCAGCATTACATGGCAGATAATCTACAAGTTTCTATTGGATCAAGTCTGTTTTTATCTGGCATATAATCCCCAATTCAACCTGTTGCATTAATAAGCAGAAGGCTTGCCAGTCAGAAAAGGATCACTGATTGATCCGTACAAACAGAATACTAGAATTCCACCTTCCAATGTGAGAGGGCTGAACAGGGACCATTTCTAAGCATCAACTAAATATGGCAAAGTTTCATAGCACAATAATAGGCGTGTAAGATACAGCCAATCAATAAACAGCAGTAGGCTAGCTCAAGAAGAGTGTAGGATGTAACTGAAGTGCCATGTACACCTTTAAAGGCCAGTAGCAACACATGTGCCAAGGACAGCCAATCAGGATAGGTGCAGCCAGAAAAAATGGACCTACTGCAAAGGTAGCCACTGAGAACTTTCTGAAAGGACAAGAACAAGGGTTGTTGCAGTATATGTTGATATAGATGCCTGAAAGGACAAAACAAGTTCTTAGTTACACCTGGATAAATTGCAGCCGCTGGCTAGATTGTACTCCAGTTTCAATAAACGTAATTATCTTCAAAGTTCTATTCTAATGTAGTCTGTAGTGCTCTTGCATAGGATTAAGTAGAGTACATTGGCAAGGCTAACATATATCTATAGCTTTGAACATATAAGCAATAAAACAAGTTGCTCAATACAAAGGATCCCTACATAGCAAAGCATCCAAAGATCAAGCCTTTCCTTGAGTACTTTGAGCCCCAGTGGATTGGGAAGGTTATCACTCAGAGGCAAGGTAAGGCCTGCGCCAAGGCCAGCTGGAACGCGTACTGGGCTGTGGTAAATGGTGAGCTGAATACCACTTTGGCTATTAAGGCTTACCACAAGCATCTCAAGGATAACTTTGGGCTGCACCCAAAGTTCAACAAGTTCTTTTCCCTCTTCTAAAATGAGCAAGAAAAGACTATCTTCAAGCTCAGGGATCTTGCAAACTGTGTCCCCCATCAAGCCCACCACCAAGTCCTTGCTCTTCACCAAGGCCATCCAGGGTGCATCCAATCACAAGTACAAGGCCTCTGAGATCAAGCAGAAGCCTGATCTTATTGCCACTGCCCTCCTGGAAGGGGCTAAAATGAAGAAGGGGAAGAAGGGTGAAGAATAAACTTTCTTGCTTTCTTATATGATTTTACTTTTAACTTTCAACTTTTTAGCTTTAATTTTTACCTTTTAGTTTTGATCATTCAGTTTTTAGGTTTAACTGTTCTATTTATTGATTTAATTAGATAGTGCTAATTGTTTCATGTATACATGGTAAGTTTGAGATGAATAGTTATAGTTGAAAGTGAGTGAAATATCTTAATTTTTGTTAATTTACTAGTAATCCATAAGATGTTCATAGTTATGCTTATATAACCTATATCATATAAATAATAATATCACTTGCTATTTTACATAACTTCTATTGTTGTGACAATGTTTATTTTTGGTTTGTTGGGATTTTAATTTATATGGGTGTGAAGAATTGTTGACCAGGGATTGTGAAAAAGCTTAATTCATTAGGCAACTATTGGCAATTAACCAGGGCCAATCAATTACTCTTTCGGAAATGAGTGTCATTTATCACATAATTAAATGCATGATTAGTGATCCATGACGTTGTTGCCAAGGATTAATCACGCCATATTGCCGCCACCCCAGATACCAAGTGCTGTGATGCCAGCATTAATTATTCTTGGCGCCAGGGCACCGCTTTAGTTTACATTGAGCACTGAGACGCCATCACAATTATTTGTGAGCGCCAGAGCGCGGCAAAATTAACATCAAGCGCCGGGACGCCAGCACAATAAATTGCAAGCGCCAGAGCGCCGCAATAATTAACATCAAGCGCCAAGGTGCCAGCTCTGAGAGGGAGTAACACTGAGGCGCCAGGGTTAATTTGAATGGTCTATTTGACTCTTAGTTAGAACTGGATATAGAAGTGATTGCATATCTTAAAAAAAATCACTGATTAATGTGCTAGCAGAGGGTGTCCTCATACTAGGCATTGCGGGATTGTGCCCTAAAATGGAAGGTTGCCCTCTTCTGCCAACCCAACTAAGACTCTATAGTGTGCTGGAATGTCCTAGAAGACATTGCCAGTGACTGGTGATTAGTAATATGAGAATACCCCTATATAAGGTGTTGGCAGTAAATGCCAGGGGGGAGATTTTGGAACCTACTTGTATAGGATTAAATAAAAGTATTCAATTTAAACCAATTGGTCAAATGTCTTTTGAATCCTCACATTCAAAGGCATGCAGTGAGTGTGTGCCCCCATCTTCCGATCCTTCTGTTGAATCTGCTGGCAAACGGCAATTTTCAACAATGGGAATAAAAAATATTTTTATAGTGAAGATGTCATGAATGACATTTCAATACTTGTATTGAAAACCCAAGAGTTAAACCCTGGTTCCCAGAAGGCAGATCCAACCCTCCAGACCAGCCCAAGACCCGCCAATCTGTTAAAAGACGGACTCAAATCAGTAAATCACTCTGCGTTCCGCCGGCCTACTACAAAGGACCCTTCAAAAACAACTCAAGTCACACAAAGTGGACGGGGGACCGCCAACTTGCTAAATTGTGTACTCGAGTAACAAGTTACTCCGAGACCCGCCAGTCTCCCAAGGACAATTCCCCAAATGGTCATCAGATTGATGCTAACCTGGAGCCACCAAAGACCTGAACCTATGCAGCGGTTGCAGCTTGTCTTAAGGATGTTAAAACAAACCCTATTCTCAACTCTGCCAATGACCTGCCGGCATGCCGCCCAGAAGGGTTAGTACAATTGGACTACTCAGGTGACATAGTGAACTGTGGCGGCAAAACAAAGCATTGCCTTTCCAATTTGCCAGAACAGGCACAACCTGGATCTGCCGCCCTTGAGACCCCAAGCCAAGACCCACGTCCCGCCAGTACCTTGTCTGCAAACCTGAACCCTGCAAAAATTGAAGGAGCAAAATCCCATGGTATAAAAACCCCGGCGGTATGGTGAAGACCACATTGTCATTTTTGATAATAAAGTTTTATGAACCTTTGGTTCAAACAAATCTTACCCTATCTAGTCTTAGTGATCTTCCATCTTAATTCCAGTCAAGTAGACCGCCAAGCCGCCGCCCTCCCCCAAGACCAACCTGCTGAATTGCCCCAGGCATTATACTGTCCCCCGGGAGCCCCCTTTGGACCTGTTCATTTTACTGAATACCCCCCAACCCAGCCTATTCATAGTACAACTTGGAGACTATCCTCATTGCTGACCCCTTGGTCAGGACTAGAGAAACCAAATACATAGGACGCAAAGGAAAGTGGTACAAAAGGCCACCAAGATTGTTCAAAGACAAGTACAATTATCTGCCTGCCTACTTTGTTCCTATGACTCCTCCCTTAACCCCACAACCAGACCGCCCGTTGGAACCTACTGCCGCAGCCGAGACCACCTCTACCCAACTGTTTGGAGTACTCTACATTACTTTTACAGGTTTGGTAGATTCTGTGGTCCCCAACTCCAGACCCTGGTCCTTACTTGGGCGTTCTGTATCTTATATTATCAAGTTAGCACCCATTCTATGATGGGGGCCTTACCCACCAGCTTGGCCGCACCTCACCCTGAGCCGCCCAATGCCTCTACCGATGACTGGTTTCCTGACAGAAGAGCCTAAATTACATAGTAAAATAAGAAAGAATTGCTTGTTTCTCCATATTCCCATTAATCAAGGTATAGTTTTATTGCATTTTGAGCTCTCTGGGGTCACTTTAGTATACCATAGTTGTATAGCTTAATTTTTATATTAAAATTTTTCATTACATCAAGATCTGTTAATTTAAAAAGTGTCAATTTACAGCTGTCAATCAGGGAAAAAGCTGAATTCTCAGTTTACTATAGTGTCAAGCACCAGTGAGTTGATTAACAGGGAGTCAATTTTACCACAGTTGCCACAAGAACAGGTCCAACTCCCTTTTGGTGGTTATATGAACCTATAGAGCATGTAGTTGATTTGTTCCAATCACTGGGGTTGTCAAGCAAAAGTGCTGCTCCTGATTGGTTGGAACTTGGGAATTCCATCTCTTTACTCTTAATGACATGATTTAACAGGTTTTTGCATCCAGACTCAATCCCGGACCCCCAGAAAAGTGCTCTTGGGTTCAAATCCCAGTTTAAATCAAATCCCATCATTTTTTAATCATTGATATGGTTTAAACAAACTATTTCTTCCTGTTGTTTCTGCTTTTCAGTTTTATGTTGCAGCTGAACCAATGAGGATTCAGTACTTGGAATTGGGGAAAACAACAGTCCAATTGAAAGGACAGAATAATAAGAATAAGGTATTGTTTATTGCAGAATATTGTGATTAATATACCATATGGGGAAAGCCACAAGGCCACAAGGGGTGGCATAGTGAGAAGTTCCATGTAAGGTTTGAAGCCAAAGAATAACTTGTGCGGGGATCAGCGAGTTGAATTGGTAGCGCTCTTAATTAGGATGAAGTACCCGTCATTTGATATTGCCATCAGATTAATCCATAACGTTAGATACATCAAGGGGCGGCTTATTGAGCGCCCCCTGTGTATTATAAGATACGTTAGCAGGCAAGCCTGGAAACTTGGTTGCAACATTTAACTTGGCCAAAATATTGTAAATGAGAGCAGGATGAACCCAAACTGTTGTTAAGCCTAGTATTTAAGGGGTGGGTGTCAGGATTATCAGAGATGATGATCCTGAAAGTTCCTGATGCAGATTCATCATTTGTTGTGATAGGTCTGACTGGGGCAGGGTGACACTACTGTTGCGCTGTCCCAGGCAGAGTCAATTGTAAACGCTGATGAGTATGGGTTGGTCTTGGTAAACAACATAACCTTCTGGGATATCCCTATCAGGGATGCTTAAGAAGGTCTCTTGGTGAGGTGGAGCCATACGACCAGCACTTTGCCCTTTCCTGGGGGGATTTTCTTAAAGGTAGGCGGTTAATTGAACCTACTGTTGGTACAACTGCTGCAACTGAACTGATTATAGTTCAGTATTGAGATTGGGGAAGACAACAGTCAAATAGAAAGGACAAAGAATAGGAATAAGACATGGATTTAATTGTAAGATAGTTCTTAATATACCAGAAAGGGAAGGCACCAATCTACCAGGGGGTAGCATGGTGGTGGTACCCAAGTATGGTGGGAGTGGCAAATAATTAGTCAAGGGATCAGAGCTTAGAATTAGCTATGCATGTAATTGGGAGATATTGCCTGTAATTTGACATTGGCAGCAGAGTACCCAATGTCTTTAGATACACCATGGGGTACCTCTATGAGCACCCCCTGTGTATTGTAAGATATGTTGGTTGGTGTAAAGTCAATCTTGGTTTCAACACATTGATCACCCCCTGATTAGCTTTAGCCATCCCGCCTGGAGGGTGTGTGGTTTTTTCCTTGATTCAGCTCCTGGCTGATGATATTTTTTGAAAAGGTGTTGCTGTTCTAGGGGAGGGTTCTGGCACAAATATTCTGGGAATAGTATGGACTAGGGTGGTTCAATCCACCTGCTTTGGACCCATGGACAGGTGATCATGTTCCCAGCCAACCTGCTCCTAAAGGGGCTACCCCACCAAATTCCAAGAAGCTTGTTTTAGGCCTGATACTCCAGCCAAGGATATGATGGATTAAGGAACCCCTCTTTGACAATAGATAAGGAGATCGTAGAGTGCTGCCACCAATAGTTTTAGTATTGGTCATTTGTACTGGACAGCTAGTTTCTGAAGCACTTGGATGTACGAGAATTATGTATTGGATTGGTTTGATCAATTATCTATAGCGATGATAGCATTATTAACCCCAGGTGATGATTGCTCCTGGAACATCTGCTGCTTCCTAAAGGCTATTCTAGAGCCAGCTTTAGGAGCATTCTCCATCCAAGGTCGTTTAACTACACGCTTTGGAAGCTGGTGAGATGCATGGGGGCCCAGAATAGTTTTGAATATGCCGTGGCTAGAGCGAGTGTTCAGGATCTGGCTCTTGTGCTGGAACCCTTGCCTAGCTGCAGACTAGCTTGAGCTGGGAAACCTCACTTCGGGCCGATGGCGAATTTTAATTTAGGGTTTATAGGGCTGGGATGCTCGTCCAATCAGTTGCATTTGGGGTGGAGCGACACTTTTGCTGCTGGAAACTTGCTCTAATAAATCCTAGTTGAATTTACCTTTTTAAATGGGTGGCTGGTTTTTTGGGTGCCCCTGTCGATGCGGGACTGAACAGGTGTGCATGTGTGGGGCGTAAGTAGGATTACTCCGGCTCAAAACCGGCTCAGAGCCGCCATAGGCAATACGGAACTACAATATGTTTCAAAGATTTTAAATAACTCTTTGAACTGAGTGACCCAGCCAGGAACCGGTCCAAGTAGCCCTGGGAGTGAGCAGTTCTATCGGGGTTTGCGTTAAATGGCAAAGCTTCAGGTTAGCGATAATAGAAAATTCTAAACCAAAATAAATTTTGTACCTGTGAGGGGTTTTCTGATCTTAATTTTCTTGCTTTGACTAACTTTACGGGCGCAAATGAAATGATCCCGTCAGTTATGGTTATATCCTGATTGATGTTTGGTGGTTTATTCCAAACTTGAATTAGAATGTGAAGGGTACCTGGGCCTTGTGGATCCAATCAGAGCTGAGGGCTGTATGGGTAGTCGTGAGATTTAATACATTTGGCAAGAGTTTGGCAATTAATCGTTGCCACCACAAAGTGTCTTAGTAAAGGGTGAGCTTTGAGAAATAATATTTATTTTTATAAACAACAAGGACCAGCCTTTATATGATTGAATCCTTAATACGGCTGATGATGGAATGGAGGGTGCTTGGGCGGAGTGGCTTCTCCATGAAGCCATCCATGCCAGCTTTGACGTAGGAGAGGATGTCTTCATCTCTGCAGTTTGTTGAGAAGGCAATGATGGGGATTTCTCGGTTGTGAGGAAGGATGTGGTGGGAGGGAGAGGAGCGGATAATCTTGGTGGCGTGAGTTCCTTGGAGAGTGGGCATGTCAATGTCCATGAACAGGGCATCGACTTCAAAGTGAGAGAGATGGGCGAGTGCCTTGACTGGGCATTCAAACTCAATGACGCTGGCGATGGAAGAGGCGTGGTACTTTTTCAGCATCCGTGAGAGCAGCCTGCGATAGATGACATTGTCGTCAACAACCACCACCCGAAGCTTGTTTCTTCTCAAGCTTAGCGAATTGATGTGATTAATCAGGACAAGCATCTTGCATGGAAACCTACCCTTGGCTGCTTATATACATGTGCTGAGTCCCCAAACGCTGATCTCTCCAATAAACTACGCCACGTGGCAGGACTTCAGTGGATGTGCATCTGAAGTAGTTTCCAGGGTAAGAGCATAGCTGATCCCAGTCCACTTTAATTTCATCAAGGTTGCATCAATTGTTCGCGAGAAGGAAACATGTCTTTCACTATTCCAACCGCTATATATAGTATTGAACGGTCGCTTTAATAAATGTTATTTCAACCACATGGCCTTTTATGTTTAGCCAGCCCGCTTCAAATTCTAAAGTATCAGAGAACTGATAGCACATGAAAGCAGGGCAAGACCTACCCATCGTTTTCAGCCATGAATTCCCACTTTCACTATTTAAACTCTCCCAATAAGCAACCTTTACATTTATGCTTGCTCACTTTCCGCATGGCAGAAACCTACATGCGTTTCGCCCTATTCCGCGCTGGGCGGTACATCAGATGCTAAGCTTTACCAAGCCAGAACCCTTGGCCTCTAACCTTTGCTTGGAAATCCATCTCACAAATCCCTCCAACCAAGCGTACAACCATTTATCACCCACACTTTATAAACAGACTTACAACAGAATTTATATGGCGCTGCCAAAAAGGGCAATACAAAAAACTTTGAACCGATTCCACCAGAAAGTTTGCAGGTGGGTGAGAAACTATCCCCTGCCAGGCCACAGCGAAACCTCATCGAGGTCAGGCAAGGCTCAGACCTGCGATGCTTGGCATGCCAGGGTAAGCCTGTTGGGTATAACTGGCTTCCTCATAACCCAGTAGAATACTCTACAAGGGCATAAACTATGCTGACATACATTTAGGCTATAATAGACCAAACGCTCAGCAGCTGATTCCCTCACCGTCGGTATAACAGGAGTCATTTATGCTATCAAATATAAGCTAGAGATTTATAGCATGCGTATACCTATGAGCATCTATCTCTCTCTTTTAGATCCATAAGATATCCCCTCAAATCAACCGCCACAAAAGCAAACAGAATATTACAAGACATATATTTTAATTAAATAGCTATACAGCAGTTTTCAAACCTGTTGAGATAAACATAAAATCTCAGTCTAAAAACGTATACAACTCAGTCTAAAAACAAAATAAAAAATTAAGGAATTTATATTAAATTACAATAGATTTGGTTCCACTTTGATTTTATTTTTAGACTGAGTTGTATTCGTTTTTAGACTTAGATTTTATGTTTATCCCAATAGGTTTGAAAACTACTGTATGCTCCTATGTATCATTTGGGCAAATGATCAGGATCTAATGTACATTGGGATATCATAGGGCATCCCTACCATCCAGCCAATCCGTTCCCAGAGGCCGGCTGGGCAAGCAGAACAAAGCTCTAAACCAAGTATTGCCTTACAGCTGAGGGGGTGTTGCAACCGAACCAATTATAGTTCAGCATCAAGATTAGGGAAGACAACAGTCTCAATAGGAAGGACAAAGGATAGGAATAAGACATGGCTCTATTTACAAAGCGGTAGCTAGCATGCCAGACGGGGGGAGCCACTAGTCCATCAGGGGGAGGCATCATGGCAGGATCCAAAAATGGTGTGAGTTACAAATACTTTAGGCAAGAGATCAGTGCATTGAATTTTCAGCACTCCTATTTAGTAGATATTGCCCATAATTTGACATTAACCACATGATACTCAATGCTGTTAGATATGTTATGGACGCCTCTGTGGGAGCCCCTGGGTATTGTGAGATATGTTAACAGGCAAGGTGGCAATCTTGGTTGCAACACCAATTTGGATTGTTCCTAAAACTATTTCACACAAATAAAGAGCCTTGAAAATCAATATAAAAAACCTCTGTTCTCAAATTGGATATCTGTTGATTGACTGATAAAATGTTCTCTTTCTATTTTAGAATGCAAATAAAAAAGCATATTGTGTTTCTTTGTACTATTTTGTGTCTGTAAAATTGTGCTTGTTAGCTGCTCTAATTTTTCTGTTTAGTCCTTCTGTTGGTGCCTCACTTGAATCCTGATAGGGTTATAATTTATTCTGGAACAGCCACAATCTATTTCACTTGTTTCACCGAGCTATTTTGTTTGTAGTTTGGACTATATTATCTGATGTGTGATATAATTTTGTACTTTGTGTTACTAAATCATGCTTCTTGGTTGGCCTTTTCCAGTTCACCAGAAGTACTCAAATCATTTGCAATTGGAACCTTTCCCAACTCTGAGTTTGCTTAAATCTGAGTCCAGTTTACTTTAGTCTGAGTTATTTTTTCTTGGCGCCATAGCTATGAAAGCTACTTTATCATTCAAGCTATTGGAGGGTTAGATACCAACTGGATAGCAATATCCAGGTACATTGGTTTTCACAGCTGTGATACTAAGAAAAATCAACTCAACTGTAAGTGAAATGCACTCAGATTCAAGCAAGGTCAACCTGGATCAAACCATAATATAAGTGAACCCAACCCTATTGATGATTGATAAAGTAGTTTTAAAATCTATGGCAACAGCCAAAAATACTTCAGATTTAAACAAAATGATTTCAGATTTAAGCAAAATCCAACTATCAGGTTAAAATATACACTCTGTTAACAGGGATTTTTGGTGTTAATGGGCAAAATGGGTCAATACAGCAAAGAAGTTCTCACGCGCAAAGCAAAGCTATTCAAAATACAATCTGAAATACATTGATTCACAAACAAGATGGTGTGAGTTGACTTTTGGTGTACATATGTTTACTATGTGAATTGGTGACAAAATACACCCAAGCGCAGTGAATCAAAACTCAACCCAAAAACAAAACACAATAGCAACTCACTATGTAAACAAAATCACTCAGATGTTGTGTGCAATGGATTGTAATCATGAATGATACCAAGGTATCTAAAATAAGACACACAATCCAAGACATAAATTTTAAAAATATTGTGTTGGGTGCTTAATTTGGCATAAAATCTTAGAAAATGGGTGGAAATTATTTTGGGTATTCTAAAATGGGCCTTATAAAACCAAAAACAACTAATTAAGAAATAAAATCTATAATTGGGATATTGGATGGGAAAAGATATTAATTAAATATCCATATTCAGATAAAAGCAAAAATTAAAATTAGGGAGTAACTTAATTGAAATTTATTTAGTATTTTATTAAATTCTCAAAATGGAAGGAACACAACAACAGAGTACCAATGCACCTGCTGTGCGCTGCGGTTGTGGTAGCCCCGCGGGTCAAAAAACAGAGTTAGTGCAGCGCAGGTGCCTACTCAGGAAGGAGATGGGAGAGGAGAGTTCAATAGTGATGCTGCACTGACACAGCCGGTTCAAGAAGAACAAGTTGCTAGGGTGCAGAGCATCAAACCTTGGGTCCACAAGCTGACCCAGAAGCCCACCAAGGTTACCCCAAAAAAACGGTTAGAAACAAGGAGGTAGAACTTACTTTGTATGTGTTCAATGTTGTGTACTGGCAAGAGTTGGTCCCGTCAGCCATGCTGGAGAAGGTTAAGCCTGTACTTGACACTAGCTATGAGCCTTACGTCAGTGATGGCAACCAGGAAGAGAATGAGAAGCCTGAGTTCTACAGAACTGATGAGGGACAGCTGGTGTTAAAGAAGGTTGTAGCCTTCTATACCAAGGTGCCTATTCCTTACAAGCCAGTCTCTAATCAGGATATAGATTCATCTGAGCCTACTAAGCCCACTCAGAAGCGCATCTCAGATATCAAACACATCATCCTGCTCAAGCTAATGTGTGAATCTGGTGACTACAAGGCGGCTATGGCCATTGTTGGAGTGGATCCCAAGTACGCCAGCAAGACCTTCCACAAGTTCATCAATACTGGCCGAGTCCTTGCCGCAGAGAAATCCTTGCGTGTTTCTACCATGCTCACCAAGAAGCACAAATGGGCAATCTGCCAGTGTATAACCCGGGACTGCCATCTTGAACTGGAAAATATTCAGGCCATGGTCAAATCTACTTTTGGGGTTGAGGCTTTGATTTCCTTTTACTACCATCTGGTGAAGGGAATGCAATTTTCCTGGAAAAAGCTTGGGGTATCTCCCTACAACAGAAACAGCCCAGCAAATGTCAAGACCTAGAAAAAATATGCAGAGGTGTACACTTCCCTCAAAGCCAAGGGGACTGTCAAATTATATTACATTAACAAATCAACATTTGCCTCGTTTATGCTGAATGCATATGGGTATGTCCCAAAAGGCTCAAATGATGGGGTAGCTCGGCGTGCTGCAGTCTGCTCCACAGCCTATTCAATGGTAGCTCTCCTCAGTCCAAAGGGGCTTGAGCTCTATCAAATGATACTAGGCTCCCACAACAGCTATACCTTTCTATCATTCCTCCAATTGGTCTAGGAGCACCTGAGGCGCACAATCCCGGGCTTCACCAATGTTATTGTGCTGAATAATGTTGGTCTCCGCAAGGTGGCTGATATTCTTGAAAAATTCCCAATGATTGACACCAGCATTGCAGTGGGCCCCCAGCAATTGGCCAAGGCAAATTTGCACTTTCTCTTCCTCCCCACTTATTCACCCTTCCTAGATCCCATTGAAGAAGTTTTTGGGTGGCTCAAGAAAGTTATAAAGTGAGGGACCACAACTGGGACCGAGGACCTCTTTAATTTGCTGTAGGCCAGGATCCATACCCTCCCAGCTGAGACTGTGGCCAAATTTTATGGCCATGCTGATTTTTTCATCCCTGTGTGTCTAGCCAAACAGCCAATCAATTAAAGGCTTAGTGTGTCTGACTTTTTTATATTCTATATTTTACTATTTACAATTTATTCATTATCATTTTATATTAAGAAGCTTCTAAGCCCAAAATCACATTCAGCAGGACCATCAATGAGGGTTAGTAATTTATTTTTTATGTTGATTTTTTATTATGGCATCTGAGGCTATCCCAGACACTTGATACTCAATTACGTGAATATATTTATATCACTCTTATCAGATAAATAGAAAAATGGGATTAAAAAAATAAATGTAAAATGTACAAATTAGAATTATGTTTTATTAACGTATATTTTTATGCTTTTATGAAAACCATTTCCGGGATATACTTTGCAAAACTTGAATGCTAAAATAAAAATTATAAAAATTTATTATAATAAAAATAATATAAATTGTAATGAAATTTATTGAAAGATAGGATTTATTAAGAGCACCTGTAATAGGTTCTTCAGTATGCACCCACCCGGCAATGGAGGTGGTGCACAACCTCCACTGCCATACCGTAGACGGTGGATACACCCTGATTGAAATATTATTGGCAGCTAGTAAAAGGGAGTATGGTGATGTGGGAGTTCAGGAGCAGCTTCTCTGGTAGGGCTACAAACCCATATATTCCTGCCAGGACCAGGGCGTCTTGGATTACGTGGTCAACTGAGTTGTACCTGGGGGGACCTTCTTCCCGTCCAATGAGAGCCAGACCTTGTCAAACCTGAGAAGGACCCCATCTAGGTCCTCCACGCTGGTGCCCATTCTGAAGTAGAAGAGATACCTGAGGTAAACAACAAGATGAAGCCTTTGTCTAGCAAAGGAATCTGTAAACTTGCAAAGTTTGTTGTATACTGTGATGATCTTCTTCTCATGCTTGGTCTTTGTGAAGTACAGCTCCATGGCTGCAGGGAGCCCCGTCTCATTGGCACTCCAGGTCAACCCAAAGTTGGCAAGGAGAATTTTTGTCTTCTTTATGGCTATTGCGTCTGCAACAGCCAATTTCAACACCTCACGCCCAAAGTTCTCCAACAGGTAAGATAGGGTGTGCTCCAGGGGTAGCAGAAGAAAGCAGCCACATGGGCCTGGCCCATCTCCGTTATATTCTTGAATGGGAGCATTGCCAGGACGTCCCAAACAAGCTGAATGAAGTTTACTGTGTAAACTCCACTGAGGGATACCAGGTCCAGGTGGACAAGTTGGGCATACTTGTAGGCAGTAACTGCCCACTCAGATGCCCCCCTCAGAATGTGTCAGCCTGGCTAGCGCGTTCCTTGTCATTGGGAAGGACCCATGAATTCTGTCTTTGAGCTCCTGCAAGACAGGGGGGGACAGAAACAGCTGCCTAGCCACATGATTGGCGTAGTTGGCATAAAACGTGGTGAGGACAAATGGGATCAGAACACAGCAGATTTCACCAGCTATGGTTTCTAAAAAAGGTCAGTATTCACAAATTTTTATTAATTTTATTTTTTTATGTTACCTTTGTGTATTTTCTCTTTGCCAGAAGATTTGGCAGGCTTAGCCATTCTTGGCGCAAGCAATTGCACTGGCAATTCTGTGTCCTCAGTTCTGGCTTGCTTGGATGGTTTGAGGTGGGCATACATCTTAGGGTTGTTGACCCAGACAGACAGCGCAGAAAGATTATACACCTTAAACTGGAGGCCCTCAATCACTGTCTTCTGAATGTTTAGTAAGTGCTTGATTGTCTTCTCAGGGGTGACTGGTATTTTGGTCATAAAGTCCTTTTCAGACACCTTGTCTATTTTGTCTCCTTCAAGGACAGCAGACTTAACTCCTGCTTTGACCTTGTGGTCAATTTTTTTTGATCTCTGCAATTGCAGAGTCAAGGTCCTTCAAAAGCTTCTCCAATTCTCTCAATGATTTTTTACTAACATTTCCTTATGTTTTTATAGCTTTCACCTCAATAAAATCTGTATTATTCTGATAATATTGCCTCTTTGTTTATCCCTGTTTGTTTCCACATTACTCCAATATCCCATTTTTTACCCATTGTGTATATGTTTTACACTCAACTTAATATGTGTTGTTTGCTTTGTGTTGACATTGTTTCCTTAATTGCCATATTATTTTTGGCGCTTTGCACAGCCCCTTGTGAAAATATTAACAACAATTTGGTTATCATCAAAATTTGAATTAGAAAATTATAGATTAATTGTGTTTGGATAAAGTTGTTACTGATCCAAATTCAAAACCTTAATGATAAACTTTAAGCCAGTCAGGAGTCAAGTGTTAAAGTAATTGTTGTGACATAAAGGGTCATTCAATAATTCTTTGATTCATGTGTGCTAATTAATATAATTGGCTGGATCTTTTGCCATTGTGCGCCATTGTTGCTGTGGCAAGTTGTTGGTGGACTAGTGCTAACCCATCAGCTGATTGGGCACTACTCTATCAACAACTTGCCACAGCAGTAATAGCGCACAATGGCAAAAGATCCAGCCAATCATATTAATTAGCACACATGCATCAAAGAATTATTAATGACCCTTTATGTCACAACAATCACTTTATCATTTGGCTCCTGATTGGCTTAAAGTTTATCATTAAGGTTTTGAATTTGGATCAGTAACAACTTTATCTAAACACAATTAACCTATAATTTTCTAATTCAAATTTAGTTGATCACCAAATTGTTGTTAATATTTTCACAAGGGCTGAGTTTGGGTACTAAAAATAACTGTGTTCTGGATCTAGATACACAGCATAGTAAATATATGATTTTATAGAAATAAGCTGAACATAAAGAATAAAACCAACTATAAACAAAGAGAACATGAGCAATTGAAATTCAAAATAAAGATAATGTAAATAGAATCTGTTTGGCAACAGGGGGTTTATTGGGGCGGGGAAGATTGATGCCTATTAGGCAGAATAGCGCGGGAAGGAAGACGTAGAGGCAGTGCTGGCCTGGGGGGTCTGAGATTGGGTGGGTGGGACTGGAATATAGGGGGTAGTGATGGTGGAGGTAGGGGTAGGAGGATTTTGCATGATGGCTGCCATATACCGCTTGTCATATTCCTTGTCTGTCATTGCCTTGATTGGTTGATAGACAGCTGTGACACAAGGTGGGAAGCACTTATCCTTGGGTGATTGATTGCCCATGTTCACATGGAAAACCATCTGCACAAACAAGTCAGCCACTATTTGCTGACCAAAGAGAGAATTGTGGTCAAGGCTTCCAAGATAGAGGTTGTTGAAAGCCTGAGGGTGGCGCTCTCAGAGTGTATCTCTAATATTAAAGAACACAACATCAGCCAGATAGATGTCTACGTGATCAGCTGGGTACAAAGAGGCCTGGTGCCCAAGTTGCTGGATGGCCTCAAGGGCAGTGGAGCTACCCTTCATCTGGTGGCTCAAGAAAACCCGGTAATTGGAATTTGAGCCATCCCAGGAGTCAAGTAATCCACTGAGTATGTGGCTGTACTTATAGTCATTGGTGAAATCTGGGTTTTTCTAATAGTAGACAAAACCCTTGGCTAAAACAGCCATAAATGCACCAATGAATGTCCCCTTCTTGATCTTCTTCCTTCTATTCTTGGTGGCGGCTTTTCCTTGCTCACCAAAATTGTCAAAAGCTATGGATAGCTTATAGTAAGAGATGAACATGATGTCATCTGTTAGACTAGTCAAGAATTGTACCAGGGTGGATTTAATGGCATAATCATACAGGGAATCCTCAGTTCCATCTCATTGGTTGCCAGCAAGGTTGGTAAGAACCCATATGAAGCCACCTTTTCATACATCCAGAGCTGCACCATGCACTCAGACACCCAAATGCCATGGTGCACAAGTTGCTTCCGGACCTGGGTCAAGGGAAGCTTGGGGTACTGCTGCAAGAGATCAATCATGATTGGGTAGGCCTTGTTGATTTGGGACTTGGGGGCCTTCTTGAGCTTCTTGGTTGTCCTGATTAGATTCCCCTTATTCATTAATTTATTAAATTCTTGTATTATTGTAGCCTGGTAAATTTTAATTGGCTGGCTATCTGATCCCAGGACAGACCCTGTAGGTTTAGTGTCACAGTTTCCTGGAGAATTTGGGTGGATAAAAGGTCAGCTTCCTTGTTACCTGCCTCAAAGGCTTGGGTGTAAACAGGTGCCTCCACGTTCTGAGCCTTGCCTCCATTGAAGCTGGCTTGACTGCTGCTGGCTTAGTTGCTGATGCTATAAAAAATGTTGCTAGTAAAAACTGTTGTAAAAAAACCTAGGATAAAATCACTAAAAGTAGAAGTTTAACATTAAATTATTTTTTTATTGCAATCACCATTCCATATTTGGAAGGTTCTCAAAACCATTTCATACAAATCAGGAGCCATGAAAATGAATAAAATGCCTATGTTCCTAAATTAGATAGCTATTGATTGGCTGTTAAACTGTTATATTTCTATTTTAGGCTGCTCATACTACACATCTTGTGTGCCTTCATTTTGTTTTATGCTTGTGGAAAATTGCTTCTAGATTGCTCAAATTTTGTTTCATTTTAGTCCTTCTGTTGGTGCCTGTGAGATTAGGCTGATTGACCACAAATAATCAGGCTAATCACTGCACACAGATCTTACTCAGTTACACGCCATAAAATCACTAGGTTATCATTATATTAAGTGTAGTAATTATACGCTGTATAATCACCAATATATTATAATGGATACAACAGTTATACGCCGTATAATTGTTAGTTTATTAGATTAGATGCAACAATTATACGCCGTATTATCACTGATCATCACCCTAACAGGTACTGATTATACACTGTATATTACTTGCTTTATTATAATTTATATGGCTATTATACGCTGTATAAACGTAAGCCAATATAGTGAATATCATTGATTACACGGTGTGTAACCACTAAATCATCAATTGTATATCACCTATTCTACCCTACTGGATGTTGTATCAACTCAGCCCCACACAGCCTGATGGGTGTATATGTTTGTATCAAACAAGTGATATACAAATGGCTAGGAAATACCAAGTTTGGATCAGCATTACATGGCATATAATTGGGTTCCTTATTGGTTTGGGTCAGCATTACACAGCGGATAATCTACGAGTTGCTATTAGATTGAGTCTGCTATTATACGGCGTATAATCACTAATTTGACCCATTACATTAATAAGCATAAGGTTTGATAGCCAGAAAAAGACCACTTATTAAGCCCTTCAAATGGAATACCAGAATTCTACCTTCTAATGTAGGAGGGCTGAACAGGGACAATTTCTAAGCATCTACTAAATACGGCGTAGCCTCCCAGCGCAATAATAGGCGTGTAAGATACAGCCAATCAACAAATGACAGTAGGCTAGCTCAAGAAGAGCGTAGGTTATAGATGAAGTGTCATGTACGCCTGCTAAGGCCAGTAGCATATTGCATGCCAAGGACAGCCAATCAGGATAGGCATAGCTAGCAAAGATGGAACTATTGCAAAGTTAGCCACTGAGAACTGTTTGAAAGGACAAGAAAAAGGGTTGTTGCAGTATATATTGATATAGACACCTGAAAGGATGACAACAAGTTCATAGTTACACCTGGATAGATTGCAGCCACTGGCTAGATTGTACTCCAGTATCAATTAACGTAATTATCTTCTAAGTTCTATTCTATTGTAGTATGTTGTGCTCTTGCATGGGATTAGGTAGAGTACATTGGCAAGGCTAACATCTATCTGTAGCTTTTAACATACCAGCAATATTACAAGTTGCTCAACAGTGCCCCATATGAATCCTGATTGGATTATAATATACTCCAGAATAGCATATATCTATCTCACTTGTTGTGTCAGTTTGTTTTGTTTGTGGTTTAAACTACTCTGCTTGATATTTGATACTTTTTTTATAATATGTAGGTGAAATTCTGTTTTTGGTTTAACAGTTCATTTATTAACCAAAAATATTTAAACTGTTTGAATCCTGAATCTCACGCAACTTGGATTTTGTTCAAATATGAAATCATTTTGTTTAAATCTGAGGTATTTTTGGTTGCTGCCATAGCTTTTAAAACTACTTTATAGATCCGCTTGTTCTTAATTTTGCACACATCTGAGTTGATTTGGTTTGCATTGGATCACTTTTCCTTATAGATGAGTTGATCTGAATTAGCGCCACAGCTTTGATAGCTACTTTAGCTTATACAGAATTAAGTAAAGCCTCTATCTAAAGCCTGGGTAAATAGACCCTCCTTTTGTAGTTTGGGTTTAAGGGGATTTATAACAAACTAGCAATGCCTCTGGTATGTGCCAGTGATTAGTATGTCCTATGAGTCTACCAGTAGAGCAAGTGCATCCCAATTTTCCAATCAAGTTAGCATCCAGGTGTCAATCATAGGTGCTCCTATAATAATCTGAAACCCCAGGCATTCATACCAGGAGGAGACAGTATATTAACCCAAGGGTGCTTAAGCCATCAAAAAGAGCTATAAAATTGTCTCTAAAAAGAAGTGGTTAGCAATAAAGTAGGGCTAAGTTCTCTATCATACTCAGCCGCATACTGATGGGAGTCGGTTGTTCATATACCATACTGAAGGCATTGTCAGTACTTTTAATAGCTAGGGGCTGTATATAAGCCATGGTGATAAAGATAGAAGCCAAACCCCATTAATATAGAATGGCCTTTAAGGGCTGAGTGGGTGGGGTACATCTCAAGGATAAATGATGGGATGGGATAAAAAATCACTAAAAGATCAAAAGCAACAAAGCAATATTGGGGATGAAAGGCATGGATTGAATCTCAAGTGAGGGAGTTGTGCAAGGCTAGCAAAAATTGTGAGCAAAAAAATCCTTAAAAATACAAAGCTATCACAAGTAGAAGAACTATGGGTGAAATAAATGGCAGGCCTGGTGGTGCTGGTTTCAATGTCAGCCTATTTCCTCACAGCAATACATTTGCTTCT
The DNA here is from genome assembly GCA_014839935.2 of Entomophthora muscae. Classification (NCBI taxonomy): domain Eukaryota; kingdom Fungi; phylum Entomophthoromycota; class Entomophthoromycetes; order Entomophthorales; family Entomophthoraceae; genus Entomophthora; species Entomophthora muscae. Next base: position 98,768 of record QTSX02000031.1, on the reverse strand, counting down.
CAACATTTTGAGATAAACAAAAGTATTAACCATGTTCATCCCAATAGTTCTAATGCTGAAAATTTGCTGGTGTGAGCACTGTTGGCCAGAAACAAGAATTTCACAAAGTGAATTATAGTTGAGCAAGCTCAATTGGTGTTTCACTTTGGGTTTAGAGGTGTGGCCCAAAACCTGGAAATAAATGTGACATGCTAATTTAATTCAATATTACCACAATAAAACATGATTTTCACCTATTTTTCTTTCACATCTATTAATAAGGCAGAAAAGCTCATTATGTCAAATTTCATTAAGTTTAGAGTGCAGAAATCAAAAATGGACCCCCCCCCCCAAAAAAAAGATAAAAAACACTATCTAGGATAAAAATATCAAAAATATTGAAGGTCAAAGTGTGAAATTTGATTTTCAGAAAGCTAACTTTGAAACCAAAAATTATAGCCTTTTTAATATCAAATCATAAGGTTAAGACTCTTTCTATACTAAAAAGGCTTAATAGTTTTGTTTCTGCAATAAAAACTATAAAATAAATAAAATAAAGTGCATAAATCAGCTTTTTAAAATTTTAAATTTCAAAAGCAAAATTAAGTTAAAATTTATATAAGCCTTTATTTGCAAAAGAAAAAATATATATCTACATAAAATCTACTTTAAAATAGGTTTATATAGTATATTGCTTTACTTTCACAACATAAAAATAAAAGAAAGTTAAAAGAAATGCAAGAATTTATTTAGATTATTACAGTAGTTTTCAAACCTGTTGAGATAAACATATAATCTCAGTCTAAAAACAAATGCAACTCAGTTATAAAACAAAATCAAAGTGAATCCAAATCTATTGTAATTTAATATAAAATCTTTAATTTTTTATTTTGTTTTTAGACTGAGTTTCATATGTTTTTAGACTGAGATTATACATTTATCTCAACAGGTTTGAAAACTATTGTAGTGGACTTTTGAAATTTTTTCACAATATTTTAGCCAGTTGGAAGAGTTATAAGAGAGAAGTAAGTTCTTGTGACTATCTTAAACTGTTTAAATTGGCTGCTCTGGGAAACACTTTGAAGTCTATTTAGAAGCCCCTGGTAGAGAGTTTCATTTTTTATCTGCTCAACTTTAAGTTTGCTTATCAGGACATTAAACTTGGGTTTCTTTACCCCCAACACAGTTATTAAACTTGTTGTTCTGGATTTCTGGGGAGGAAGTAGTCTTAATGGTCTTATTCTTAATAAATTTGAGCAGATTTTTTCTATCTTCCCTCTTCCTTTAATGGTATCTGCTCTCAAGTTTGTAATTCATTGCTGTTCAAAGTAATCAATAAATGGAAAAAACATAGCTATGCTGTCCTCCATAAACTTGGTCTTTTTGAATGCCTCATAAATATTGCTGGAGTCCTCCTTTCTCACCAAGACAATGGCGTAAACTGAGGTGAAAGCCACCTTGGGCTCCTAGGAAGTGGGTCTGGTAACTAGTCTACTGAGCTTAGTGAAGCTCTGAATCTTTCTTTTAAGTTATTGCCTAAATGAAAGAAGCAGTCATGAGGCTTGCTCTTAAATACTTTTTTAAAGGTGTTTTATTGATAAGGCTTAGATTCAACAAGGAGATGGGTGTTAAACGGCTCTGATGTCTCTTCAGAATCAGTCTTAATGAGTTTTTTTAATTTTTTCTGCTTGAGGATAGAGGTGAGGCATTGATGGGGGAAAGAGATCTACTTCCCCTTTAGTATCTCCAAGGCATGAGTATAATCATCTTCATTTTCCCCTTATATTAGAAATTAGACCATTAAGAGAACCTTATCACCATACTTCCCAGGGATGCACCAGAGTTGAGGAATTTTCTTGAGGCATGATGAGAAGATCCCATCAGAAAACCAGATATTAGCTTCCATCAATCTCTTCAGGATCTCCTGAGTGACATAGCAACTTGTCCTCTTAAGATCATTAGGGCTATCATCATGAAGGAGAAACTTTTTTCCTTGGATTTAATTCTGATCTTATTGAAGATAACCAGTTTAAGGAGGGAGGTGACACTTCTGCTCAAATTTTCAGACTTGCAGTGGTTGTCACTCTCATACTTTTGTAGTTATTCAAAATTATCAACAGCTATCTTCTGAAAATTTTTAAAGCTGTGAAGAGCCCTGGTGGCTATTTCCTGAGGAGTAATTCCCCTGTTAAAAGGCTGCCTCTGGTTCAGGTACCACTTTATCAGGCTTTATTAGACTTCATTTAGCTCCAGGAATATAATCTTATTATTCAGCTTTTTGAACAGTCTGAAGCTAGTGATATTAAGACAAGCTAGACAGGCTCTCACACTTGTAATGATGAAGCACCAGCTACTTATGCTTATTATTACAATTGAACATAAATCCATCATTATTAAATCCAGCACTGTCTCTTGATAACATTATAAGGAGATGAGCAGGATATCTGGTGGTCAGAACTTCTCTTCATTGATGCATATATTATTTAGCTAGGTGGTTGTCCCATCCAAGGACAGATATAAAGTAGAATTTAAAAAATCAATTAAATATATTTCATTGTACTTTTAGGCTGGTATTACTTATCAGATGTTTCATTAAAATTCTATTTAAAATGCTTTCTTAAAATTAATTTTGATTATTTTGATGAGGAGCGCCTTTTGGGGAAGCTTCAGATATGGAATTGAGAAAGAAGAGAAGTATATTTTATTGGATAATACTTTATATTTATATAGCTTTAGCTGTGGCAGAGATTTAGTTGGATTGAACCTAGGGGTTGATCATGTGCGGGATGGGTTCAAGTCACTGGATACTTGGAAAGTCATGTGATATTGCTTGGTTTCCATTTCCTGTATGTTGCACTGTATATTGGGAGGGCACCAACTTGAGCAATGACTAGATGTTAAGTGAGTTGGCAGTAGCCAGAATACTTGTACATCCAGATCCTCAACAATATTTATTTAAAATTAGAATTACATATTCAAGTATAAACAAAAAATAAATCTAAATAATTGCAGGTTTACTATTAAGTTTAGTAAAGATAAAATAATAATTTAAATTTTTTAGCATTTGATTTTATAAATTTTGTATAAATATAGAGCTGATATGTAGCTTTAAAATAAGCTATTGGACATTAATATTTGCTTTGTATTCACAGAGATATGCTGTTTTTAGTTTTATATAACCAAGCTTTCTTTGTCAGTCAATTCAATCCTCAGCAGAGTTTTAACATCCATACTATAAAAGTACTGTAAACAATTGATTGTGCTGCTTTCAATTTTAATCCACACATTCAGAAGTTGGATAAGCTACAAAGATAAGCCACTCTTCAATAGTTGAGTCATGTTTTGAAAATTAAGCAATTAAATAAATAATTATTATAGTCCAAGTGACTTATATTCTCACTTTGCATAATTTAGACCACACTCCACCAAATTCAACCTTCATAATTTCAGCAATCATGTAAATAGTTGAATTTAAGGATGAGCCAAATTGATCTTTTGGCTTGCTCATTGACTTTTAAAACTAAAATTTAAAGAAACATTGATTGAGTCAAATCCCTTACAGCTTGAGCCCACTCAAGGTGAAATTACATCCAGCCATCCAGAAAGACTCACTTATATATATATAAATTTTGTGATATTTGTCAGGATATTGCATCCAGGAAGAGGACCTGTTAGTATCAGCTGCCAATGTAGGTTGTTGGGAGGAGGGTAGAGCCCACCATAGGAGGGGTGCTAACTTGATGAGGTAAGATGCTGAGTTTCCTATCAAGGCTCATGATCCAGTGAAAAACACCATAGTGTTAACTAATCTATCCAGGTTAATGTAGGCTATACCTGCATATTGGTTGGCAGAGGGATGTATTGGCACAGAGCTGGGGGCAAGCAGTCAGGTTTTGGCATGAGTGGGTGAGGATTTCATGTCAATTTGATAGGCTGGAAGATGGTTGTATCTTTCATATTATAGGGAAGTGAGGTGCTTGTACCAAACTTCTTTGTGAAAAAAATCTTGGGTTTCTATGTCTTATCAGGCAGACAAAGCAGAGTATATTATCCAAGGCTAAATCTTTGTACAGTAGTTTTAAAAGCTATGGCAACAAGCAAAAATACTTCAGATTTAAACAAAATGATTTCAGATTTAAGCAAAATCCAACTATCAGGTTAAAATATACACTCTGTTAACAGGGATTTTTGGCATTAATGGGAAATTTGAGTCAACACAGCAACAAAGGGCTCACATGCAAATCAAAACCATTCAAAATACAATCCAAAATACATTGATTCACAAACAAAATGGTGTGAGTTGACTTTTGGTGTACATATGTTTACTATGTGAATCAGTGACAAAATACACCCAAGCGCGGTGAGTCAAAAATCAATCCAAAAACAAAACACAATAGGAACTCACTGTGTAAACAAAATCACTCACTCAATGTGTGCAATGGATTGTAATCAAGAATGATACCAAGGTATCTAAAATAAGACACACAATCCTAGACATAAATTTTAAAAATATTGTGTTGAGTGCTTAAATTTGGCTTGAAATCTGGGGAAAAGAGTGGAAAATATTTTTGGGTGTTCTAAAGTGGGGGTTGTAAAACCAAAAACAACTAATTAAGAAATAAAAAAATATAAGTGGGATATTGAGTGAGGAAAATATTAATTAAATTACCATATTCAGATAAAAGCAAAAATTAAAACCAGTGTGTAACTTAATAGAAATTTATTTAGTATTTTATTAAATTTTAAAATGAAAGGAACACAACACCAGAGTACCAATGCACCTGTTGTGCACCGCGGTTGCAGTTGCCCCCGCGGGTCAAAGAATAGAGTTAGTGTAACCCAAGTGCCTACTCAAGGAGGGAACAGGAGAGGAGAGTTCAATAGTGACGCTGCACTGACACATCCTGTTCAAGTAGCACAAGCTGCTAGGGTGCAGAGCATCAATCCTTGGGTCCCCAAGCTGATCTGGAAGCCCACCAAGGTCACCACTACAAAGAAAGTTAGAAACAAGGAGGTAGAACTTACTTTGTATGTTTTCAACGTTGTGTACTGGCAAGAGAAGGTACTGTCAGCCATGCTGGATTTAGGTTAAGCCTGTACTTGACACTAGCCATGAGCCTTACGTCAGTGATGGTAACCAGGAAGAGGATGAGGAGCCTGAGTTCTATAGAACTGATGAGGGACAGCTGGTGTTAAAGAAGGTTACAGCCTTCTATACCAAGGTGCCTATGCCTTACAAGCCAGTCTTCAATCAGGATCTAGATTCACCAACTTCTGCAAAGCCAGCTCAGAAGCGCATCCCTGATATCAAACACATCATCCTGCTCAAGCTAATGCAGAAATCTGGTGATTATAAGGCGGCCACAGCTCTTGTTGAGGTGGATCCCAAGTATGCCTCAAAGACATTCAACACCTTCATCAATACTGGCCAAGTCCTTGCCGCAGAGAAATTCTTGCATGTTTACACCATGCTCACCAAGGAGCACAAATGGACAATCCGCCAGTGGATCACCCAGGACTGCCATCTTGAACTGGCAAATATACAGGCCATGGCCAAGTCTGCTTTTGGGGTTGAGGCCTTAATTTCTTTCTATTATCATTTGGTCAAGGGAATACAATTTTCTTGGAAAAAGCTCGGGGTATCCCCCTACAATTGGAACAACCCAGCCAATATCAAGACCCAGAAAAATTACGCTGAGGCATACACTGCCCTCAAAGCCAAAGGGACAGTGAAATTCTATTATATCAACAAATCAGCATTTGCCTCGTCAATGTGCAATGAGTATGGGTATGTCCCCAGAGGCTCCAACAATGAGATGGCTTGGCGTGCTGCAGTCCGCGCCACAGCCTATTTGATGGTGGCTCTCCTCAGTCCAAAGGGGGTTGAGCTCTACCAAATGATATTAGGGTCTCACAATAGCTGGACCTTCCTTTCATTCCTCCAATTGGTCCAGGAGCACCTGAGGCGCACAAGCCTGGGCTTCACCAATGTGATTGTGTTGGACAATGTTGGTCTCCATAAGGTGGCTGACATTCTTGAGGAATTCCCAATGATTGACACAAGCATTGCAGTGGGCCCCCAGCAATTGACCACAGCAAATATGCACCTTCTCTTCCTCCCTGCCTATTTGCCCTTCCTAAATCCCATTGAGGAAGTCTTTGGGTGGCTCAAGCAAGTTGTCAAGTGAGGAACCCCAACAGGGAACAAGGACCTGTTTGATTTGCTGCAGGCTGGGATCCATACCCTCCCAGCTGAGACTGTGGCCAAATTCTATGACACGCTGATTTATTCATCCCCACGTTCCTAGCCAAACAGCCAATCAATGAAAGGCTTAGTGTGTCCAACTTTTTTTATATTCTCTAATTTACTATTCAAGATTTATGGATTATCATTTTATATTTAGATGGTTCCACGCCCGCAATCACATTCAGAAGATCCATCAATAGATGTAAATACTTTATTTTTTATTATATATTATTTAATATGTCATCTGAGGTTATCCCATACGTTTGATACTGGATTACGCAACTTTGTTTATATCACTTTTGTCAAATAAATATAAAATAGTCTTATAAAAATTAAACATAAATTGTAAGATTGAAATTTATTTTATTACTGTATTATTTTATAATTTTATGAAACCCATTTCTGAAATATATTTTGAAAATCTTGTTTGCTAAAATATTATTTGAAAAATTATTTATAATATAAAAATATAGTAGAGTATAAATATATTTATTGATATAGAGATAAAATTAAGTGCACCTATAATGGGTTTGGCGGTATGTACCCACCCTGCAATGGAGGTGGCGCACAACCTCCACTGCCACACTGTGGACAGTGGATACACCTGTATTAAATTATTTGCGCCTGCTGGTAAAAGGAAGGATGGTGAGGTGGGAATGGAGGTGCAGCTTTTCTGGAAGGGCTGCAAACCCAAAGATGCCAGCCAGGACCAGGGCGTCCTGGATGACGTGATCCACCAAGTTGTACCCAGGGGGACCTTCTTCCCGTCCAGTGAGAGCCTGGCCTTGTCAACCCCAAAAAGAACCCTGTCTAGGTCCTCTACACTGGCGCTCATCCCAAAGAAGAAAAGATACCCAAGGTAAACAACAAGGTGAAGCCTTTGTCCAGCAAAGGCTTCTGTAAACTTGCACAATTTGTTGTATACAGAGCTAATCTTCTTCTTGTGCTTGGTTTTGGCAAAGGTCAGCTCCATAGCTGCAGGGACCCCCGTCTTGTTGGCACTCCAGGCCAGCCCAAAGTCTGCCAGGAGGATTTTTGTCTTTATTATGGCTATTGCGTCTGCAACAGCCAATTTTGACACCGCGCGCCCAAAGTTCTCCAACAGGTAAGAGATGGTATGCTCCACCGGGAAGCAGAAGCAAGCAGCCGCATGAGCCCGGCCCATCTCCGGTATATTATTGAATGGGAGCGTTGCCAGGACGTCCTAAACAAGCTCAATGAAGTTTACACAGTAAACATCCACCAAGGTTAACCAGGTCCAGGCGTACCAGTTGGGCATCCTTGTAGGCAGTAACTGCCCACTCAGATGCCCCCTTACCATGCAAAAGTCCAGCCAATGCCTTCCTGGACATCAGAATGTACCATGGATCCTGTCTTTAAGCTCCTGCAAGACAGGGGGGGACAGGAAAAGCTGCCTTGCCACATGATTAGCATAGTTGACATAGAAGGTGGGGGGACATAAGAGACCAGGACCTGGGTCATTATTTGTCAGATTAAGCCAAGGCGCCAGCTTAAGCATTTTAAAGACTTTTAACTTCTTTGGTATCATTTAAGTTGTAAACTTATGTTTTTTGAACATTAATATAATGCTTAGTTTACTGAATAAAAGTTTAAGGGTGTAAAATATACAAATAATAAAAATAAATCTTATTTCTATTAACTGTATTTTTGCTAAAAACCCTTTTTTCTATTTTAATAAGCCAAGAATCAAATACATGAGTTGCATGGGAGAGTAATAGCAGCCCCAAAGCCATAATTGCTATTACCCTATCTTTGGCTCATATAATTAATTTCTTAGTTATTTTTAGAAAAAAAGTTGTTGTATTTAAAAGACTATTTACCCTATGTGAAATATAAGTTTTTGTTATGTGTTCAACTTCATGAACATGTCCTACTAATCCTTTAGTAGTATCAGCTCTCTTTGTTTCTCTGTCATCTGTGCAGAAATTTGCACAATAATTTATTTTGGAGTACTCCTTAACATCCTCAAATGTCAAAGGTGAAACATACAGCTCACCATCTTTCATTAAATATGAAAGATTAACATAAAATGCTTTGACTTCAAGCCAGATTTTTTTAGGCCTAGATTTTCTATCATAGATGTAAAAAAAGGTTTTTTGGGAAACATCTGAATTATTTACAAGTGACTCATATAAACCCTTTCTTTCTTCCTCTCTCTCAAAAACCATTTTGAGATCATTTATATTTTTTATATACATATCATTTTCCTTTTGTTTAAATATTTTAGATAATACACCAAAATGACCATCAACAATACTTTTGCCATGACACTCAACAAATCTATTAAACTTAATTGTTCCTTTTATAATTTTAGGTACCTCTTTAAAAAGATAATATAAGAATTCATAAAATCTGAAATGATTACCATTATCAGTCCAAACTTTAATATTTTTAATATTTTTAAATTTATTATTTTTAAGCAGACTTATCAAAAACTGACCTGATAACAAAGAGTCATGAGATAAAATTCCAGATAAAAAGTCATGATACTCATATTTAATTTTCTCATTTTCTTGAAAGCAATTGCAAATCCTAATAAAGAAATAGGTATTTTCTCATAAAAACAATTATTTGTCTCTATAGGACCCCCACCTATTTTAAAGTTTTCTTTATAGTCTATTACTATAACACATGAATTATTATCAAGATTATTTATATCACTAATATATTCTTTATTTTGATGCTTATAAAACTTTTCATGTAGGTCAATAGATTCCAAATTTTCTTTAATAGATTTAGGCAATGGCAACTTCTCTATACTCAAATCCTTTTTCTTCATTTCTAATAATTTTTTTAAGTTACAAATGTTACACATATCAGTTTGCTTTTTGCTTTTAATTATATTATTAGGAATAAGCTTATAGAAAGTGGAAAGTGAAATAGAAATATTGTTTTTTATTTTCATATCTTCATAAATTTCTTTTTTTGTTTTCAATAAGGAGTATTTTATTTTAGTTGAGTATTCACTCAATTCTTTTTGTAATTCTTCATCAATCAATCCTGGGGATTGTTTAGTGAATTGGCTGGTTGGAAATGAATTTTTTAATATGTGTTTTAAAATATTTTTTATGTTTTCTTTCTTTACTGAATCATTTTTTCCTTTTTTATTTTTTGAATTTAATGATGCTTTTTTAGCATTTTTTTATTTTTTTAGAATATGAATACTCATTTTTTGTCATTTTAAATCCACAATCCCAAAGCTCTTTCAGAATGTAGCTTGATGTAACCAATGCTCTTAGGGAAGGAAGGTGCTTGGCAGGGGACTCTAACATCAATTCCTTTAGGTTTTTAAGGAAATCATCTGTCTTAGAATTTTGTATGAAAGGTAAGAAGGTACTTTTTCCAAACTCTGTTTTTAATAAGAAATGCTCAACAAAGCTGTTAAGATTACTGCCAGCAGTAAAAAGGAATGCTTGTTTAAGCATAGAGATTCTTTCTCTCTTAGTAGAAGCCCCCAGTGAGAAGAAGGGTGTCATCTGAGGTGCAAACTTGATAGGTTCCATAATGATAGTGGTTGGGTTCCTTGGCTTGGTTCAGGAAGTTCTTGCTTGGAAATAGATGTGCAGTTATCAGAGAGGAGTAAAGGTGTGGATTGTAAAGTAAATTTCTGTAAAGTTGAGCTGTTTAAATACCATGTTAGCTGATCTTTTGCACTACAGGCATAAATCCCCAACTGACCCCCAACTGATCTCCTTAATTTATCAATATCACCCCTGGAGTCTGATATCATTGTTTATTTACCCCTTTTTATATTCTGGTTAACTGTTGATATCTTGGCAAATAGTACTTCAATCTTGCTCAAACTAGTATCATTAGAAAGCCCTTAATCTCAGCTTTTGGAATTGTGCTGCAACTTTATATTTCAATACCAATTTAGTATCTTGAAGCGGCTTTGAATGTAGGCTTATAAAATTATTATTTGAAATAAAATATGCTAATTAACTCTTAAAGTATGATATTTTAATCAGTAAACTAAATTTAAAGTATAAATTATTATTTAGCATACTTCTAGTAACCAACTCAAAAACCTTTTGTTTAAATAAACTTAAGTTTATTATAACTTTTAACAGTTCTTAAAAAATGAACTTTATATATCTTAAATCTATCAAAACAAAAATGTTATTTTTAATCACATATAAATATTTGCTTGTATAATTAAAGTTGTATCTTGTTTTTATAGATACAATGACTAAGGCCATTTTTTATTTAGTTTAAATAAATTTTAACCTTTATAAAATTTAATTAAATAAAGCAAGATTTTGATACATTCTTTTTTATGTTTGAATTTTTTATACATATTATCTCTAGCATACAGTATAAAAAAATAATTTTATTAAATAGTTGTATAAAGCCATTTTATTAATATTAAATACTTAAGAATTTGAAAAGAAAAACTTTTACTCTCTTATAAGTTCTTATTATATATTTTCTATAAAATCTAACTTAATAATAAATTACTTATGCTAAATGAGATCACTGAAATTTCAATAAAAGTTTAGTTTTAATTTTAGTTTTAGTTTTTTTAACTTTTTACTAGATTTTTTATAAAACAAATCCAAAATTATTTAATATTTATTTATTAAATATGCAAAAAAGCTGTCTGCCCTCTTTTTAAAAAGAGGGATTCAAAAATTATTATATTTTAAGTTAAATATTTTTAAAAAAGCTAAGATTTTATGCAACAATTTAATTTCCAACAAAAAGCATTGTATCAGTTTTACTGTATTTTTATGTTTCTCTTTTTAGAATGATGTCATTTTTTACTAATCAGCTTTCAAGAAATAATGGTTTATGAAATAAGATTGTTACTAGCTTTTAATACAGTTTAATTTAGCTGTAAGTAGAAAATGCTTAATTTAATATAGGTTTTTATATTTTAAGGATTTAATAAGATTTGTTTTGATAAAATTTTTATAATTATTTAAATTTATTGATAAGAAAATTAAAACAAAATTTTAAAGTGTTAAGTAGCACAGTTAATAGGAAACAGATTAATCTAACAAATAATGACCCACCTGGCGGAGTTCACCATCAACATCTTCTAAAAAAAGGTAAGTATTTAAGAATTTTTATTAATTATATTTTTTAGGTTACCTTCTTGGGTTTCTTCCTTGCCGGCGGCTTCAGCCAGCTTTGTCATTCTTGGCGCAAGCAGTTGTGCGGGCAATTTGGTATCCTCTGCCCTGGCACACTTGGCGGGTTTGAGGTGGGCATACATCTCTAGGTCATCAACCCAGACAGACAACGTGGAAAGATTGTATGCCTTGAACTGGAGCCCCTCAAACACAGTTTTTTGAATATTTAATAAGCGCTTGATTGTCTTCTCTGGGGTGTCAGGAATTTTTGACATTAGTGCCTTTGCAGACACCTTGTCAATTTTGTCCCCAGTGAGGACGGCGGACTTCACCTTTGCTTTGACCTTGCAGTCAATGTCCTTTATTTTGGCAATTGCCAAGTTGAGGTCCTTCAGAAGCTTTTCCAATTCTCTCATTGATATTTTACTAACCTTTACATATGTTTTTATAGCTTTTGCCTCAATAAATTCTGTATAATTTTGATACTGTTGCCTCTTTGTTTATTCCTTTTTGTTTTCCCATTTACTACATTATCCCACATTTTTACCCATTTTTATATGTTTTACGCTCATCTCAATATGTGTTGTTTGCTTTGTGTTGGCATTGTTTCCTTGATTACCATATTATTTTTGGCGCTTGGCACAGCCCCTTGTGAAAATAGTAACAACAATTTGATTATCAGCTAAATTTGAATTAGAAAATTATAGTGTTAACTGTTTTTAGATAAAGTTATTACTGATCCAAATTCAATTAACCTATAATTTTCCAATTTAAATTCAGTTGATCACCAAATTGTTGTTAATATTTTCACAAGGGGATGTGTTTGAGTGCTAAAAATAACTGTGTTCAGGATCTAGATACACAACATAGTAAATATATGTTTTTATAGAAATAAGCTGAACATAAATAATATAGCCAACTATAAACAAAGAGAATACAAACAATTGAAATTCAAAATAAAGATAATAAAAATAGAATTTTTTTGGGACCAGGGGTTTATTGAGGCAGGGAAGAGTGATGCCTAGTAGGCAGAATGGCACGGGAAGGAAGATATAGAGGCAGTGCTGGCCTGGGGGGTCTGGGATTGGATGGGTTGGGTTTGTGGGTGGGGGTGTTGGTGGCGGGGGTGGAGGCAGGAGGATTGCGCATGATGGCCACCATATACTGCTCATTGTACTCCTCATCAGTCATTGACTGAATGGGCTGGTAGGTGGCTGTGGCACGGGGTGGGAGGCACTTATCCTTGTGTGATTGGTTGCCCATATTCACATGGAAAACCATTTGCACAAACAAGTCAGCCACTATTTGCTGACCAAAGAGAAAATTTTGATCAAGGACCCCAAGATAGAGGCCGTTGAAAGCCTGAGGGTGGCGCTCCTGTAATGTGGATCCCATGTTGGAGAAGACAACATCAGCCAGATGGACGTCTGCATGGCTGGCAGGGTAGACTGAGGCCTGGTGCCTGTGTCCCTGAATGGCCTTGAGGGCAGTGGAGCTACCCTCCATCTGGTGGCTCAAGAAAACCCGGTACTTGGAATTTGAGCCATCCCAGGAGTCAAGTAATCCACTGAGTATGTGACTTTACTGATAGCTATTGGTGAAATCTGGGTTTTTCTAATAGTAGACAAAACCCTTGGCTGAAACAGCCATAAATGCACCAATGAATGTCCCCTTCTTGACCTTCTTCCTTCCATTTTGGTGGCGCTTTTCCTTGCTCACCAAAATTGTCAAATGCAATCAATAACTTGTAGTAAGAGACAAACATGATGTCATCTGTTAGACTTGTCAAGCATCTGACCAGGGTTGATTCAATTGCAGTGTCATATGGGGAATCCTCAGCGCCATCTCACTGGTTGCCGGCAAAATTTGTAAGAACCCTAATCAAAACCACCTTTCTGTGCATCCAGAGCTGCACCATGCGCTCAGACACCCAAATGCCATGGTGTGCAAGTTGCTTCTGGACCTGGGTCAAGGGAAGCTTGGGGTCCTGCTGGAGGAGTTCAAGTATTATTGGGTAGGCCTTGGTTATCTGGGACTCTGTGGCCTTCTTTGGCTTCTTGGCTGTCCCAATCAGATTCCCCTTATTCATCAGGTTGTTGAATTCCCGCATTATTGTGGCTCAGGTGAATTGTAATTGGCTGGCTATCTGATCCCAGGACAGACCCTGCAGGTTGAGTGCCACAATTTCCTGAATAATTTGGGCAGTGATTATTCTGCGTTTGGGGTGCTGGGCGGCAGGAGCTGAAGCCTGATTGTCTGAGGGGGGGCAGGTTGGGCGGTGGCAGGAAGTTGTTCCAAATCAAGGTTGCCATCCTGATTGGTTGGTTGACAGGCAGCTTGTGCAGGGGTGGGTGTGGGAGCAAGGGCAGAGCTAGACGCTAAGTGACTCTCAAACAAGCCAAAGCCATATGGGTCAGGGGACAGTAACAGGTCAGTTTCCTTGTTACCCGCCTCAAAAGCTTGGGTGTAAACGGGTGCCTCCAGGTTCTGAGCCTCACCTCCATTGAAACTGGTCTGGTCTGGCTGCTGCTGGCTTGGCTGCTGGAGCCGTTAAAGCTATTGCTTGTAAAAACCATTGTAAAAAACCTAGGATAAAATCACTAAAAGTAGAAATTTTAAAATTTAATGATTTATTTTTATTGTAATCTCAAGTCCATATTTGGAAGGTTCTCAAAACCTTTTCATATAAATCTGGAGCATTGAAAATGGATAAAATGCCTCTGTTCCTAAATTGGATAGCTGTTGATCGGCTGTTAAATTGATAGTTTTCTATTTTAGGCTGCTCATACTACACATCTTGTGTGAGTTCATTTTGTTTTGTGCTTGCAGAATCTTGCTTCTAGATTGCATAAATTTTGTTTCAATTTTGGTCCTTCTGTTGGTGCCTCATATGAATCCTGCTTGGATTATAATATACTCCGGAATAGCATTCATCCATTTCACTTGTTGCGTCAGTTCATTTTGTTTATGGTTTGAACTACACTGCTTGATGTTTGATATATTTTTGTATAATGGGCTAGTTGAATTTTGTTTTTTGTTTGACAGTTCATTTATTAACCAAAAATATTTAAATTAATTGAATCCTGAATCTTGCGCAACTTGGATTTTGTTTAAATCTGATATCATTCTGTTTAAATCTGAAGTATTTTTGCGTGTTGCCATAGCTTTTAAAACTACTGTATTCCGGTTTGAGAGGATACTCTGATAAGTGTAACAGGATTTATGTTGCACCTGGTGGACAATAAAAGTGGACTGGAGATTCAGGGGCTTCCTCAGATAGGTGGGCTGATGGGCCAGAATTTTCTATTGGAACAGTATGAAATGAAAAAAAAACCAAGCTAAATACATAATAAAATATCAGAACCAAGATCAAAATATCTTTTTTATTTAAGAATGGTGATACATTTTTATGGGTGTCTTATGAATTTAAATAACATTATGTTTACTAAGCTCTGCTTGGCTATGTTCATATGTTAACTGGGTTTTGCTCAGTTCTTCTGGGCCAAGAGTTCCAGAGTCATGGTGCACCTCATGATACAATAATTTCTCTAGTGAGATTACATTAATCTGAAAGGCTGTTGATAGTCCAATAATAGCTTTGTTATTTCACATCATGTTCCCATTATTCATAGCTTCTGGTTCCAGGCAGGCATCATTTGAGTTTTCTCTAACTTAACAAATTGAGCTTATTTTGGAGTTGCTCCCTTATTGTTGACTGACCATAAAAAGTATGGCCAAACATCCTCAACTTTAGCCCAATAATTATAATCAGCTGCAGAATTTAACACTTCAGACTTAACAACAGCTTTTTATATTGGTCTGTCAGCTATGACATAAATAACAGTATGCTGGTTGAATGCCTTCATCAGTCTAGATTGATCAAATTAATCACTATCCTATGGTTTTTATTTTAAAGTGGTGAGAAAACAGTAAATTTCATCTGTAAATTATCATGATTAATCAGTTTCAAACTGCTAGCTGGCCCTGTTTGCTCATTGGCTAGCCAAAGAAAACATAGTTAGGCAGCCCAAGCGCCCACAGGATCTATGGACTCATTAGGAATGGTTCTGGGTTTGATTCTGATAACTGAAGTTTCTCCATTTTTACTGGAGAAAAGATATTAACAAAAATATCCTAGTGCTCCAGGTCATACTCAGTGGTTTTAGTGTCACTAAAGTTTTAGATGTTTTAATTATTGTCCTCTAATATGTGAAGGTGTCTCTTCTTCATCTTCCTGACGTTAGACAAACTTGTGCCCAGTTGGGCTCTTGGAAGGGCTGAGGGTTAGTTCTTCTTCACTGGACTTCTTTTCTGTAAAAAGAGCTCAGGAGTCTTCTTGGTGGGCTTCTGGCAACAGTCTTGGTGGCCTTAGGGGCAGGCTTCTTGGATATAGAAGGCTTGGCCCTCTTTGGTTATGAGGGCTGACTTAGGGGCATCTAGATAGCTCAAAGTTAGTATTTTTGGATGATAAAAAATATATGATTTATTAATAAAACTATTGTTTTTTACAGGATCTGAAATTCAGAGTGCTGTTAACTATACTTTATGAGTTTAAATGTTTTCAATTGTAGTAGTTAACTCTAGAATTATTTCAAAAGGAGTAAAAGTGGGGTTTCAATCAGACAAATAAGTAGTTTTGGTTTTTGCACTTCAATTTTGAGACTCCCTAAAAACATAAGCAAACATAGTGACATATTAAATTAGTTTGGCATTTTTTATAACTACTAGTATCAGCATTATTTACTAACTCTTTTTAAAATACAATATAAATTAACCCAAAAGGCTTGAAGCTTTACTATGTGTTAAAATGTGTATTTAACTTTTAAAACACTCATTTTAAGCAAAAAAATTACATTCATTAAAAAATTATGGTTTTTAAAGTAGAACATTGGTTTTTAAAAATGGATGTTTGACTTCTGCACTTTTGATTATTAACACATATTGGAGATTATTTAGTAAAATATTAAATTTCAATAATAATTTAAAATATTTTTATCAATAAATCAGTGCAATATGAATATTGATTTCAAGCTTTTTTGATTTACACACTCTATCTCTCTACTCAGTAGTTCACTAAGTAATCAGATAAAAATTCTATAAGCACTTTTTTATATACATTAGTTTCCAAAGCTATAGCGCTAAGTGAAATCAACTCAATAAAAAAATCAAAAACCAATTAATTTATATTATTTAACAATATATTTGGGTACACTTTAATTTGTTTACATCTGAGTTGACTTTGCTTAGTACCATAGCTTTGAAAACTACTATTATAAAAATCATTAAAAATACAGTAGTTTTCAAACCTGTTGAGATAAACAGAAAATCTTAGTCCAAAAACAAATACAACTCAGTCTAAAAACAAAATCAAAAATTAAATAATTTATATTAAATTATAATAGATTTGGATCCACTTTGATTTTGCTTTAGACTGAGTTGTATTTGTTTTTTGCCTGAGATTTTTTGTTTATCTCAACAGGTTTGAAAACTACTGTATAAACAAATGATTTACATGTGATTCTTAACTTTTATGATAGATTTTAGTTTATTTGGTCAATTATGATATGTTTCTGAAGCTTTTAAGATCAGTTAAATAGCAATAAAATTAATATTAACTGATATTTTGATTTTTGATTTCAGGGTCTCCAATGTTAAATTGAAAAGGCTTCCTGACTTTAATTTCTGAAGTTTTGAGTTTTCCCCTCTATTAAACAGGGTTAATAATGTCTATTTTACAATCCAGATTAAATTAATCTGTATCTTAAATTGCATTGATTTGGGCACTTTGAAAC
This sequence comes from Entomophthora muscae, assembly GCA_014839935.2. Classification (NCBI taxonomy): domain Eukaryota; kingdom Fungi; phylum Entomophthoromycota; class Entomophthoromycetes; order Entomophthorales; family Entomophthoraceae; genus Entomophthora; species Entomophthora muscae. The sequence goes on along the minus strand of QTSX02000031.1, from coordinate 81,654 downwards.
TGTTTTTTCTATTTTAGCTACTAATAAAAACATTTAGAAAAAGTCAAAATCAAGAAAAATATATAAGAAATTGGTAAATGTTTAATTAGAAAAAAGTGTAGGGATCAAAAAATCTATTGATTTGGAGATTTTGCTCCCCACACTTAAATTTAGGCACTTTCTCATATTCTGTGATCAATTTTGAGTAGGCTCAGGCCAATGATTTCATAAAGTTCTTCAGGAGCTTGCCATATGGTTTCATATTCATTTTGGCAAGTAATCTACTGCTGCCTCCAAAATTGCTCATATATTTGTGATTTTTTAACACTTAAGGCAGAAAAAGGCCAAAGACACATGTAATTGCTTTACTTCCTTGGCCCTAGTAAGAAAATAGGAATTCAATCTCTTCTACAATGCACTCATGCATCATCCATATATTGCTGTCAACCAGACAGCATTTTCTCCCTTCATTGAGTACTTTAAAACCCAATAGGTTGGATTATTCCAGGGAGCACACTTTATCAGAAAAGGTGGTGAATCAATAAACTGAAACTGATTCAAGCAGTTCAAGGATATCTTGTTAAATACCACCCCTCCTCTTTAAGGGTGTTACAGCCAATTTTTCACAAGCTTCTGGGTCAAGAAGCCCAAGTTTAATAAGATTATGGTACATCTTAAAACAAAATAGTCCATCTTCACCTGTCTTTTCAATGTATTTATAAAGAATAAGAATGCCCATACAAGTAAACCAAGTCTGTGGTCAAGTACCATGACATAACCAAGGCAGTCCTTGTCTACTATCCCAAGGATAGAAAGTTTGAACATCTTCAGGACATCTCTGTTGCTCTTTCAACTAATTATATAGCCTTTTTTCAATAAATACTTATTTCATTTCTATTTTTTATTTATTTTTTATATTTTTAACCTTTATTTTGTATTTATTCATTTTATATGTATAGTATAGTGTATGGAGCATATATATTATAGCTTAAAGAGGCTTATTTTGAAAAACTTGACTTTAGAGCTTTGTGTGTCCTTGTTACTAGTGTAAATTTAGAACCTAAATGTAAAAACATGGAATTAAAAAATCCTTGGTCCAAATTTTGAATCACTTTTGCAGAATGGCCTTTTTTAATTAAATTGAATTTTTTGTATTTTTATTTGAATTTTTAAAAATGCGGTTACTCATAGACACTTTGCAAATTTCAAGTTGAACTTCATATTTCCAATGGACAAAATGAATTAACTGGAATCAGATTTGAAGCATTCAAATCCATCAATAATTTTCATTAATTTTATTATGTTTTTGGAATTGCAGGATTTTCAAATCCAAGAACTAATTTTCAAATCATAAATGAATGCCACTAGTAAACTCACATATTAATTGCAGGAACTGAAATCCAAATTGAATGTACAGTAAAAAAGAGGACAAATTAATCCAAATCAAGAAGCTCCACTCTAGATAAAATCAAAAGAAAAATTCAATCTCAATAACCATGTTTAGAAATAAAAATTAATTAAACTTCAAAATTATATAAACCTGGAAAGGATATTGTATTATACACTTCAAATCACGGGTATAAAAATTATGTTACTATTCAAGGCAAAATCAAGAGAAAACAACTGCCCACAACTAAACTTAAAATCTAAATAAATACATATTTAATCAAAAATATATTTTTATTTTATTTTTACAGACAGACAATACAATTCCCAGCCAGCTCCTGCACCAGCGCGTGGGGCAGCCTGTCCACAAGGGCGTTCTAGAGGGTCCAAGAATAGACCCAGAACACAACTTGAGAGGATTAATACCAACACACAGGCCTCTCAAGGTGTCAGCGCCAGTCAATCACCTCCTGCTTCCTAAGCCAGAACAACCAGCTTAAATCCCAGGCAGAAGCCATTCTCAAGGCCTGCTACCAAAGTATCATATGCCAAGGTCATTAGGAATAATGCAGTTACATACACCTCTACTGTATACCCAGTTGTCACCTGGTCCTGCACTCTGGATCCCAGAGTTACCACTGCATTCCCCCACGTTTTTGATACATCATATGATCCATTGGCCACCACCAAAGAGCAATCTGCGCCTGTGATGTATTCCACTATTGAAGGCGCCACCACAAGCAAGAGTGATCCCACCTTCTACATGAAGGTCCCCATCACGTGTGTTGAGCCTGATAGCCAGGATGCCATGGTACCTGCCAAGGGCCAGAGTTGGTTGACAGATATTGAGTGTGAAGCTCTCTTCAACTTCTTGAACAGGGGAATGGCAGTTTGGGATATTTGTCCCAATTTGGTGTCACAGCCAGATATATTGGTGACCTCAACACAAAATACAGTGGCACCAGTTGAATTGCAAAATCTGCCAAGGCTAAGCGGAAGCCCAAACTACTTCAACCCATGCACATTGATGCAATCAAGCAGTGGGTATCCAAGAATTGTCACCTGGACTCACTTGCTGTCCAATTAATGCTTTCCATGAATTTTGGGCTTTCTGTCTCCAAAACCATGGTTGATTTTGGCTTCTCTTGGAAAGTACTGGGGACTTTTCCATACAATAGGAATAGCAAAAAGACCATTGAGGATTGACACATTTATGCTGAGACTTATCTGGCTCTAAAGCAGACTGACAACATTTATTTCTTCTATATAGATAAATTTTTGTTTTCCTCCTCACTCAGGTCTAGGCATGGGTGGGTCAAGAAGGGGTCCACAGATGGTGTAGCACATTGTGCAGCTGTCTGTTCCAAGACATATCCTATGGTAGCATTTCTTGGTCCTTGCAAGTTGGACCAGTATCAAATGATTAAGGGCTCCCATAATATCAGGACATTCCTTGATTTTCTCTAAACTGTCAAGGAGTACTTTTGAATTAATTACTGCGGCACAACCAAAATTGTTTTGCTTTATAATGTCATGCTCCACAAAGTGGATCTGGTTGATTCCAAGTTCCCCCCATCAACAAAAACAACCACATCTTCATCCACTGGCTTGCTGACTATCCAATGAGACTCCTTTTTTCTCCTGCTGTGATGCTCACAGAAGATGGGTGTTGAGGGCAAGAGAACCTCAGGTAAAATTCTGCCAGAGAAGTTAAAGGACTATTTCTACTGGGCTTCAAGTGGCAGGGGACATTAGGTTGCACTTGGATCAAGCCTAGGGCACTAACTCTAAAGTTGCTAGCACAGCAGGGAGATTGTCTTGTCACCTGAAGTAGTGAAGGCAACAAGAGAAGCAGAGTCTAAGTAGAGTCTTGTTTGTAGCTTGAGTCTTAAAGGGTAAGATCAAGCTAAAGTGCAAAGTAGTGTAGGTAATAAGGTATCTTTATTGTTAAGAAAGAGAGCTATTATATACTTGTATTATTCCTGCGCATTAACAAATGTGCAGGAATGGGGAAGGGAACTGAAGAGAGGCTGGACTACTTTTTATTCAGTAGTTGTCAGGATCACCTAAATTAACAGATAGGCCATGCACCCATGTTTCACCTCATGGGTGAGTGGGGGTATGATGCACAGTCATCACACATCCCCCTCTTGACAAGACTACATAAGGGAGGAGGAAGCTGATGACTGATGCATGTCTTCCTATTGCGCCAGGTACCAAAAGGCAACTCAGGGCATCAGGGATAATACCCTTGAGCTCAAGGTACTTCTGGAGGATCTGCTGCAAGATAACGCATACCTCAGAAGAGATAACCAGAAGAATAATGAACTGGTAGATGAAGCCAACAAGATCTTCTCAGTGGTACAAGGTTGGCAAGGTCTAGGCACCAGGAGAGGCCCTGTCACCAGCAGAGTCATAAATGAAAGAACCCAAGTAGAATTGCCTGGATTGATGGATGAGGTGGTCATGGAACCAACAGATGAGGCTGGCATCAATCAGGGGGATGGAGCAGATAACCAGAAACAGTCTCCAACTGGAACTTTGGGAGGAGACCAAACACCCATTTTCCTGACACCTGGAGGGTAACAACAGGAGGGAACAAGAAGAGCACTTAGCCCTGCAACCACCAGTGATTGGGAGGTGGTTGCCAACCAGGCAGGAAAACAAGGCAACCAAACAAGAAAAAATAACAATCACCAACCAGCAGAAACAGAACGTAACCAATCAGAAGATTATCCCAACCAACCAGCAGAAGCAGAACGTAACCAATCAGAAGATTATCCCAACCAATCAGTAGAAGCAGAATGTAACCAACCAGAAGAACCAAACGTCACCAACCAACCCAGGGGGTTGAACCTGTGTTGCCTGCCCTCTGCAGGCAACGTGTTGGTTTGTAACGGCTCCGCTAGTGGGAACAAGCCGTTACAAAGCCATGATGTGCATTGTAACAATTGCACCGCTGGTGCAAACAAGGGCTAATTACATAGCCCTTTGGTACCAGCGGTGCACAAAGGTAAAATTAAATTAATATAAATTTTATACTAATTAATTCCTCTCTTCTTAGATTCTTCAAAGGATAGTATCTGGGCTAATCCTAGAGAGGAAAATTCCCTGTCCAACACCAATTTGTTAGGAAATTCCCACAAGGCTTCTAGTTTACACAAAAGAGACAGAAAGACAGGAAATTCACCAAATTCAATTGACAACCCTGATAATGGTAGTTACGCCAACCTGGAAGTAATTTCTTCAGATGATGAGACAATTCCTGAAAAAAAGGTGTGTAAGGTGCCAACACCTAGGACCCCAACTCTGGTCACCTACCAGGAGGAAGAAGAGGTTCCCAACCAGATGGTGAATTCCAATCTGGAAAATTCTCCTGGCCAGATCAAGCTTGCAAGAATTAAAGCCAGCTCCTTAGGTCTCAAGGATAAATTTAAAATGACTTTGAAAGTCATTCCTCCCTTTCATGTAAGTAACCAGCTATTCTTCCTCTAATATTTCTTAGCCTTCCAACCCAGTCACTCACATAGAGGCATTGGGTCCACTGGCTCTGGAGCACATCAGCTTGGAGAATATTCATTTGATTCTAGATGATGAACCTATGGAAGATACATATGCCAAAGCCATAGCCATGGCTGGTAACCAGTACTACCATATTAATGAGGAAGGTCTCTTAGAGGCTCTGAAAGGAGAGTTGCTTGTTTGCCACCTTACACGGTATCATCCCAGGGAGGCCAGCAGCATCATGGAGGTATTTCAGGCCATAACCAGCGCAATGGGAAGAGTACCTGTTGTCTATCTCAGACAAACTACGTACTGGAAGGGGGCAAGGTACTGAGGACAACTTCCGGTTTGCCCAAAACCTGATCCTTGATGGGTACACCAATCCAGAAGTCTCCATGGACAACTTCCTTCTGTGTCTTTGTAACAGGGGACTCTATCTGGTCCTGTGTCATAATTCCTGGTCCAAGATTGAGGCAGAGGCAGGGCGTCCTGCCAACATGGCACTTGCTTGCCAAATCCTGATAACTAAACCTGGGAACAGGAAGATAGCCAAACTTCTGCTATACTGGCAGCTAGCAATGGTTTCACTGTTTGGAACCTCCTTGTCAGGCGCCAGGCTCATAGGGGTGCAGTGGCCACAATTCTTTGTAGACATCCGTACATCAGTTGCCTTGCTCCAGAGGGATCTCAATGTGATAGGAGTAGCTGCTACCTACCTAGGCCAGCTACGTAAGCAGTTGGTGTGTGCAGATCTTCTATGCACCAGAGCCAAAGTTCTTTCTCACAAGAAATAAACTATGTTTTCTCTTTCTTACTTTCTTCTTTTTATATTTTTACTCATTTTTTGTCTTTTTTATCTTTTTCTTATTTTTTTGTCTTTTTATCTTTTTTCTTAGTATAATAAAAGGAAACCCTCACCATGACTATACAGTCTTAGTTATCCCTATAAATGGGTGAAGCTAAACCTACCTCAGTAGGATGTTCATCCATAGGGGCCCTCTTAAGGTACTTGGCATGTACCCTATTGAGGATGTTTCCATGCACAAGGTCCTTAAGAGTGTATACATCCATACCAGACTTTTCTAGGACCTCATGAGGTTCAGTCCACAAGCTTTGTAGCTTGGTATGTTTCCTACCCAGGTGTTCCCTGTACATGAGGACTCAGTCACCCACCTCAAGCTGAGGTAGAGGGAGAAAGGCATCCTGGTCCCTAAGGAAGGACTGTACACAAGAGTTAAAAAGGTTCTTAAAGGCTTTGTCCTGTAGAGAAGCAATGCGTCTTGTGAGCTCAAGGACATCCTTTGAATAATTCACCTTGTTAGCCTTGGGTGGGATAGGGACTAGATAACCTGGGAGCGCAGCTTGTCTGCCATACAGAAGCTTGAAAGGACTCTCCATAGTTACAGTGTGTGAGGTAACCCTGTAAGCCATGACAGCACAAGTAAGGTAGTCATCCCAGGAAGAAGGCTTATCTGCTGCCAGCTTCTTGAGGATGCCTACCAGGGTGTCATTATCCCGTTCAATCATAACATTGGTTTCTGGGCGGTAGGAGGCAGAAGAAGCACCTTATATCCCCATAAGTTCATTCAATCTTGGGAGGATGGAATGGACAAAGTTTGTGCCATTGTCTGTCAGCAAGACACTTGGACAACCATGGCAGGCTATGATGTCTGTCAGGACAAACCTAGCAGTCCTCTGTGAGGTTGGACCTGGTATGGCGGCGCACTCAATCCACTTGGTTAAGTGACCAATGGCTACCAGGATATACTGGTTTTTCCTGGAGGTAGGGCTAGGTCCCATGAATTCTACCACGTCTATGTTCACGGTGTGGAAAGCATAATTAGGTAGGATCAGCCAGTAAGAGTGAGGAGGTGGCTTCCTATGAAACTGTGTGCACCTTGTGCAAGATTTGACGTAATTGTCCACATCAGAAGCAAGGTTCTCCCAGTACACATAGTCTTTCATGGTATCATACATACGTCTGGTACCAGCGTGGCCTGTGCACTTGAAAAATCAGCTAGCTTCTCCAGTCTCTCCAATGGTCTGATATATGGTAGGTAGACCTCTCCACAACGTTTGTAGAGTCTGCCTTTTTCTACCTTAGTCTTTCTTGAGAGTTTCTCAAGAACAGCCTTTAGTCCTGGGGCCAGAGCAGTCCACTTTTCTGGCTGACCTATGAGCTCATACACTGAGTCTAACTTGACCTGTAGAGATGCTACTAGTGGGAGGTGTGACAGGGCATCAGCATTTCCATGCTTATTGCCTGGTCTATGCACTACCTTGAAGTCATAGTTCTGCAGCTTAGCTGCCCACCTGGCCAAGCATCCTTCAGGATCCTTCATGTTCTTGAGCCAGGTGAGAGAGCTATAGTCAGTCACCACAGTGAATCTGGTACCATGTAGTTATGGCCTACATTCTGCAATTGCATACAGAACAGCCAGACATTCCCTCTCTGTGATGGAGTAGCTCCTCTTGTGCTTGTTGAGGGTGCGGGAATGGTAGGAGATAGGATGCTCCTCCCCCAAAATATTTGTCTAGGACAACACCGCACCAACAGTCATCATAGAGGCGTCTGTATGTAAGACAAAAGGTCGCTCAAAGTCTGGGTATGCCAGCAGTGGTTTGCTAGTCAGGACTTCCTTCAGTGCTGCAAATGCCTTGTCACACTCATCAGACCAGATTAATTCAGTGTCATCCTTTAGTACGTGGAACAGGGGGTTGCGCTACCTCAGCAAAGTTGGGTATAAACCTGTAATAGTAGCCAGCTATCCCCAGGATCACTTGTACCCCACTTACATCAGTGAGAGGTGGTATCTGGGAGATAACCTCAACTTTTTCTGGTACCTGAGCTATTCCTTCAGCTGAGATGATATGTCCAAGGAACTAAAGGCGCTCCTTGAAAAATGAGCACTAGGATGCCTTAATTTTGAGGCCTTTATTGTGTAGCTTGGTGAACACCTGCTTCAGGTGCTCAAGGTGGTCTGTGAATGTTCTTGAGAAAACATTAATATCATCCAGGTAGATGAGAACACATCTCAGCTTGAGGTCTGCAAAAGTACTATCCATCATCCTCTGGAAGGTTGCAGGCGCGTTCACCAGTCCTTGAGGCATCTTTGTGGGCTGAAAGAGACCTTCAACAGTTATGATGGCACATTTCTGTTGGTCCTCTTCAGACATGGGTACTTGCCAGTATTCTGACAGAAGATCCATGGCAGAAAAGCACTTGTCCCCACCTAGCTTGTCTAGGGCTTCATTAATCCTAGGCAGGGGGTACTTGTCCTTCTTGGTAATGAGATTCAGTTTCCTGTATCTATCACCACCCAGTTAGTCCCATCCTTCTTCTTCACCAGAAGGAGTGGGGAGGCCCAAGGGGACTCAGATGGCACCAAGAGTCCTGCAGCAAGGAGTTTTTGGATCTCTTCACCTATTACTGCATTTTTCTTGGGAGAACGCATATAGGCTCTCTGCAAGATAAGTTCTGCATTGCCTACATTAACCTTATAGAGTTCTCCTTCTGCACAACCCAGGTCTTCATTGGAATTGGCAAAAATGTCCTTGAAATCATCCAAGAGGGCCTCAAAGGAGTCTTTCTCATCCTCAAATAGGCCCACCATGTTGTCTTGAGGAATTATAGCTACCACCAGGGACTTGTCAGGAAGGCTGATTCCCAGTTCCTCCAGTCCACCCAAAAAATGGACGGCTGACAGCTCCTCATTGTGGCCTATTCTAAGGGTAGCAACATGCTGCCCCTTGGAAACCTTCATCACAGTACTTAGCAGATTGAGCAAGAGAACTTTCAAGGTTTCTTGTGCAGCTGATTCATGTATCCCAGGTGCAGCTAAAGGTTCCTTGTGTGAGACACCATTGATACTACTGATCTCAAGTTGTAGGCCAGGTGGGAGGTCAAGGTACAAGCCTGTGTCCACAGCAACTTGAGTCTTTGGGGGAATCCTGACAAGCTGATTTGACCGCAACTTGAGACCCTTTTGGTTGTCTCCATACACTGGTAAGGGCTTGACAGAGGCGTTTGCCACTCTGTAAGGCAAGCCCAAAGCACCATGGGGGTACCAGAGGCAGACATGCCATCTACCTGTATCTTCTTTGGACATCAGAAACGCATCTGATGAATCCTTAAAAAGCAGGGGGACAATATATCCCAGGATGTAGAAATGTCCATGTAGGTGGCTAATCTCAGTCTAATAGGTCCTGAGGAAGTCTTTACCAATGAGCATATCATATGAATCACTCTCCAGTACAACTGCTGGGTAAGTAACCATCAGCTCACCAAACCTCAGGGGGACACTGGAGTAGACACCATTAGATTTGATGGATTCTACACCAGCTGTGAAGAAGAATTCTGCGTATGAGATATCAGGCAGAAATCCTAGCCTTCTCACCAGAAGTGAGGATATGATGTTGGTAGGTGCACCTGTGTCTAGTACTGCTCGGATGGGTGTATCAAAGATGGTGACTTCAATCCAGGTGCACAAACGCAAGATAGGGTTGCACAGCTCCATGGGTAGAGTTGTGCGAACCCCTTGGGGGTTAAGAGCCTCTCTTAGTGAAGATAGAGCAGACTCCAACCCAGGTACTACCTTCAGACTGGTCTGTAGCAGCAGAGGAATACTGACATTTACAAAGATGCTGGGGCTATCAGGGTCATCCTGTGGGTCAGTGTAATCAGACTCTATGCTCTGAAGGAGGTACAGTTTTGCCATGGGGTTCTCAATAGTAGTGATGATGGCTTGGGCCAGAGCACGTCTAGCCTGTAGCCTCTCAGATCTTATAGGAGGACCCTTTGTACCAGGGATAGGTGAGGACAGTACAGCAAATATGCCCTCATAGCTGATAACTTTGGTAGGGGGAGGTTCAGGTTCTGGTGATGGAGACTCCCTGCATCCATCACCCTCTAGTTTTTTGACTCCTCAGAGTCTGCACCAGATGATCCTTCATGCTCCTCTGGCTCCTCCTCCTGAAGAACCACATTCACACCAGGACGTTTCTGCTGGAATTTAGAAAAGAGCTTCTTGTTACCCATATACTGCATTTGTTGGAACACCTTAATATAGAGTCAGTCCTTGAGAGCATATCCCTTTTCCTGGCAGGCAAAGCATCCGGCATACCCAGGTCTCTCATGGTAAGGTTTTTCCATGAAGGCACCCGCAGGGGTAGTGTAGAACACCTTGCACAAAGAGGAGCCCTCAGTCCTGTATTTGGCTAGTTGAGCCTGGAGATTTGGGAGGGTGTACAACTGGTCCAACATCTCTTACAGGTCATTTAACCCATTCACTTGGCCAGAAAATTCAGCCCAAAGCTTGGGGAACTGTGACAGGAGGGAGTGGCGGAGGGACTGTCTGGCGTCATTGACATTGATGAGGTCCTTCTGCTGCAGACAAGCTACCATCTGCCAAAACTCATCTGGGTATTCTGCCAGATTCTTGATTTGGTACTCCAGGAAATTGTCTCTGTCAATATAGTCCTTGGCCTTAGAGTCAAAGACCTTCAGTAGCGCCTTCTTTACATCTGAATACTTGTAGGGTTAGGGCAAGTACTGGGATATAGCTGCTAGGACAGGATCCTCCAGGAGGCAGATGCATGCCAGCCCTAGTTCGCGTTTATCCAACCCTTGGTTGGCCAAATCAAAGGTGGACAGCCACATCCTAACATCAATGAGGGAGTTCATACCAAACTTAGTCTTGAACACAGAATTAGGCTTGCAAGGCCTAGAGCGCAAACAAAACAAGCCACACAAGTAGAGAGAGTTCTCCCAGTTTGTAAAGAGGGCTGGTTGACAACCTCTAGGGGGTTCAGCCTCTGACAGCTCGCTAGAATCAGTAGAGGAAGTGTAATAGTACTTCCTTCTACAAGTCATCCGAGCTTGAGGAGGATCACTGCGTGGGGCAGGATATTCCTTGTGAGGCGGCTCCCTCTTAGATGGTTGGAAGGGTGGAGCAGAACCCTCAGGGTACAAGGGGCAAGTTCCCAAGGGAGTATGTTTGGCCCCTGTGGCCTTTGAAGTACCATTTTTAAGGATACTTACTATTGAGGGGTCATTCACCTCAGGCTCATGCAGGTTGAGTCTAGTGAGTCTATCACTGAGGGCAGAGATGCTCTGCCTCAAGTCCCTTAGCTCAACCTGATGGCCATCCCCTTGAACAGATAAGTGGGTGATTTCCTCAGTTTTCTTTGTGAGCTTGGAGGAGTTCTCTGAGGTGTGTGTTGCCAGGCTGGTGAGGATACCCATTGTAGTATCCCTAGTGCTAACACCCAACTCAGGGTTTCCTCAACTTTTACCAAGTTAAGGTCAAGGTGCCCCAAGGCCTCCTGGTGTGTGGTCAGGACCCGTTGTTGTTCCTTGCAATATTGATGCAGGATCTGCAGGTCCTGGTTCTGACCTTGGGAGTCGTGGGCTAAGGAGTGGAGGACTCTTTGGTGTTCCCCCAGTGTCTCAGCCACTCTGGGAAGGTCTGACTGAACTACCTCACAAACTGTGTGGTATAAAGGCTTGTAATTCTGCAAGACAAACCTATTTGACTAATCTGATAGCAGGGCTACGCCACACTGTGCCTCCCAGTAGAGGGATTCTGTCTGTGCCAGTCTAGAGTTGATTCTCTCTAGTACTGAACTGTGATCAGCAACTGCCACATATGTGTGATTTCTCACACTCTGAATGGACTCAGCCTGGGAGCACACAGAGTCAGCCAGGTCAGCCACCTGGTTGGATAGCGTTCCCAGACAAGGGTGGACTACCCCCGTCAGGTAGGAACCTACCCTACTGGGGTTATGAATCATGTGTTGCTCTAGGGGTTGACCACAGTTGAGAGCATCAAGCATTGCCCTCACATCAGCCAGCTGTGCAGTCATCTCTTATGGGGTCTCTGTAGATTCCTGTAGAACTGGGGAGGACACATGCACTGGAGGGAGCTCCCGGTGAAGATTTCCATCTTGAAGAACAGACAGGTCTGGATCACCTACTAGAGTAGAACTAGTGCCACCATTGTAGGTAACAGGGTTAATCTTGGGAATCAACTGGGGCACAAGGCGTTCCTGTGGAGCCCATGTGGAGTTCAAATGGGGTGTGAGCCTTGAAAGCTCAGGAAGAGGCTTGCTGGCAAGCTGCTGGACAGGTCAATCAGGTGGGGCTGACTGGTTACAAGCTTGTTGGCCAGTCTGGCCGGCCTGAAGGGCTTTTAACAGCAAGGAACCTCAGACAGGCACTCCTCGGGCTTGCTTGTTTTGAGGATATTCCTCTTCAGGAGCCTGTCTCTGCCCTGGTGGTTCTGAGGCAGGACTTGAGTCTACCGCAGGAGAAGAGCCAGCTCTGGTTTTGGCAGCAGTTTGAGAAGGTCCACTTGGTGGACTGTAGGTGTGACCAGATCTCAAGGTCACCATGGTTCTGATTAGTGGAGTATGGGGGTATAGATAGGAGCGTCTTGCTAACAGAGGCTAGGTTGACGTTGACGGAGAGGTCAGCAAACTGGCCCCCTGTAGTGAGCACCAGTGTGTGATGCTCACAGAAGATGATTGTTGAGGGTAAAGGAACCTCAGGTAAACTTCTGCCAGAGAAGTTAAAGGACTACTGCTACTGGGCTTCAAGTGGCAGGGGACAGTAGGTTGCACTTGGATCAAGCCTAGGGCACTAACTCTAAAGTTGTTAGCACAGCAGGGAGATTGTTTTGTTACCTGAAGTAGTGAATGCAACAAGAGAAGCAGTGTCTAAGTAGAGTCTAGTTATTAGCTTGAGTCTTAAAGGGTAAGATCAAGCTAAATTACAAAGTAGTGTAGGTAATAAGGTATCTTTATTGTTAAGAAAGAGAGCTATTATATACTTGTATTATTCCTGCACATTAACAAATGTGCAGGAATAGGGAAGGGAACTGAAGAGAGGCTGAACAAATTTTTATCCAGTATTTTTCTGGATCACCTCAATTAAAAGATAGGCCATTCACCCATGTTTCACCTCATGTGTGAGTGGGGGTATGATGCACAGTCATCACACCTGCCCTATTATCCATTTTGAATTCAACTGAGGAGGTGTTTGGTTGGATCAAGAATAAGGTGAAAAAAGGCCTCCCTCAAGGTGCCAAAGATCTTTTCAAAATTCTTGAGGTCAGTGTCAGGATTGACAATTCTTTCCCCCTGGAAACCCAGGCCCAAGAGTGGGATTCAAACCCTGACCCTGGATTCCTGTAGGCTGCCAGTCTCATGGACCAAGGGCCCGCCTGCCTGAGTTTTCCTGATACTTAGCCTCTGCAAGCTGAAGCCCTTGCTAAGACCCAAAATCAGAATACCAGCGCAGGTTTGACTATGGTGGTGCCCAAGGAGGAGTTTCTCAAATTGCCTAATGAAGGCAGAGAAAGTTCCTCTGTGAACCTCATGAACTTGAAGTCCTCTCAGGTAGCCAATCAGATTCAATTGCCAAAAGAAAACACGGACTTTAGGCCCAACCCCGTGACCACAGCTGTCAGGGATCCAGCCTTGGGCGGCTGGCCTGTTGTTTTCAGGGGTAACTTGGGCCGGGTTTTTTGCGGGCAATGTCCACCACAAGAGGGGAGCTAAATTTAAAAGGTAGGAGGCCAACTTCCCCACCCAAGACCATGGGCCAGCGGCCAGGATTATAGTGTCAATCACCCCTGTGAGGGTGATGTACACAATCCCAAACAGCTTGCCAGAATGGTTGGCTGGGAGGTTAGGCAAGGAAGCAGGCATAGGTTTTGGGGTCACAGGTGGTTCCATGGACAGGTCATAAGCAGGGAGATAGTTGAATTTCCCTCTGAACAACTTGGGTGTTGAAAATATCCACAGGCCTTGTTGGTTTTATCTAACTGTGGATTGTATGTGGGCCAGGGGGTCAAGTTTGAGTATCTTTTCCGGGGTGTATTCCTTGTATTCAGACTTCAGAGGGTAGTTGGTAAAGTGGACAGGTCCAAAGGGTACACCAGGAGGATGGAAAACAGTGGGCCGTGGGGCAGGCAGGCCAGGAGATCTTTAACTGAATTGGTAGACAGCAAATACAAAAAAGGCAATAGCTGTATGAACCAAATTAACATAACCTTTATTCAAAAATGGCAATAAGTTTGGAGTGCGGGGTCTTTGGGTCTATATAGTACCCCACCTCCAAACTTAACATTTTCCATGGGGGTTCATTAAGGCATTGGGAAGGGCAGAGCCAGGGGAAATGGGTGCTTGGGTCCAAAGGCGGCAAAATGGCACTCAGCCTGGGAGTTCTTTCATTGGTCAAGAATCTCAATTTAGCTACCTGATTATCTTGCTTTAGTGTCAAGGTCATGGGACTGGGCCGCAGGCCCGTGCCTCTTTCCTGGGTTGGCTCTTGTCATAATTTCAGGGTTACGCAAGGCCTATGAGACAGGAACCCCTGTAGGGGTAGAGCCTAACCCTGTTGTCCTAGGACTGGTTGGCTATTAAAGGAGGGCTTATAATAGATATATGAATAAAGCTTATTTATTAATAAAGGGAATGAGGGGATTATATAGTAATTCATTCCATCTTCAGGATGGACAGAGGGCAACATGAACAGTCATGTGAACATTCAGGAAAGGTTCTATTGATCCTAGTATATCATATGAGGGATCTAAAGAGATTAGGTGATACTGGATAAGTCTCAGAATAAGGTTCAAGTCCCTAGTTTCAGAGATATGAGCTCAACAAGGCAGACACTGGTTTGTAGCTTGATAAGAGGAATAAGGTATTATTATCCAGTAATAGAATCACAAACACTGCTGTATCTCTGGAAGTACTGAAGATTAGATCAAAGTAGAATAAGTCTTTCTAGGGTAGTTTTGCATGAAGAGTGTGATGGTGCAATAACATTGATAGGCTAAATATCGGCTAAGCCCGAATTGATAGCATCAATGCTATTGTATATATGGATTGAATTAGTACTAAGCATATCATAGTGAGATATATTAATACCAAAATTCATGACAAATCTCCCTCAAAGATCTCTCACTATGTGCTAGGAAACATCTGGAACAGAAAGGCAAAACATGAAGAATTGAGCAGGAAAGAAAGTAACTTTAGGGATAACTTATGCTGGTCCAGACTCTGAACAGATATAAAGAATAACAAGGAAATGGGCTTATGTTGGGCTCAGTGGAGAATTGCAGAAAACATCAAGGCAGTAATTTTATGTTTTAATATGGGCAAGTTAGCAGACTTACTGTGGATATTAAGCTTGTGTTGAGTTCTGGGCAAATTAAAAGAGAACATGATGGCATCACACTTGTGTTAAGCTTTAAAATAAGTAGAGAGGAGGCAGCAGGATAGTTGTTCTTGAAGAAAATCTCTTGTGCAGGATACTGAGAAGACCATCTTCCAGGAGATTGGTAGGAATTTTCAGCCAGGGACACAGAGGGGTAAACAGCTATCAGGAGTTGGCCCCTGTAGTGAGCACCAATGCTGTAATTTCAGGCTTACGCAAGGGCTATGAGACAGGAACCCCTGTAGTGAGCACCATTTTTGTCGTGTTCTGAGGCGTGGCACAGACACACAACAGGAAATCCTAACCTTAGGATTTGATTTGTACTAAGTCTTGGTTAGATGACAGGGAAGGCTATGTGTTTACCTTGTGGCTCTGGAAGATTAATCTCTACTAGTTGTGGCTAGAGAGAGGCGCGGAAGTACTGAAGACACAAAGACAAAAATGTGAATAGAACTTAATTTTTATTAGTGAATATGAAATGGAATATATAGTGGTTAGGAATACCACAAAACACTACCAGGACAGTAGGATCACTTGCCACCAGCATGAGTGGGGAAAGTGAGATGTGTAGAATCAAGAAACTAAACAATTGTATTTCCTGATTCAGTCATCAACTCATTTTGAGAGGTGAAAGCAAAAGCAAGAGATTTGTCTTTGAAATGGCCCACTGAAGGCAAAATTGATACATGGTGAATAGCGGTATTCATGACAGCTCTTGATTGGTTGCTAGTGTAGACTTCAAGTTTATGAAGCTAATAGTTGTCAAATCAGTGCTTCCATTAGGCGCTGTGATTAATCCTCCATTTGGTGTGATGATTTCTTTGGTTTAGATCTTTTTACTGCATGGGTCAACCTTCTTGATATCAGCTTGTAGGGACTCAATCCCAGAAAAATGCAAGCGGGCAGTCCTATCATGCCCCAAAGGGCAGGCGCTTTAACTTTATTTATTTGTTAATTTTTGATTGATTTAAATATTCAGTATTCTTAATATTAAAGTTTTTGAATTGAGAGTTAATATATAAGTATTTTAAAGTTAATTACCTTGTTTTCCTTTTGCAATTTGCATTCAAATTGTTGTTGTTGTTTGCTCTGTTGTTCACTATTGCTTTTATATATTTCTACTTTAAAGTTAGAATATGTTCACTATCACTTCCCTTTTGAACTCCTGCTTACATTGTTGCCGCTCTCCCTAGTTTCCACGTTGCTGATCTGCAACTTCTGCTGGGTTTTGTTGTCTCCTTTCTTTTCCAGGTCACCTCCATTTTTCTCCAGTTGCTCCTCTTCTTGGCTGCTCTCCCTGATTATCAACCCCAACTGGAAAGGTCTTTCTTCTATAAATAAAGAACTTTTGAAGAGTAGGCTTTAAGCCAAAATTCTAAGTGATTTCTTCCCTTCAATATTTTACAATTTTAAACTTTGAGATCTTAATTTCTAGAAAATTATACATTTTTATTAAATTCATTTTTAAGTTTAGCTTTTTCTTTCCTTAATTTCAATGGAACTTTTAAAACTAACAAGCCTTAGACTTGTTGTATCCATTGTTTTCCCTTAAGGAATCTTTCAATAGTTATATGTATCAATTTGCTGATGGAGAATAACCTAATATTGACATTCCCTTAGTTACAAAGTGCTCACTATTGAACACTTTATTATATCTTCTTTTATTAGGGTTCTTACACTCTATTACTCCATTTGTGACACAATATAGGTTTTTAGCAGGGTTCTGTAAGATTATTTTACAGACAGTTCCTAAGTTTTTATATCTTTTTAAACTTGAATCCTAATGCCTTACACGCTCTAGTCTATAACCCTGCACCATTATGGGCAAGACCTTACAGGTCCTGAAGTCCACAAGCCCGGCAGCCCAAAGGAATCCAGGGTCGGGGTTCAATTCCTGCTCCTGGGCCTGGGTTTCCAGAAAGGAAGAATTGTCAATCCTGACAAAAGCCCAAAATCAAGAAAATTGAGTGACTAATTTGAACATTCCAACCAATGAGAGAACGCTCAGCCACAGTGCCATTTTACTGCTCCTGTACCTGGGCCTCCTGGCCACCTGCCTTCATTTTTTTTGTAATATTTTAATGAAGCCCTTATAGAAAATACTAAGTTTGGAGGCAGGATGCTATATATGCCTATAGATTATGCGCTTAAACTTTATTGCCATTTTTGAATAATGATTATGTTATCTTGACTTACACAGCTACTGCCTTATTTTGTATTTGCCATCTACCAATTCAGTACAGAATCTCCTGGCTCTCCTGGCCCTCTGCCCGCAGATTTCTGTCCTCCAGGTGTTCCCTTTGGCCCTGTCCACTTCACAGATTATCCTTTGAAACCTGAATATAAGGACTACACCCCAGAGAAAATACTCAAACTATATCCTTTGGTCTGCATACAATCTGCAGTTAGATACAACTGTCAAGGGCTGTGGATATTCTTAACACCCAAATTGTTTAGAGGAAAGTTCAACTACATTCCTGCTTACAAACTCCTCATGGAACCGTGTTGTGAATAACAGCATTCACCATGTTTTGATTTCGCCTTTGTTGGGCCATTTCAAGGACAAATCTCTTGCTTTCTCTTTCAACTCTTGAAATGAACTGGCTTCTGCTTCAGGAAATATGATTGTTTGGTTTCCTGACTCTGCGCAACTCACTTACCCCACTCATGCTTGTGGCAAGTGATCCTACCGTCCTGGTAGTGTTTTGTGGTATTCTTAACCACTATATATTCCATTTTGCATTCACCAATAAAAATTAAGTTATATTCACATTTTTGTCTTTGTGTCTTCTGTACTTCTGCGCCTCTCTCTAGCCACGCCTAGTAGAGATTATTCATCCAGGGCCGCAAGGTAAACGCTATTGCCTTCCCTGTCATCTAACCAAGACTTAGTACAAATCCAATCCTAAGGTTAGGATTCCTGTTGTGTGTCTGTGCCACGCCTCAGAACACAACAAAAATGGTGCTCACTACAGGGGCTGTAAGCCCCTTGGTTATCCCTTTTGCATCTATGTTTGAAGGTCCCTTGCCTCCGCCTATTTGGGAGTCAACCTTGCCTGAAATTACCAGCCCTCCTATTGAGGAAGACATTACCAACCCGCCTATTGTCCCTAATGTACTGAACCTTGGGAATGGTCCCCGCCTAGTTGCTTACCCTATGGGTACCCCTGACTTGGAACAAGTCATGGTGGTAGCTTTTGGGATAGCTCGGGACGGGGCCATCCCTTGCCTTCAGTTACAGTTTAGCCGTGCCAAATACTATGAGTTAATTGTGGCCCCTCAGTTTCCACAACATCTCCTCTCAGCGGCTGGCTCTGCTGATCATCTGCTGTCATCCTTTGTACAGCCTACCTTGGCCCACCCCCAGATGGTGTTGGGACTCCACGTTCAAGAAATCTCGTCTCTACAAGCAACTGTTACCCATCATTGGGACCTGTTTGCTGCCTACCAACAATGGATTCATTCCCTGTTCTCCCTGATATCTGACAATCAACGTGATTCAGTCACCTCTCAAACACGTTTAGTCAATTCCATCAAGCAAATACGCCAGTCCATCCCTGAGTACGTTAGGGAGCAACTACATGAGTTTCACCAGTTAGAACAACCCTGGCGCACTCAAGTAGACTCCACCCTAAACGCTTATCTCTCCAATTTTGAGCGCCTAGTGCAACAGCTCAATGCATTCAGTGTCTATTCCTTTGAGCAATTGCAACAGGTAGCTGACCTTGCCGCCCAAGGTCTAAATGAGCTCAGTGCGGAATTTGATCAAGAAAGAGCTACCACTGCCACTGCTATTGCCAAACTTCAGAGTCAGGTGAATGAGCTGTCCTCTCCCAAACCTGATGTTCCACCTTCTCCTCCTGCTGATGATCTGGTGGACAGAGAGCAGAGAATCTGGGAAGCCATTCTGGAATTACGTGCTTCCACTTGTAGCCAAGGACGTCCTACTGAAATGCCTCAACCTGATCCCCAGGTTCTTGCGCTGACTGCTCAGGTTGCTGAACTACAGCAGGAAGTTGCTGCTTTACGTGAGGTAGTGACGGCTGCTGCTAGTCCACTTGGGGTTAACAAGGAAGATGGATGTTGTCCTGGTTTGGCGGGGGCTCCTCAAATCCACTGCGCTAGGGAGTTGATTGCCCTAGCTAATGAGGTGGACCATTTGAAACATGAGATCAGACTGAGTTGGACAGAGACGTACAGGAGATGAGTGAGCTGATAGATTTGGTAAACAACAGATTTGCCCCTTGCCTATCAGTGGGGCCATCCCTTACTTTGCAACTGGCTGAGCTCTCCACAGTTGTCACTACCCAAGGACAACGCCTAGATGTTACTGAACAACAGACTGCTCTAGCCAACACTACGGGTGCCAGAACCACCAAGACTCTGACAACCCTTGAAGAAAGTGTTTGACAACTGTGGGCTAGACAACCCCCCTCCAAATCTGAAGCTGAGTTCTCCCCGCGCATAAATGTACTCAATAGCAGCAATGGTGGTCCAACTCCCGAGGCACACTTCAAGCCTACTTTTAAGCAAGTGTTTGATCCTAAAACCTTGACTATTGCAGCCTTCTTAACTATTTACAAGACTGCTATGAGACAAGCATCAGATGAAGTTAAGAAAGAACATATTCTGACTTGCCTACACCCAACCTGTCAAGAGGTAGTTGTACCAGAGCTGCCCTCCATTGAGACCTGGGAGGACATGAAACAGCTCTTGATTGACAAGTTTGGTGGTGATCTTAGCCTGGAGGTGAAAAAGGATGCTTTCATGCACATATCCTTCAAGCCCAAAGAGACATTAGCTGAATTTGCCAACAGATTTTACATGGAGGGACAACAGTTAATAACAAGCAGACAATTGACGGTGCATGAAGCATATATGGCCTGCGCCCAGGCCCTCAAGGTGAATCAACTCCTATGCCTCCATTTCAAGGCCCACAAGGCTATGCTGTCCTCCATGAAAAGTATAAAAACACTGCTCCAAGATATGCATCTTACCCATTCTGGGGAAGTTGTTTGGGAAAGTTGTGCTGCTTCCAACTCTGGCTCCTCTTCTTGTGGCCCTTGTATCCTCACTATGAACTCCCAAAATCCTCCTCGACGTCAGGGTTGCCACAACTGTGGTCAGATAGGCCACTACTCTCGTGTCTGCACCAATCTGCGGGTTGAAGGAGCTGACCCCAAGGATCAGTTGGGAAAAGAACAGTCAACCTAGAGGCAGAGACGCTCTCAGTTGACAATTCTTCCCAGTCTCCTCCTACACCTCCACCTGCTACTGACTCTGAGCCTGCTGATGATGAAGCACCTCCTATCCTCCTCCTGTTCCATGACATTTCTGACAATTCTGATGTGGATGAATCTGATGTTGAAGACCATGATGCATACGGGTATTCTGTTCTTGCTGTCCCTGAGACTATTGCCGTTCCCTACAAGCTACAATCTGGGAAGACTACAACTACCACCAAGCCCTTGTCTGAGGCCAAAGCAGTTGTCTCCTGCCCCTATCTTACTCAGGCAAAATGGTCCCCTGTATTAGTGGAATCATCAGAGGAAGCCGCTGAAGTTGCAGACGCTGTTTTCAAGAATGTATCTGTCTCACTCCCTCTCCAAACTGTATATAAGGAGTTTCTGGGACTACAATGCATGATTGAGAAATGGGACAAGGAACTAGCTGAGGCACAGGATATCTTGGCTGTTCTGCCACCCTTTGGACGCACCACCACCCAAGTAGAGATATCTATCCAAAAGGTCAAGATCAAAGCCGTCCTGGACACCAGTTCTCCTGTCAACGTTGTTTCTTCTAAACTGATGAAGAAGCTTAAGCTGGCCCCTGATCTCAACTACCATCAATCCTATGGCACTGCTGGTCTCTCCATGACTTGCGCCATTGGTGTGTACTCTGCCAAACCAATGCAATTTGGTAAACTCCTGTTGGCTGCACCAGCTGTTGTTCTAGAAAATGAGAGCTATGACCTTTTGGTTGGTACCCAGTTCCTTCAGGAATATAATGGGATCATCAACCTAAAGGATGGTTATCTTTCTATCCTAGGGTACAAAGTCCCTCTGATCTTTGAAGAGCAAATAAAAGTTCCTGGTAAACGTTTGAAGACATGTACTCTGGAGTACCCCACTGGAGTTTTCACCCTGAAATACCAAACCCATTCCACCAACATAAAGTGTCCTCCCATGGCTTGTCCTGCAACTGAGGGAATCCCTCTCATGGCCATGTCTGCTATCACCATCCCCCCAGGCTCTCAGGCTATCCTAGACTTCCAGATATCATATGAACTACCTGAACGGACTTTCTTAGAGCTGTACTACCCTCTTTTTCTGGGGCGTAACAAGCCTTAACTTTGTCCTGGAATTCTGGACATTTCCCACAAGGATCCCATTCAATTACTAGTTGCCAACTTTACTGCACTTCCTATGACTGTATCCAGAGGACAGTTGTTGGTTACGGAAAGCTGTTAAATGCTCCTGACGTCTTGTCTCTTCACCCTTTTGGAACGTTTCATGACTTTAATCTGTCCAAAGACAAGCCTCAAGTCCTATCTCTGTTCACTGCCCAAGACTTCCCTCAGTTGTCCCCAGTCCAACAGAAAGAGGTGCTTGATTTACTAGACCAGTTCTCAGACATCTTTGCTAAAGATAGTACTGATTATGGGCTAGCCAAAGGTGTGATACATCAGATTGACACAGGAGATAATCCCCCCTTTTGTGTCATTCCATACTGCCGCAGCTGAGTGGAAGATGTGCAGGTTTCTAAGGAGCTCAAACAACTGCTGGATGATGGACTGCTAGCTCCCTCTCAAAGTCCCTGGGCTTCCCCTGCTCATCTTAAAGAAAAAGAATGGTGGACACTGGATTGTGATGGACTATTAAAGGTTGAATTCTCTAACCAAGAAAGATTCCTATCCCTTACCGCGCATTGATGACGCCCTTTGACGCCTTGGAGGCTCTAAGTTTTTCTCTGCCATGGATTTGGCGTCTGGCTACTGGCAAGTTGATCTCTCTCCTGAAGACCGTCAGAAGGCTGTACTCATCACGTCATAAGGATTGTTTGAGCCTACTCACATGCTGCAAGGGCTCTGTAATGCCCCGGCAACTTTCCAGAGGGCCATGGACTCCATTATGTGTGACTTGAAGTTGTCGTGTGTCTTAGTCTACCTAGATGATATAACAGTCTTCAGTGCAACTTTCACTGATCACCTACCCCATCTTAAAGAGGTGTTCATAAATATCTGAGAAGCTGGCCTCAAGTTAAAGCCTTCTAAGTGTGCTTTCTTCAAAGAGCGCCTTGAATTCCTGGGCCATGAAGTAACCCAAACGGGAATTTGTCCAATGGCCAAAAAGGTTGAAGCCATCAACAAAATGCTTCTGCCCACCAACCTCCAAGAAGTACAAGTCTTTCTGCGCATGATGGGTTACTATAGGCAATTCATTCCTGATTTTGCTGATACTAGCAAACCCCTGGTCCAACTATTGTGTAATGTCCCTTTCAAATGGACCGCCAGTCAACAGCAAGCCTTCAAGACTCTAAAGCAGAAACTCAAAGAAGCACCCATTTTAGTGTACCCTGATTAAGATAAGGAATTCATCTTGTACACTGATGCTAGTGACCTTGCTATTGGGGCTATCTTGGCTCAGCTCAACAATGAAGGTGTAGACCACCCTGTAGCCTATACTTCCCGTGTGCTGAATAAGCATGAAAAGAATTATGGTGTTACAGAGAAGGAGTGCCTTGCAGTGCTGCATGCAGTCAAACAATTCTGCCACTACGTGTATGGTACCCATTTCACTGTTGTCACTGACCAACTTTGCTCAAATGGTTACAACAACTTAAGGAGCCTGAAGGACGCTTAGCCAGATGGACTCTCCGCCTGCAAGGTTATGATTTCACTGTGCTCCATTGCCCCAGGATTCAACATCAGAACGCTGATGGGTTATCCCAAATGCCCATCCTTGCCCTACATCCTGCTGAGGCAGACCAACTGTACAAGCTAATTAGCTACCCTTCTTCCTGGGAAAGTGAGACTGAAGAGGTTCAACTTTCCCTGTCCAAATTAACTGAAGACACCCTCATACGCGGCAACCAACTCTTCAATAAGTTGTGGGGTCAATACCTGCCATATGTGCGCCCCAGTCTTTGCCTCTCCTTGGTGTCACAAGCTCATAAGGAAACTGGCCATGGAGGCATTGCCAAAACCTTTGACTGGCTTCAGAAGAATTACTTCTGGGAGAATCTTTGCCTGTTGATCCCAGATGTCATAGCTAGTTGCCATGACTGCCAACTTCAGAGGCCCTGAGCTGCTTCTCATGAGTTCAAATTAGTTCCCCCTCAACACGCTTTTCATATGGTTAGCATTGATGCTGTAGGCCCTCTCCCCCATTCACGCTCTGGATGCTGCTTTATCCTGATTGCCGTTGACCATTTCAGCAAGTGGGTAGAAGCTCTCCCTACTAAAGACATCACTGCTAAGACTACTGCTGCCTTCCTGCTACAGGATGTTTTCTACCGCCATGGCTGTCCTCAAGTGCTGTTATCAGACAACAGGACCAACTTCAATGCCAAACTTTTAACCTCTGTTGTTGAAGCTCTAGGAACTCACCGGTCTTTCTCTGCCCCCTATAATCCTTCTACTAATGGGGCAGTTGAGCATGCCAACTCAACACTGGTTCTATCTTGAGAAAACTCACCTACTCTGATGCTGCCAATTGGGATCTATACTTACCTGCTGCCCTCTTTGCCTATTGTCTGAGCAGGCATTGGATCACAGGGTACTCCCCCTTTGCCATGTTGTATGGGCGTGAAGCCACCACTCTGTCACTCTTGGGGGTTCCCCTACTCTCCTCTGATAAGGCCATAAACCCTGACAACCACATCAAAGACTTAGTCAACCGCATCATTGATATACAGGCCACTGCCTACACTTCCGCCTATAAGACTAAGACACTCAAGCTCTCTCCTGACAACGCTGGGCGCTCTCCCTTGCCTGAGTTTACTGTTGGTGACCATGTCCTATACTATCAACACTGTGTGGGTGGGCGCGCGCACAAACTAGACTCCCTGTGGATTGGTCCTTTAGAGGTGACTTTCAAACGAGAGTCTGAGTACACTGTAAAGCTCCTCTCCAGTGGTTGTCCTTTTGCCTGTGTATACGCCAAGTTCCTCCGCAAGTATCACCCCCCAAAGGCCAGTCTAGAGGGGGGCAATGTCGTGAATAATGGCATTCACCATGTTTCAATTTCGCCTTTTTTGGGCCATTTTGAGGACTAATCTCTTGCTTTTGCTTTTGACTCTCAAAATGAACTGGCTTCCGCTTCAGGAAATATGATTGTTTGGTTTCCTGACTCTGCGCAACTCACTTGCCCCACTCATGCTTGTGGCAAGTGATCCTACCCTCCTGGTAGTGTTTTGTGGTATTCCTAACCACTATATATTTCATTTTGCATTCACCAATAAAAATTAAGTTCTATTCACATTTTTGTCTTTGTGTCTTCTGTACTTCCGCGTCTCTCTCTAGCCACGCCTAGTAGAGATTATTCATCCAGGGCCGCAAGGTAAACGCTATTGCCTTCTCTGTCATCTAATTGAGACTTAGTATGAATCCAATCCTAAGGTTAGGATTCCCCGTTGTGTGTCTGTGCCGCGCCTCAGAACACAACAAACCGCCTGTGACCCCCAAGCCTATGCCCTCCTCCTCACCCAACCTCCCAACTGACCACACTGGCAAGCTATTTGGTATTGTGTCATGTCCCTCACAGGGGTGATTGACACTATAATCCTGGCCGCTGGCCCGTGGTCCTGGGTGGGGAAGTCCTTCTTCTACCTTTTTAAGTTAGCTCCTCTCTTGTGGTGGGCTTTACCCACAAAAAAACCTGACCCAAATTACCCCAGAAAACAATGGGCTGGCAGCCCAAGACTGGATCCCTGACAGTGAGTCAATTTGAAATACTACCTAATGTGGTGGTAGCTTTTCTATAAGTACTTGTAATCCTTCCTCCCTGTTGCAACCAACTTTCCAGACTTGCCTGCTAATGTATCTTACAATACACAGGGGGCGCTCAATGAGTTGCCCCTTGACTTATCTAACAAGTTGAATTAATCTTATGGCAATCTTGAATGGCGGGTACTTCATCCTAATTAGGAGCGCTACCAATTTGACTTGCTGATCCCTGCACAAGTTATTCCTTGGCTTCAAACCCTACATGGAACTTCCCACTATGCCGCCCCCTTGTGGCCTTGTGGCTTTTCCCATGTAGTATATTAATCACAATATTCTATAATAAGCAATACCTTATTCTTATTAGTCTTTCCTTTCTATTGGACTTATGTCTTCCCCAATTCCAAATACTGAATCCTCATTGGCGCAGTTGCAACATCCCTAAAGCTCTCAACTCCAAGCCAATCAGATAAATGGGCGCTCTGGGTATTATTCTTTATTTATTTTGTTTTATTAGGACTCAGAAAATATTAATTTTATGTAATGACTTGAAATTGAATTGTATTATAGACATATAATAATTTGTACATTAGTTAAATAAAATTATTTATATTGGATATAGAGACACATATTTTTATTATAATGCACTGAATATTGTATTGAATGTTGAGCTAACAAATAAATAAATTAAAAAAATATAAATAGATTAATTCAATCTAAAAAAAGTGAACCCTTTTTAATGCAATGGCTGTTTTTTAAAAGCCACAGATTGGACCTTGTGAGTCATCACCTGATCCTTATTAATTCAGTGCCACTATAGCCATACGGCATGAGAATCAATGATTTTCATGTATCTCTTACTAATTAGTACTTATGACATAGGTTGAGCATAGCAAATCTATTTATCAAATCATATTAAAAGGGAAAAGTAATTCAAGTTCTAAACAATCAATTATTTAAAACATAATTAGGGTGGACAGTTTGAGGCAGGTAAATAGAGCTCATGTTGTTTATGTATGTATTATATAAAACTATACTTGACAATCAACTAAATAAACAAGTTTATAAATTCATATTTCAATATTAAATGTGTTTGATCTATTGAAACTACTTCATTTTTATATACTGTCTAATTGTATATTACTATTATAATTTAAAAATTAAAATTAAAAATTAAAGTGCAAGAGAAAAGTGTTTATTAAGGGGATGCAAATTGCAAGGGGTATGTGATTGTTCCAGGGAATTATACCCTGAAATTAGATTTTCTGCTATTGTGTCCAATTGGGACCATGTACTCTTCTGTATGTGGTGGACAACTCTGGCGCCAATTGCTAATGGGGGCGTTCAGCACCCTGGTGATGGCAGAGCACTTGATAAAGGGCAATTGGGAAAGGGAGTTTATAAGCAAGTTCTTCTCTGGAGGTATGTAATATCCATCAAGCAATTCAAGAGCAAAACAGTCATACAGGATGTGCTTGACTGTCCTATACCCCCACGGTATCTTCAGTTTCTTGAGTGCCAGCCAGCATGCATCTATCTGGAGAGAAACATCTTCAACTTTGTTAATGTTTTCTTTTGCTATGCAGTTCAAAATCATCCCAATGTATATTGCAACGTGAGCCCTTTGAGAGGTATATATTTCCAAATACATACAAAATTTCTTGTATATTTAAACTAATCTATTTATGTAAGATGTGTTGGAGAATTTCAAGATGGTTCCAGGGGCACTATCAGGATTCACCTTTTTTTGGCTGCTATTCTGTTTTTATATTTATTTGTCTCATTGGCTTATAAGTAATATCAGGATTGTTCTCTTTCACTTATTCATAATCCCCTACTTTTCCCCTTCATTTTCCATATTTGGGTTTCAAATTTGGCTCTGTATAAGCCTAATTATGATCTAAAGGTTGGTTAATACTATTTTTGAATATTCCTTACCTTTTGCCACCCGGTTTTGAACCCTGGACCTATACAAGGAAGATTAGAGAAGTTGGCTCCAAAAGGCTTACTTTTACTATACACACACTTACGTTTTCCTTAAGCTTTCAGACTGGTTTTTCCTTAATTTTTGCTTGCTCTTACCTCCAGAGCTTTGCCATAACCGTCTTCTTCTCCTTCTGGTCTTCTTTACTTTGAGTTTAACTATTCTAAGTTAAATCTGAAATTATTGATGCCTTTAATCTCTTTTTTCAAGAGTTCTATAACCAAAAATGGTTATACTCTCCACCCCCAAATTCTTCATTCTACAAACAAAGCACAATAAAAGGCTTGGTTTTTTCCAGTCTCAACACTAAGTTGAGATTGTTTGACTTGCACCCCAAAAAGGTACTTGTTAGATTTTGTGGCTTGTGTTTCCCTTTAATTTTAGTTTTAGTTTTAACCTTTGGTCCCATGATTCCTTTTGACTTTCTTCTTCACCAGTTAGGTAGTTTTTATAGTAGTACACACAATTTAATTGTTGATAGCTTTAATCCTCCCACTAGTGCAGAACAATTCCCAGACTTAGAGATTGACTTTCTGACTAAATCATCTGTCATTAAAACTGGACTCTATTTTATCTTCTTAGGGTTAATAAACCGCCTTAGTCCTTATTTCATCTTGTATAAGCTTTTAGGAGCCTTAGTACAGTTGCTATTGCAGACCTTGCCCACCTTTTTGTATTTGACTAATATAAATATCACTGGGTTAAAAGCTTTAGTTTATACTCATCTTCCCCAGACCATGAGACCTTACAGGCACCTGGCTTGTATCCTCCCCCCATGCTTTGGTGAAAGATATCAATAAATGCTTGAATTTATTCACAAGAATTGTGCCCTCAACTTTATTTGACAATGCTTTGAATAATTCATTGAAAATTTCAGCTTTAATAAATTCAATTCCTATTATAAATTATGTTTTCTTGAGATTCTTTTTATATTCCTTTGTACTTGAAAATGGGAATCTTTTACAACATTCATATATGTATTCATCAAAATTCATTATTATATTCACTTGAATTTTATTCATTTCTTTGAAATTGCTTATTCTGCCTAAATTATAGGCTTCCCTGACCCACAGCAAGCACCCTGCAGGTGGCAAATATTCCTTATTCTTTGCTTTCTTATTTGAAAATTTGCTCCTGTTCATTTGGATTATTTGATTTATTTTAATTTTGATTTCTTTGAATTACAGGGGCTACCAATGATTGGCAACCCTCATATACACCACTGGGAGTGTAGGACGCCACCTTTACAACCTCTCCCCCATTCCTTGATGTGACTAAAGTAAATGTAAGTAAAAAATAAATGAACTTACTAATTCTTTTCCCTGCGGCCCCTCAGCCACAGGTGCCCCTTTGGCAAACTTCATGAGTGTTGGCTGCTCTTCATTTTTTTCTTTGATTTGATCTTCCTTATTTTCTGTGCAACTTGTGCTTCCTCTTGATTTCCTTCATTGGATAAATTTTCATTATTTCTTGAAGCGCTTCTGCTTCTTGAGTGTTCTTAATTTCTTTCATTTTCATCTGTTTCCATTTGAATATTTTAATTTCCTTTGTTTTTATTTGATTCTTCTTCATTACATTCATTTTTATTCATTTCCTTTGAGATTTTATTTCTTTCAATCAATTTTACTTTTTGAGTATTCCTTCTGTTGTTTTTTTGAAAATTCCCACAAGTTGTAACTTTAATTTTTGAAATCTAAACACTTGAGTATTTTCCTTTCTAGATTTAAAACTGTTTCCTTGTGTTCTCCTTTGACTATTGTTCTCAAACTATTATTTGCAATTTTTTTTGCTGGACCAAAGCCCTTCCTTCATTTCCTAACTGATTCATCACTATTTCTCTGATATGCTGTTCAAGATCAACAACCTTTTGAAGCATTCCTCCAATTTATTGATTAGGGTATAGATATCAGACATGTTGTTTGAACTACATCAAAAAAACTGGCTTTATAGTACTACCATCAATGCATGAAAATTAAATTATAGATAATAGTACATTTTATTGACAATTATTGCAAATAATAAATAACTTGCAATTATACATAAAATAGAATAACCCACTAAAAAACACCAGAATTGCATTAAACTAGCCACCTGAATTAGAATATGTAGATTATATTTTCCAGTATGTAACTTTTTATTTGAAACTAGTATTTTATTGATATCTCATATTTAATTGTGAATGTTTTATTGAATTTTAACTATACTAGGTTGTATTGCCAGTAATGTTGATTCTTTGTTATGTACATAACTCAATGCATTTTGCATAATAAAATTCATTATAAACTTGTCATTTTTCTTTTAATTTTAAAATCAGAATGTGTCTATATTCAGGAGCCATTAACACTTATTACAAATATTGATACATAGTGTCATTTTATAGCCTGTATATTTACTTATTGATAATGATTCTGTAAAATTAAGTTGGATTTTGTGAGATAGTAATAATTCAATGGATCAATCAATCACTGTTTATGTCCATTAATTGGCTGATTTTCTTTGCTGTGGCAATTGTGCATTTTCTGATAATTACGCGCTGGTATCTCATTGATTGATTTCACATCCCATCACACAGGCAATAGGAAACATGGTTGCCACCCCAAGACTGGATGTGGTTGGGGTGGAACCATGTTTCCTATTGCCTGTACAATGGTATGTGAAATCAATCAATGAGATACCAGCGCGTAATTATCAGAAAATGCGCAATTGTCACAGCAAAGAAAATCAGCCAATTAATGGTCATAAACAGTGATTGATTGATCCATTGAATTATTACTATCTCACAAAATCCAACTTAATTTTACAGAATCATTATCAATAAGTAAATATACAGGCTGTAAAATGACACTATGTATCAATATTTGTAATAAGTGTTAATGGCTCCTGAATATAGACACATTCTGATTTTAAAATTAAAAGAAAAATGACAAGTTTATAATGAATTTTATTATGAAAAATGTATTGAGTTATGCACATAATATCTAAAAATCAAGAGTTAATGTCTAGTTGCAATATTCTAATGCAATATTTACATTTTTTGTTCTTTACTTTATTATTGATAATGATAAAATTATCATGCAGCTAATTATATGTTACTGCATCAAATTTACACAATTTTATTAATTATAGGGAATGTCAATAATATAAAAGAATATATTATTAATTATTAATTGGAAGAAATAATATGAATTCTAATAATTTGTCACAAGGAAAGGTTTTATTTTACTCATCAAAGGACAAGTAGGGGAGGGAATGGGCAGAATGTACAAGCCATCATCTGCGCCTGTGAAAGGGACGGCATCAGAGATAGTGAGGAGGAAATAGGTGGTGGTTTGGGAGTCAGGGTTGGAAGGCGGGTGGCTTGATGGGGATTAGGGAGGCAGAGTTTGTTGACTGGTAAGGGGCAGCAAGAGCTGATTGCTTCAATTGCTTGAATTCTTCTTCTGTCATATATGCAGGCTTAAAAAAACAAATTGATGGGCGTGGGGGGAGGCAGGAGTCCTTTCTGGACTTATCACTATCACTTATGTTGCAACAAAGTTCCCAGACTTGCCTGCCAATGTATCTCACAATACACAGGGGACGCTCAATGAGCCGTCCCTTGACATGTCTAACAACATATACCAATCTGATGGCAATGTCAAACTGCAGGCACTTTCTCCTAATTAGGAGTGCTATCAATTCAACCTATTTATCTTACACAAGTTATTCCTTGGCTTCAATCCTTACATGGAACATGCCACCATGTCACCCCCTTGTGACCTGGTGGTTTTCCTCATATAGTATATTAATTGCAGTATTCTATAATAAACAAGACCTTATTCCTATTCCTGTCCTTTTTATTAGACTATTGTCTTCCCCAATTTAAATATTGAATTCTCATTGGTTCAGTTATAGCAGTGGTAGCAGTGGTAGGTTCACAATCTACCTAAAGAGAAAATTCCCCCATGAAAGGAAGGAGTATGGGATGTATGGGTAATCCCCACCAAGAAACCTTCCTGCCAATCTCCAAGGGGGACATCCCCAACAGGTACGTCATCTATCAGGACCAACTGGTACTTACAAGTGTATACAACCAACTCTGTCTTAGGCAGCGCAACGCTAGTGTCACCCCACCCCAATCAGACCTTTCCTAACACATGCTCAACCTCCAGCTTGATTTTTTTGCGGGTGATGTCAAAGAGGCTGACATTGTCAGTTGGCTCCACTCTACTGAAACTTGTCTCTGTGTATGTCAGGTACCTGAGCCTATGTGGGTTGCCACTGCTCCAGGCCGCCTTACGGGACCTGCTGCAGTTTGGTTCACCATCTGGGCCAGTCAAGAGATAGAAATTACCTGGGTGTTGTTCAGGGACACTGAAAAGTCCCGCTACAGTGAGACATTCTCACCCATTGTGGTAGAGAATCCCCTCCTGGCCATTAAACAGACTGGCTCTGTTCCTGAATATCTTGCCGCCGCCCCAGAAGCCGTAACCAACAGAAATGCCATGCTCCTTACCTTGATAGTCAATGGGCTAAACCCCCAATCTGCAAGTAGGTTACTGTAGGTTGTTGCACCTCCATCAATGACTGTTACAAGGCCATTGTGGAGACCAACAACCAGGCTTTAATGGGCTTCTGACAGACAAATGGTGCTCCACCCCAACCTTGTGCCACGCTTGGCAGTGCCCACAATCAAGTAAGCTGCTGCCAGCCACACCAACAAGAAAAATGGGGATCAAATGTCCCCGCAAAGAGGAACTTCAGTTAGCACAAATTGAGGACCTGGGAAAAGCCTGGGGGTTGTAGTTATGAGAGGTTCTACAACCCCACTTGACCCTCAACCTCAATCCCTTCTAGCAAAGAACCCCTGCAACTACAACATCCCCAAAGTTAAACCCCTTGATGTCTTCCAAGTTCACAGCACAACCCCATACTTCAAGCCAGTCACTCTCTAAATTAAGTAACTTGCTTGGCCTATCCCTTTTGTTTCCATGGGAACACCCACAAACTACTGATAGATACTGGGGCCAATCATACTATGGTTGATCATATGTTTACAAACGCTCAACAACTAGACCAAGTACCAAGCAGATTCAAGGCAGTACAAGTAGCTGATTCCCGTAGAGTGACAATCACCCATGAGACAATACCCTTCTCTGTGAGAATGAGGAACGTCCAGGTTAAACTCTTGGGACCAATCATGGCAGGGCTCAGCCACAATGTAATTGCTGGCCTTGACTGGCTGCGTTACAAATGTCCCTACATCAACTGGGATACATCTGTTATCACCCTTAATATAAATGGGGTGGGCTTCCAGATATCTCTCGTCAAAATAAGCAAGTTGCTTCACAATACCATGTTTGTTAGAATAACAGAAACAAGCTTCTATGATTTCAAGGGGGGAAACTGGACTTCACTCAATGCTCAGTCAAAGTTATCTGTGCAGAACCACCTGCAGCCCTCCCCTTAACTACACCACCTCCACCAGCACTTACTACTCTCCTCAAGTAGTATAAGGACGTTTTCAGTGAAACACTAGAGCAACTACCCCCTCCCTGGGAGATCCAGCATGCTGTACAGCTACAAGGGCCTCTTTCCAAGGCATGTCTCCTCTATTGCTTGACACAAAAAGAAGATGAAACTCTCTGCCATCACCTTGTAGACGCACTTGATAAGGGCTTTATACGCCCCTTGCTTTTGTCATGTGGGGCTGCTGTCTTCTTTGTAGCCAAGAAGGACAGGTCCCTTTGCTAAGTCACAGATTACTGTGTCCGAAATGAGGTGACCGTCAATAATAAATCCCCCTGCCGTTGATTGACAACCTGTTTGACACACTTGCAGGAGTGAAGGTCTTTAGCAAGATTGATCTCACCGCAGGGTACAACCAGGTCTTCATTGCACCAGGGGATGAGGCAAAAACTGCCTTCTGCACACGCTACGGGTTGTTTGAGTGCCAGGTCAAGAACTTCAGAATGACCAATGCTCCTTTCACCTTTGCCATTTCAATGAATAAAACATTTGATGATTTGATTGGAAGGTGTGGTTGTGTACCTTGACAACATTATTTTCTTCAGTCAAGATCAAACCATGCAACTCCAACACCTCTGTGCTGTCCTTGACAGCCTTTGGAAAAACCAGTTTGAGGCTAACCCCTTCAAATGTGAATTCCTCAAGTTGGAGCTCTTGTTCCTTGGGCACACCATTTCTGCCAAAGGGATAAAGCCTGGCCCTGCCAAAATCAAGGCAATCACCAGCATGTCACCTCCCATCAATGTAGGTCAGGTATGTACCTTCTTAGGCATGGTTGCCTACATGTGCAAGTTTATTCCCAATTGCAGGGAGCTAATTGCACCCCTCACTGAGCTCCTAAACTCTAAACAGTGCTTTCATTGGACCCCTGCCAGAGATCAAGCCTTTGAGACGTTGAAGCAGAGGCTTACAACTGCACCTGTATTACAGTTTCCAAATTGGAACTGCCAATAAAAACTTGAGACTGATGCCTCTGACAGGACCATAGGGGTTATTTTACAGGTAGAAACTGACAAGGGTGTCTCTCTTCCCGTGGCATAAAAATCCAGGAAGCTCACTGACTCAGAACAATGTTACCCAATTCATTACAAGGAGTTAGTGGCAATTGTGCACTGCATCAAGAAGTGGCACTGCTACTTAGAAGGGGCCACCTTTTCACCCTGTGTTCTGATGATGTCAGGGATCCACTCATTGAAAAGTCTCTCTCCAATCAAATGAAGGTGAGCTCCCAAGTTGAATTTGACTAGAGTGGGCCCTACTGGAATCCCTATCATTAACATGTGCAAGAGATGACCAAATAAGCAAAATCTCTCCAAAAAGGGAGTGAAGTGGTTAACAGGTAATAGACTCTGGTATACCCAAGACCAACCAGGGGGCCTTAGGGTGGATTATAGGAGGGAATTGTGCTGTTTCTATGTATGGAGCATGGCGGCAGCATGGACTAAAACAATACCAAATTGAATCTTCTGATTTATCTGTGGGGGTTAGTTCAGGAGTTTTGAAGTTCACATTGGCTTGCCCATAACTGATTAACACACAAAAAGCCCATGCAAGGAAGATGAACTTCATGCTGTTGAAGGAGGAACTTTTTGAATCTACTATTCAAGTTTAGATGTTTAAAATATATATTGGGTTGATAGGAATAAGAGAAATTGTTGGAGAAATTTTCTCAAAGGAAAATATCAGAATAAATACTGAAGTAAATTGGGGAGGGAATATAATGGTTACCAGGAAGTCCTGCAATTTTAAGGTAAAAAGTATTTCTTTTCAGGTCTGCAGCAGGCTGCAGGCTGCAATGCAAGAAGAAGAAGTAATTTGGGTTACTGCATTGCAGTGTTCTTCTGTGCTGTAATTGCGGTTGTTTTTTGGGTCTAGATGAATGGTACTTCCATGGCTTGGTTGATTTGAATCCACTGATTGGCTTGCTAGTTCCCCTAAATATTGTTAGTATGGAGTTTTTCATTTAATTTTTGTTTGATTGGTTAATTTGGTGGTTTCAGAGCTAATTTGAAACACTCTTCTGTTGCTGTTGTTGCGTCCTTCATCAGTTATCTGAGTTTTCAAACTTATAATAGAATTTATGTTGCAACTAAACCAATGAGGTTCCAGTACTTGGAATTGGGAAAAACAACAGTCCAATAGGAAAGGACAGAATAATAAGAATAAGGTATTATTTATTGTAGGATATTGAGATTAATATACTAATGGGGAAGCCACAAGGACACAAGGGGGTGGCATAGTGGGGAGTTCCATGTAGGGTTTGGAGCTGAGGAATAACTTGTGCAGGGATCAGCAGGTCAAATTGGCAACGCTCCTAATTAGGATGAAGTGCCTGCCATTTGACATTGCCATCAGATTCATTCATAACGTTAGATATGTCAAGGGGCAACTCATTGAGCGCCCCCTGTGTATTGTAAGATATGTTAGCTGGCCAGGTTTGAATCTTGGTTATAACATTTATATTATTGGAATCCTTAAAGCTTTTTATTTTGCTTTTACACTCAATAGAGCATTTGTTGATCAATTTTAAATATGTATTTGACTCAATCTCCTTAATTGACCCATTATTAATCTTATTTCTTGTTTTTAAATTTAAAAATGCTGTTTCAGTCTCATTGTTCCTAATCTTTTGTCAAGTCTTTAATTGAGTATTTGTGAAAGGGATAGAATTCCTTACAGACAGACCACAAGTTGTTCCAATATTTTAGCATGCAGTCCCACTTGACATGCCGCCAGGCAGGCTGGGTCAAGCGCCTATCTCCTTACCAGTTGTATATCAAATACAAGCCTGGGAAGGAGCTTGTCACAGCAGATGCCCTCTCAAGGCTCTATGTGGCGCCCATCACCAGGGACAATGGTTTGGACCCCAATTAGCCAATGCTTTACCTTTGCCCTGATGCAAACTTCTATTAAGGCCTTAATTTGGTAACCATCTCCAAACTGAAGGACAATGAAACTCAATTCACCACCAATGCAGGCAATGTCTGCTGCTGCGCAGAGACAGGAAAAAAGACACCCTATATTCCCACCACACAGCAAGGTGACATCATACTGCACTACCACTGCACCTTGGTCCATGTCAGAGGATGTTAACCTCTTTGAAATCATGAAATGTAAGGTTTGGTGGCTGCGTATGCGCACAGATATCTTGGATCTCCTCAAGACATGTGTTATGTGAGAAGAACACATCAAAGCCTGCACCCCCAAGTCTGTCCTATCCATTAAGGCCATGGAACTCTTTGAGCAGTGGGCCCTCAACATTGTGGACCTCTTCCCTAAGACAGACTTGGGAAGAAATACATCATCATAGCCATTGACTACTTCACCCGCTGGCCAGTGGTGTGGGCAACCACTAATCACACTGCCATCACCATCACCCGCTTCATTAGCAAGTAAATTGTGGCCTGCTTTGGGCAACCCAAACGCCTCATTACAGATGGTGGCCCTGAGCTTGTTGCGCATGTCATGAAGACATACTGCGCCAAGAATTCCCTTCAGAAAATAGTCCCAACCCCATACCACCCGCAAGTCAATGAACATGTGGAACAATTAATGGTTTGCTGGTCTAACTGATTGCCAAACTCTCACAAGAACATCCTAATACTGCGTGGACTGAACACTTGTCCACTGCTCTACTCATCTTGCAAGCAAGAATCAACACAAGCACTGGGTTCAGCCCCAGCAGCCTGGCCTTTGGGACGCCTGATAGCTTGACAGGAGTAGAACAAGGGAAACTAGAATCCACAGTATCTGCAAAACCCCCTTGTTGTCTACCCCTTCTCTGAGCCAGTGGCGCGCCAAAGCCCGAGAAATTGAGCACAAATAAATTGAGGGAGGGACAAAACACCTCAAAGCCAGATACGCTGTAGGTGACCCCGTCTACACCTTCAACCCCAATTCAGCTAAGTTAGAACCCAACCACTCAGGGCCCTTCAAGATAGCTGTGTCCTATGACAACCACACCTATTAACTTGAAGATGCCCAAGGAAACACCAAAAAGCTTCACCATAATTGCTTGCGCCCCTGCCGCGCCATCCCCACACAAAAGTTGTTTGTGCAGACCTTCCCATATCTCCTGCAAACTCTGATCCTGGTTTCTGACAACAAGCAGGGGGAAAGGGGGGTGTTACAACAAAGTTCCCACACTTGCCTGCCAATGTATCTCACAATACACAGGGGACGCTCAATGAACTGTTCCTTGATATGTCTAATGACATGGACCAATCTGATGACAATGTCAAACTGCAGGCACTTTCTCTTAATTAGGAGCGCTATCAATTCAACCTGCTGATCCTGCACAAGTTATTCCTTTGCTCTAATCCTTCCATGGAACATGCCACCCCCTTGTGGCCCGGTGGCTTTTCCCATATAGTATATTAATTGCAGTATTCTATAATTAGCAAGACCTTGTTTTTATTATTCCTGTCATTTCTATTAGACTGTTGTCTTCCCCAATTAAAACACTGAATCCTCATTGGTTCAGATGCAACACTTACATAGAAGATGATGAGATCTGATAAGCCCTGGAAAAATATGGAAGAGAAAAGCTCATACCCCTTCTCAATTTGGGTGCAAATTTCATTGTATGTGCCAGCTTTAAGCGCCTGAGAGCTGAACCAAAATTGTAAAGACATACATCTGCAAGATGCATGTCAGCGTGGTTGGTTGGGTAGAACCAACAGGTATGCCCTACAGCCCTAATTTCTTTGGTTGCTTATTCCTGCTGCTCCATCTCTACACTCAGTACAACTGTGTACACAGCTTGTTGGGCAGCCCACTCCTCCAGCATGTCCTTGAGCTCCATCTGGTATGCATACCCATCTGTAGTGTTTGATATTTCTGAGTAATAATTGACACCCAATGGGGAAACTGCCAGTAAGACCTCAACAAATTGATACAAGATTGGGCTGTGCTTGTAGATGTCAGATTGGATACGCTTTTCTCCATAGTCTCAAATACTTGCAGAAACCTTGAAATATTTTAGGAAGCGCACTGGCACATTTTGTGTTACAAAAATGCCTTGGAAAACTCTACTGCTTTCCAATATCCCAATGCTAGTTTTATGACTCTTCTAGCTGCTCTAGACAATGAGTTATGGCTTCTTAAAGTTTGGCTGCCAGCCAAACTTCCTAACCAGTGCAAAAATGACAAAAATATGCAACCAAGGCAAAAAAATTGATGCAAATCTTAATTCAAGCATAACTCAGCAACCACTGGAAGGATTTGGACATCCAAACACGCATTTTGAAGCCAAATACCAGGAGAGTTGATATGTGCCATGTTTTGAAAAAAAATGCATGCAAAGCCCAATGCGCAGAATTTTACAAAGAAACATGAGTCATGTAGTTCAGAAGATGCCCCAAACTCCCAGCCTGATGCCACCAGCAGAGTCCCTAAGACTTTCTAGAATATTTAAAAGATTCTAATAAATCAAATGTAATGGTATATAAAGGTGTTGCTCATAATGATCCCCTTGTGATTATTCTAAGTTTAGCCCAATAAAATAAGTTGAATTTAGTTAATTTTGAAAGGTTCATATTAAATCTATGTAAGCTGTTTCTTATGGAGACCCGTCAAGACCTACTGGGCCCTGACACATATGACAAGATGATGACGTCATTGTGCGTACTTATTGCCCTCCCTTTTATAAACTTAATAATGGTTGAATTGTATGGGTTGGTATCCACCAAACTGGGACTGCTGAGAACTTGATTGGACAAGATTCTAGCAGCAACCACAACTCTGTGCATCCACAAATTGACTGTTCTCTTATTTGTGAAAATTCCATGAAGTCCCAGTTGGAGACAAACCTGGACCAGGAGCATCTGCGGGTGTCAGGATACCAAGAGTACTGTGGAGCTCCAGCAGGTGAGGGAGGAGTCAAAGCAGGTACTGGCATGGCCCACCAGATGATGGGACCTAACTTTACCAGGTAGGAAAGGGCCTTCCCAGCCACAGCCCAAGGTCCAGCTGCTGGCAAGACAAAGTCAATCAATCCTGTGAGTGCAAGATAAAGCACTCCCATAATTGACTACTCTGGCCAGAGGCATCAGAAGTGGGGGGGGGTTGAGATGGTTGGTTTGGGTGTCGGGGGCGGTTCCATGGGGACCAAGTAGGCAGCAGGATTGTTGTACTTCCCATTGAAGATCAAAGGGTATATGGTGATTGCTTTGCCGTCACAGACAATTTGGTAGGGTTCCTTGGGTGCGTTTGGGAAGGTGTACCACTGCAATTCCTCCAAAGTTCCAGGGTTTGTGGTCAGGATTTGGGGGATACTCAGTGAAATGCACAGGGCCAAATGGTATGTTGGGTGAAAAGTAGTAGTCAAAGGCTTCGGGTTTATCAACTGGAGTCTGACTATCTATCCCAGTAGAGGGGTGCTGACGCTTGGGTGTATGCATATGGAAGAGTATCAAAAATAGGTATGGAAACAAATTGATGAACCAAAGGTTCATAACAACTTTATTTGGTAAGGATGACAATACAGAACTTTTTCAAGTGCTTCTGATTTATATACTTACTCACATGCAGGTGCCTCTGGGTATTCTTCTGATTCTATCTGTGTGGCAGGGCTTGGCATTTCAGGTTCTTCTGTTTGGTTGGCTGCTTCATGGTTATTTTTGGGGGTTTTATGAACAGTTTTTTGGCTTTTTGATGGTCCATCTTGGCTTGGCTGGTCATTGATTTTGGCCGGTTTGGCTTCTGGAGTTTTGGGGTTTTCCCAATTTGATCACCATTTTTGGACTGGCTTGACAGGCTCTCTTGAGCCCAAAAAAACTTGATTAAAAAGGGGTCCCCAATTAGGGACCCCCAAATTACTTAATGGAGGGTGAGCTTGATCTGGGTTTACTGGGCAGCTAAAAATAGCCTGCCCAGGCCCAGCCAAACCCACCAAGGCTTGGGCGTAGCTTTTGGGGCCCAGGACAGGCCCCTCAGCTGCCACCAGAGCAGGAATGATTCCTGCACATGGATTTGCTTTGAAAAGCAAAAATCCAGGTGTGGGCAAACCTCCCCCACCTGCTAGCCCCGCCTGGTGGCTAGGAGCAGGTTTGATTCCCAACCAGGGCCTCAAAGCTGTTACTTTTTTAACAGTGGATCACATTCTATGAGGGTCATCATAAGGGGATGGGCTTTTTCATCATCAGTTGAAGTACATGCACAAGTTGGGGTCTTCTTGGGAGGGAGGCCACAGTTGGCATGGGCTTGCAGGGTTGCTACCCAAGTGGATTTTAAAAGCCCATTTTTGCTGCAATTTCCCCAAGGGACATAAGCTTCCCTTGCTTCTCAATCATTTGAGAATAATTTATGGGGTGATTAGCCTTCTTTTGCATCTTTCAGGATGATTAGCTGGAGGTGGGATGTGTCTGTCTTGGTAACCAAAAAGTGTCATCTGATTGGCTGTTTCTGGATTCTGGCTTCCCTAGGTGATCCCTTGGCTCAATTGGCTGATTCTGGATGCTAGTGTTGATACATGATTTGGGTTGACAGCTGCCTGTGTGTGATGGGCAAACAGGGCCATGCTTGAGGACATGGGAGAAAAAACACACTCTTGGGTAGTGCTTGGGGAGGGGCATTGTAATACCCTAGAATGGTGGGCACCACTTGGAGTATGTATGGTAGCAAATTAGAGAACTGGAAACCCGTCAAGGCGGTGATTATGGGATACACCGTCATTAGCCAGCAAAATACCTTGGCGTGGATGTTGAAATGCCCAAAGCTCCTGGAAAAGTAGGTGAGGATGTAGTAAGCAGACGTATACATGGCTATGGAGAGTGTCAAATGGGGAGATACCAGAGGCAGCTAGGGTCCAGTGTTTGACAAGTTAAGTTGGCCAGGGTTGTGATATGGGTCATAACCTAGTCCTTCTGTGGAGGGGCCAAAGAGCTCTGAACTCTGTTGGTAGCCTCCAATCCCAAGGCAAGCTGTGAGCACAACTGTGAAGATGAGGTGATTCATCTTCACTGGGTTGGAGGGTTGTCAGGGGCTTGATCTGTAAGTTTAACTGTAGTTGGAGTTAGAAGTTTCACTTTATTGAGGGTATTAGTCTCAATAATAGCACAAGCTATTACTGAGGGGAGATCCTTTATTTATAGTGGGCCCCACTTGCAAAGTTTTGCAATTGGGAGTAAAAACAGGGGACTGGAGTTCCCAAAAGTTTGGTCATGGGAATTGGGAATTGGTGTTTGAAGGGATGGCCAAACCCTTGTTTCTGGGAAATCTGTTGGGGTTTTAGACAGTTCTGCTTGGGGCCAATAATTTCTTCTGGATGGGTGGTCAGGTGGTGATGGCAACTCTTGGTTTTAAACACTTCTATTTTTGACTTGGGAATGCTATTTTGGTTGGAGTCTAGGCCTAGCTGATTGCTGGCATCCACCTGGTTCCATTGGCTGTAGGTCAAGTTATTTTTATCTCCTGGAGTTATTTTTGGATTGTCCTCATTATTTTTAGAATACTGGTTGGGTTTGGAAATAGGAATTTGCCCTTCTTCTTGGGCCCAAAAATTATTTTTAGAATTTCCCTCTGTTTCAAGGGGCTTTTCTGATTAGCTGGCTGTCATGGTGGGTTTTGGTTGGCTGGGGAGTGGGCCCTGGGACCCGGGTGGGCGGCTGGCAGTTGGCTGGGGGCTGGGGAGCGGGCAGGTCCGCTGGGGGAGGGGTGGGCAAGCGGGTGGCAGGCAGGAGCCTGGCTGGCAGGTGGGTGGGTGGCCGGCAGGAGCCGGGCAAGCAGGTGGGAGGCTGGTGGTGGGTCCGCAGGCGGCGGGCTGGGTGCACAGGTGGCTGGCGGGAGCCTGGCTGGCAGGCGGCTGGCAAGCGGGCGGGGGACTGGTGGCAGGCCCGCTGGTGCCAGCCTGGGCAGGCAAGTGGCTGGCGGGGGGCTTGCAGGCATCTGGCTGGGCAGCAGGAGCCTGCTGGGCAGGCAGGAGGCTTGCAGAAGGCTTGCAGGAGGTGGCAGGAGGGTGGCAGGCGTCTGCGCGGCGGCAGCAGGTGCCTGCCTGGATGTTAAATTATTCTGGCTTCCATAAAAACCTGTTTTTTCTGAATTTTAATTTTTCCTTTCCCCTGATAGTGGGGGAAATTCCCTATCAAATATTTCCACTCCTGTTGAACATTTCTCCACTTGATTCCAACATTTTTCCATAGTCAAAATCTGGTTTATGTCAGGAATATTCCTGACATTTGCCTTTCCTTCCCCCTCTAGAGTGTCCTTCCCCTGGTGGTACTGGGTGATCTTTTTGGGAGCGTTGATGAGGTTGGACTCCAGCTCCCAAGAGTTGGACTCTGGTGGCTATCCTAACCATGAGATAAGGTACTGGATCTGGTTGCAAACTTTTTGGTAGCCCAGCACTGCATCTACCTCCCACTCTGGTGTGTATTGTAGAACTTCTGGCGGCGGTCTAGAGCCTTCAGTCTGGTGTGTTGGGGGAGGACCGCGCTTGGCTGTTAGCCTGGAGATGTGGAATACGTTGTGTACACTGGAGTGAGCTGGGAGTTAAATCTTGTAGGGGGTGGCCAATATCTTCTGAAGGACCCAGAGAGGGCCAATGCATCTTGGTCCAAGCTTGCGCCCCACCTGGTTAAGCTTGAGGTTCTTGGTGACCAGGTAGACATTGGACCCCACTGGAAACTCAGGTGTCAGTCTTTGGTGTTTGTCCGCTTGAACCTTGTATTGTTGTTGGGCCAAGTATAGGTTACTCTGTAACTCCTCCTGGGTGTCTCAGAGGGTCTGGAAGTAATTGTTGGCTTGAGGGACGGTTCCTGGTTGGCCTGAGGTTGGGATTCCTTGTGGAGAGTAGCCGTAGTTGACCTTAAAGGGAGTCATCTTAGTCCCTGAGTGATAGGAACTATTAGAACTGAACTGGGCTAAGGGTAACAACTCTGACCAATTGTCTTGTTTGGTGTTGATGTAGGTGCAAAGGTATGTCTCCAAGATTTGGTTGATCTGCTCTGTCTGTCTGTTGGTCTGGGGGTGGAAGGCAGTTGACATGTTCAGCTTTATCTGTAGTTGTCTCATGATTTTGTCCCAGAACTTGGAGGTTAATTGTGTTCCTCTGTCTGAAACAATGTCCTTTGGTAGGCTGTGGTGTCTGTAGATATGCTCAAGGAACAAGCGGGCAGTGGCTGTCATCCCGCTAGAGCAGGCAACAAACTCTGCCGCTTTGATGAGTTGATCTACAAACACCAAGATCCCGGTGAAACCCTTGCTTGAGGGAAGGTTGGTGATGAAATCCATGGAAATTGATTCCCAGGGCATTGAGGAAATCTTGAGAGGTTGGAGGAGGCCGTGAGGTTTCTGCGTAGAGTGTTTGTTTCTCATGCAGGACACACATTGACCAATGTAATCCTTCACCTGGGGAAATATGTAGGGCCACCAGTAGTTCAAGTGGAGCCTTTCCATAGTTTTCTTTATCCCACCGTGTCCTCCCAAGGGGGAATTGTGGATTTCACT
The DNA here is from genome assembly GCA_014839935.2 of Entomophthora muscae. Classification (NCBI taxonomy): domain Eukaryota; kingdom Fungi; phylum Entomophthoromycota; class Entomophthoromycetes; order Entomophthorales; family Entomophthoraceae; genus Entomophthora; species Entomophthora muscae. Next base: position 38,682 of record QTSX02000031.1, on the reverse strand, counting down.
AAGAACTTGGTCCTGGATAGCTCCTGGGGAAACCACTAGCCTGTTGTGTCTAAAGAGTAGACCCTGTCTTAGTTTGTAGTTGTGGTTTGGTTTGTCAGAGGTCATCTTGGTCACTATCTCTTGGATCAGGGGTGAATCCTTCTGGGCTGCCTTGATCTCATCTTCCAAGGTGGTGGTAGGTTGGTAGATGCCCAGAACCGTGAGCAGGAACTGTTTGGGTCTAAGAACCGGGCAAGTGTTGAAGTGGTTGTGTGAGTGATCTCCATTGGTGAGGTCTTCCCTTTGACTCAGGGCGTCAGGAGCCCTGTTGGTGTGACCAGGGATGTAGCTTATCTTGAAATCATACAAGGACAAGTCCAAGGCCCACCTAGCTAACTGTTGGCAGATCTTCCTGTTTTCTGTTAAGTACAAAAGGTTCTTGTGATCTGTACAAACAATGACGGTATGCTTAGCTCCTTCCAGGTATCTTTGCCAATGTTCAAAAGCCTTTACAATTGCCACAAGTTCCTTTTCATAGATTTTATAGTTCTGTTCCCGGTCCAGTAGTTTCTTGGAGAAGTATGCCAAAGGGTAGTATACTCCAGGCTCCCCTTCCTGAAGTAGAACTGCCCCTAATGCAAAGTCAGAAGCATTGGTCTCCAAAAAAATTGGAGCTTGGGGTCTGGTCTTCTCAGTACAGGGGCTGAGGTGAAAGCCACCTTAAGGGTCTCAAAGGCCTTTTGAGCTTTGTCAGACCATTTGAAGGGTACACTTTTAGCCACAAGGGAGGTGAGCGGGTGGGCTATTTTTGCAAAATCCTTGATGAATTTCCTGCATAAATTTGCCAACCCCAAGAATCCCCTAAGTTTAGTCCTGGAGTTTGGGATGGTCCAGTCCAGTATGGCAGCAACCTTGGATGGAGTGATTGCAAAACCACCCTTTCAAATGGCATAGCATAAGAACTCCACCTCAGGTTTCAGGAACTCACACTTCTCCTTCTTACAATAGAGCTTAGCCTTCTGCAGTCTGGATAGGACCTTTTCCAGGTCTTGGAGGTGGGTGGTTTTGTCCTTGGAGTAAACTAGGATATTTTCCAAGTATACAACCACACATACGTCCAGTAGTTTGAACAAGATCTCATTAATGAGGGCCTGGAACGCTGAAGGGGTGTTGCACAAACCAAACGGCATGACCAAGTACTCATATAACCCAAACTGTGTGTGGACCGCTGTTTTCCATTTGTTGCCTTCTGCAATTTGGACCTGATTGTAGGCATTGTGGAGATCAAGTTTGGAGAATACATAGGCTCCTGTCAGGCGGTCTGTCAGTTGCTCTGCAGAGGGCACTGGATAGTGATCCTTCACTGTGATGACATTGAGTGGACTGTAGTCTACGCATGGTTGTAGTCCCCCATTGCTCTTTTTTACAAAGAAAATTGGGGAGGAGCAGGAGGACTGAGAGCGTCTCATGTGTCCTTTGGCAACCAATTCTAAGATGTACTCCTTTAATATAATACCCTGGGTGTGTGTGTTAGGGTAGACCTTGCCCCACTTGGGTGTTTTGCCAGGCATGAGATCAATGCGGAGGTCGCTTGGCCTTTGCTTGGGGAGGGTTTGCAGGGGGGCTTTGCTGAAAACGTCCCCATATTGCGTGAGGAGGCTCTCCAAAGTTGGCAAGATCTCTACCACATCTATAGATGAAGCAGTGGTTTGTCCCAGGGTCATGCTGCCAGATTTCCCATTGCTGGAAATGTTGACTTGGTGGGTGTCCCAGTTGATATTGCACTTTGCTTGCTCCCACCAAGGCATCCCCAATATGACAGTGAAGGAAAAGTCTTTCAAAGCTGAGAAGTTGAGCCCAAAAGGTATCCCGCCAATTTCTACTGTTGTGGGTTGAATGACCCTGTATACTGGGGGGTGCTTCCATTGGCTAGTCAAGCTTTCCCCCTGGTTGGGTTTGCAGGCCTAGGGATTTGAGGAGGAGGAGATCAATAAAATTCCCCATGGCTCCTGTGTCTAACAATGCCATTGTTTGGATATCTGTATTACTGGAGGAAATTGTTATGGGGACTGTGGAGTAGAGAGAAGTATTTTCTTTATTACCTTCCTTGTCAACTGCCATCAATGGTTGGGGGTTTGAGGGGGGGTTTAAAGGGGTTTGAGCGGGCTGTAGGACAATTCATGACTGTGTGCCCTGCCAGGCCACAGTACATGCAAAGCCCCTGAGCTACCTGAAGGGCCTTCTCCTTGCTGGAGAGCATAAATCCTCCGCCTGGTTTGGGCACCATTCCTGGATAGAGGGGTTTCTCCTTGTTGTTGGCTTTAGGAGGGAGTACCTGGATGGCAGCCACCTGGGTAGGCCGTTTGATCAAGGTGTCCTCATAGCGACCTCCCCAAGTTTGTACTTCCTTGATTAATTCCTCATAGGTGTCAGGAAGTTTGTGGTAGAGCAGGAACTCCTGAACTTGGGGAGATAGACCTGCGTAGTAGAGGTAACAGGCTTTGTTGTTGTCCAGTTGGAGCGCCTCCTTAAGCTGGGAGAATTTCTTGGTGTAACTGACCGTGGAGGAGGTTCCTTGCCAGAGTTAGTATAGCTTGCGTCAGGTGTTGTTTATGTCTTCAGGCGAGCTGACAGAGGTAAGTAATCTCTGGCTGGAGGCATGGAAGTCATGGCGTAAATTGGGCTCCTTGAGATTGATTGCTGCAAACCAGTCTTGTTGTTGGCCGGTGAGCTAGTTAGCCACGTGGAAGACCTTCTGAACGTCTGTGGTGTATTTGGAAGGCTCAGATTTGAATAGCATATGGGAGAAAGAGAGCAGGGGTGAAAATTGCTTGCTTCTTGCTGGAATAGATGGTGGCCTTGGATATCTGGGTAAGGACCACATTCTGTACTTGGTGGGTTGCTGATGGATGAATCTTATCTCCTCTAGACTGGAGAGTTTGGAAGCATCTAAGGCAGGTGTAGCAGGTAGTGATGAGCGCAATCAGGGAAGTCACACACAAGAGGGCCAAGTATTTGATCAGAGTTGTTCCTGAGGCTTGCTGGTATAGCCCCAGTGGGGTTGCTATTATACTGTAATACCCTAGAATGGTGGGCACCACTTGGAGTATGTATGGTAGCAAATTGGAGAACTGGAAACCCGTCAAGGTGGTGATTATGGGATACACTGTCATTAGCCAGCAAAATATCTTGGCGTGTATGTTGAAACGCCCAAAGCTCCTGGAAAAGTAGCTGAGGATGTAGTAAGCAGACGTATACATGGCTATGGAGAGTGTCAAATGGGGAGATACCAGAGGCGGCCAGGGTCCAGTGTTTGACAAGTTAAGTTGGCCAGGTTGTGATATGGGTCATAACCTAGTCCTTCTGTGGAGGGGCCAAAGAACTCTGAACTCTGTTGGTAGCCTCCAATCCCAAGGCAACCTGTGAGCACAGCTGTGAAGATGAGGTGATTCATCTTCACTGGGTTGGAGGGTTGTCAGGGGCTTGATCTGTAAGTTTAACTGTAGTTGGAGTTAGAAGTTTCACTTTATTGAGGGTATTAGTCTCAATAATAGCACAAGCTATTACTGAGGGGAGATCCTTTATTTATAGTGGGCCCCACTTGCAAAGTTTTCCAATTGGAAGTAAAAACAGGGGACTGGAGTTCCCAAAAGTTTGGTCATGGGAATTGGGAATTGGTGTTTGAAGGGATGGCCAAACCCTTGTTTCTGGGAAATCTGTTGGGGTTTTAGACAGTTCTGCTTGGGGCCAATAATTTCTTCTGGATGGGTGGTCAGGTGGTGATGGCAACTCTTGGTTTTAAACACTTCTATTTTTGACTTGGGAATGCTATTTTGGTTGGAGTCTAGGCCTAGCTGATTGCTGGCATCCACCTGGTTCCATTGGCTGTAGGTCAAGTTATTTTTATCTCCTGGAGTTATTTTTGGATTGTCCTCATTATTTTTAGAATACTGGTTGGGTTTGGAAATAGGAATTTGCCCTTCTTCTTGGGCCCAAAAATTATTTTTAGAATTTCCCTCTGTTTCAAGGGGCTTTTCTGATTAGCTGGCTGTCATGGTGGGTTTTGGTTGGCTGGGGAGTGGGCCCTGGGACCCGGGTGGGCGGCTGGCAGTTGGCTGGGGGCTGGGGAGCGGGCAGGTCCGCTGGGGGAGGGGTGGGCAAGCGGGTGGCAGGCAGGAGCCTGGCTGGCAGGTGGGTGGGTGGCCGGCAGGAGCCGGGCAAGCAGGTGGGAGGCTGGTGGTGGGTCCGCAGGCGGCGGGCTGGGTGCACAGGTGGCTGGCGGGAGCCTGGCTGGCAGGCGGCTGGCAAGCGGGCGGGGGACTGGTGGCAGGCCCGCTGGTGCCAGCCTGGGCAGGCAAGTGGCTGGCGGGGGGCTTGCAGGCAGCTGGCTGGGCAGCAGGAGCCTGCTGGGCAGGCAGGAGGCTTGCAGAAGGCTTGCAGGAGGTGGCAGGAGGGTGGCAGGCGTCTGCGCGGCGGCAGCAGGTGCCTGCCTGGATGTTAAATTATTCTGGCTTCCATAAAAACCTGTTTTTTCTGAATTTTAATTTTTCCTTTCCCCTGATAGTGGGGGAAATTCCCTATCAAATATTTCCACTCCTGTTGAACATTTCTCCACTTGATTCTAACATTTTTCCCTAGTCAAAATCTGGTTTATGTCAGGAATATTCCTGGCAGGCATGCAGGTTGGGAAGGACCATAGAGAGAAGCTTCACTATTGGAAGATCCAGCATAGCCCTGCATAATTTCATCAAGGCCAGGAAGCAGATAGTTGACTTGGTTGTTATTAAAAGAAGGCATAATAAATTTTTATTAAAAAAATTAAACTCAAAAAGAGGAGTGTATATTTTAGTCAATTTTATTGTTATGTTAAGTTGGTGAATATTATGATCTAAATTTTAGCCATCCTAAAATGGAATAGGTGATTTTTGAGAATGCCTACAATACCTAAAAGAATTAGCACAAATTCACTCTAGATCCTTTGGCATCCTTTTTGAGACACCCATAAATTATATTTATTTCAAATTCACCACATTTTCTATTTGAAATTTGGTTCTTGGATTTGACAATCCCACAACTTCATATTTGTTAATTTTTACATGTGAGGTCTATGATTTATTAGACATACAGTAAATCTCAAATTATACATTATAACCTGTGTTTCTGATTTATGTATCTCTTATTTGTTTGCTGTTTTTGACCTTTGTTAATTGAGTTATCTTCTCAAGAGATTTGAAATTTGCCAATTTAAATAAACCAAAAAAATTCAAATTAAATAGTTGATTTTGTTAATGATTTTAATTTTCACTCAGCTGAGTTACCCGCAAAAGTGGTTTGAAATTTGGACCAAGGATTTGACAATCCTGCATTTCTATGTTTAGGTTTTGAATTCACAGTACAAATTGACCCCAATTATGTTGCTGATTTAGAATTTTTGGGTCTTTTTTAGTCTAGCTATGTTTTTATTTTCTTATTTTTTATCAAAAAAGCTCATGCTGAGATAATGTTTTCTTATTTTTGTTGCAACTGAGGTTTGAACCTTGCCTGCTAACGTATCTTATGATACACAGGGGGCGCTCAATGAGTTGCCCCTTGACGTATCTAACGTTATGAATGGATCTGCTGGCAAGGTCAAATGGTGGGCACTTCATCCTAATTAGGAGTGTTGCCAATTTGACCCGCTGATCCCCGCACGAGTTATTCCTTGGCTTCAAACCCTACATGGAACTCCCCACTATACCACCCCCCTTGTGGCCTTGTGGCTTCCCCATTTAGTATATTAACCACAATATCCTACAATAAACAATACCTTATTATTATTCTGTCCTTTCCTATTGGACTGTTGTCTTCCCCAATTCCAATTACTGAACTCTATTGGTTCAGTTGCAACAGTGGTAGCAGAAGTAGGTTCTGACCTATTTCAAAAACAAAATTCCCCCCAAGAAAGGACAGAGTACGGGTTGTATGGCTACTCCACAACAAGAGATGTTCCTTCTAATCCCTGAGGGGGACATTCCCAAAGGATATGTCATCTATCAAGATCAGTTAGTTCTTACCAGTGTATACAATTGGCTCCGCCTCAGGCAGCGTGACGCTAGCATCACCCCGCCACAGTTGGATCTGTTGCAATGTATGCTCAACCTCTAACTAGAGTCCTTCACTGGCGGTGTCAAAGGAGCTGACATTGTCAGTTGGCTCCAGTCCACCAAAACGCGCCTCTGTATCTGTCAGGTTCCTGAGTCCATGTGGGTTGCCACTGCATCTGGCCGCCTTACGGGGCCTGCCGCTGTATGGTTCACCAACTAGGCCAGCCAGGAGTTTGACGTCACCTGGGCAACATTTCAAGACGCCATCAAGTCCCAGTATAGCAAAACCTTCTCCCTCATTATCTTGGGGACTCCCCTCTTAGCCATCAAGAAGACTGGTTCCGTCCCTGAGTATCTTGCCGCATGGCAACAAGCCCTTGCTGCCGCCCCCAAAGCAGTGACCAATGGGAACGCCATGTTGCTCACTCTCATTGTCAATGGGTTAAAACCCCATATTTGCAAGTGGGTTCCCGTTGGCTGCTGCACCTCTATTGACAACTGTTATAAAGCCATCATAGAGGCCAGTAACCAGGCTTCAATGGGTTTCCGCCGCACCAACAATACTTCACCCCAACCATGTCCTGCACCTAGCAATGGTCAAGGTCAAGTGGGCCGTTGCCAGCCTCAACAGCAGGAAGGTGCAGCTAAACGCCCCCGCAAGGTGGAGCTCCAGCTAGTACTAATTGAGGACTAGGGAAAAGCCTGGGGTTGTAACAACAAGAGGCCCTACAACCCCGACTGACCTGCCCTCTCAGCCCTTGCTTGCAAAGAACTCCCGCAACTACAATCTTCACGAGGTCAAAACCCTAGACGTCTTTCAGGTCCATAGTGACGACCCTGTGTTGCAAGCTGCTTATTCCACAAATAAAGTAACACACTTGTCCTATCCCTTCTGTTTCTGTGGGAACACCCACAAGTTACTGGTAGACACTGGGGCCAACCACACCATGGTAGATCAGGTGTTTGCTGACTCCCAGCAATTAGACCAAGTACCCAGCAGATTCAAAGCAGTACAAGTAGCTGACTCCTGCAGAGTTGCAATCACCCAAGAGACGGTACCCTTCTCCATAAAAATGGGGAACGTCCAGATTAAGCTCTCTGGACCAATCATGGCAGGCCTCAGCCATGACGTAATTGCTGGCTTCAACTGGCTCTGGCATAACCGCTCTTACATTGACTGGGACACCTCTGTCATCACCCTCAATAGAAATGGGGTGGGTTTTCAGGTTTATCCCATGGAAATGAACAAACTACTACATGACACTGTGTTTGTCAGAATGACAGAAACAGGCTCATACAACTTCAAGGGGGGAAACTAGACTTTAATCAATGTTCAGTCAAAGTTATCCGTGCAGAACCATCTGCAGTCTCTCCCTTGTCAACACCATCACCAGCGCTAGCTGCACTCCTTGAGGAGTACAAGGACGTATTCAGTGAAACACTTGAACAACTACCTCCACCCCAGGAGATCCAGCACACTGTACAACTTCAAGAATTGTTACCTAAAGCATGACCATTACACCGTCTCACGCCAAAGGAAGATGAAACCCTCCGCCAGCACCTTGTGGACGCGCTTGATAAGGGATTCATTTGCCCCTTGCTCTCTCCATATGGGGTGGTGGTCTTCTTTGTAGCTAAGAAGGATGGGTCTCTTTGCCTGGTCACAGACTACCGCGCCCTAAATGAGGTGACAGTTAAAAATAAATACCCCCTGCCGCTGATTGACGGCCTGTTTGATACACTTGCAGGTGTGAAGGTCTTTAGCAAGATTGATCTCACTGCGGGGTACAACCAGGTCCGCATTTCACCAGGGGATGAGGCAAAAACTGCCTTCCGCACACGCTATGGGTTGTTTGAGTGTTGTGTCATGAACTTTGGAATGACTAACGCTTCCTCCACCTTTGCCATGTTGATGAACAAAGCCTTTGAGGAACTGATTGGAAAGTGTATGGTTGTGTACCTTGACAACATTATTGTCTTCAGTCAAGATCAAACCACGCATATCCAACACCTTTGTGCTGTCCTCAACACCCTTCAGGAAAACCAGCTAAAAGCTAAACCCTCCAAATGTGAGTTTCTCAAGTCAGAGCTACTATTCCTTGGGCACACCATCTCTGCCCATGGGATAAAGCCCAATCCTGCCAAAATCAAGGTAATCACTAGCATGCCGCCCCCCACTGATGTGGGCCAAGTGCAAACATTCTTGGGCATGGTTGTCTATGTACGCAAGTTCATCCCCAATTGCAGAGAACTAATTGCACCTCTTACTGAGCTCCTCAATACCAAACAGCGCTTCCATTGGACCCCGCCAGAGATCAAGCCTTTGAGACGTTGAAGCAAAGGCTCACAATGGCACCAGTACTGCAGTTCCCCAACCAAAACCGACAGTACAAACTTGAGACTGACGCCTCTGACAGGGCCATAGGGAGTGTACTAAGGGTAGAAACTGACAATGATGTCTTCCTCCCCGTAGCATATGAATCCAGGAAGCTCACAGACTTGGAACAATGTTATCCCATCCATGATAAAGAGCTGGCAGCCATTGTACACTGTGTTGAGAAGTGGCACTGTTACTTGGAAGGTGCAACCTTCCCACCCCGCATTCTGACGGACCATAAGTCACTCCAGTATTTCAACATGCAGTCCCATCTGACACGCTGCCAAGCAGGATGGGTTGAACGTCTGTCCCCCTATCAATTACGCATCAAATATAAGCCTGGAAAAGAACTTGTTACAGCCGACGCTCTTTCACGACTCTACGTAGCGTCCATCACTGGGGACAACAGTCTGGACCCAGACTGGCCCATGCTCTACTTGCGCCCTGAGGCAACCTGCTACAAGGGCCTTAACTTGGTCACCATCTCCAAGCTGAAGGATAACAAAAGTCAGTTCACCATCAATGCTGGAAATGTCCTCCGTTGAGCAGAGACAGGTGAGAAAACGCCGTATATTCCCACCACACAACAAGTAGACACCATCTTACACTACCACTGAGCCTTGGGTCAAATCAGAGGGTGTAACCTCTTTGAGATCATGAAGCGTAAGGTTTGGTGGCTGCGCATGCGCCAAGACATCTTGGACCTCCTCAAGACATGTGTATTGTGTGAAAAAAATACGTCCAAACCTGCACCTCCAAAGTCTGTCCTACCCGTCAAGGCTATGGAACCCTTCAAACTGTGGGACCGCTTCCCGAAGACAGACTGGGTAAGAAGTATATTATCACCGCTATCAACTACTTCATTTGTTGGCCAGTGGCCTGGGCCACAACCAACCACACCGCCACCACTGTTACCCGCTTTATTGGCAAGGAGATTGTGGCTTGCTTTGGGCGACCCAAGCGTCTCATCACAGATGGCGGGCCTGAACTTGTTGGACACGTTGTGAAGGCATACTGCATCAAGAACGCGCTCCAGCATATAGTCACAACCCCCTACCATCCGCAAGCCAATGGGTGCGTGGAACAGTTAAACGGCTCCCTGGTTTAATTGATTGCCAAGCTCTCAAAAGAGCACCCTAATACTGCGTGGACTGAACATCTCCCCACCACCCTACTGATCCTGCAAGCAAGAATCAACAGGGGCACTAGGTTCAGTCCTAACGCCCTGGCCTTTGGAACACCTGACAGTCTGACAGGGGTTGAACAGGGGAAACTACGGTCCAAGGTTCCCAACAAACCCCCCTTAGTGCCAACTCCCTCCCTAGATCAATGGCGCACCAAAGCCTGGGAGATTGAACACAAGTAGATTGCAGGGGGGACAAAACACCTCAAAGCTAGGTACGCCGTAGGTGATCCCGTCTACACCCTCAATCCCAATTCTGCCAAATTAGAACCCAACCACCTAGGGCCCTTCAAGGTAGCTGCTGTCTACAACAACCACACCTACCAACTTGAGGATGCCCAGGGAAACACCAAGAAACTTCACCACAATTGCTTGTGCCCCTGCCGTGCCATCCCCACACAAAAGTTGTTTGCGCAGACCTTCCCAGACCTTCTGCAGACTCCAGTCCTGGTGTCTGACAACAAGCAGGGGGCAAGGGGGGTGTTGCAACTGAGGTTCAAACCCCGCCTGCTAACGTATCTTACAATACACAGGGGGCGCTCAATGAGCCGCCCCTTGACATATCTAATGTTATGAATGGATCTGATGATGATGTCAAATGGTGGGCACTTCATTCTAATTAGGAGCGTTGCCAATTCAACCCGCTGATCCCCGCACAAGTTATTCCTTGGCTCCAAACCCTACATGGAACTCCCCACTATGCCACCCCCTTGTGGCCTTGTGGCTTCCCCATTTAGTATATTAACCACAATATCCTACAATAAACAATACCTTATTCTTATTATTCTGTCCTTTCCTATTGGACTATTGTCTTCCCCAATTCCAAGTACTGAACTCTCATTGGTTCAGTTGCAACATTTTTAATGTCATAATTCAAGATGCTGGATCTACTAATACTTTTGAGACAGAGTTTTTTAGATGGCATAAAGTGATATGGTGTTTTTGATATGATATGCCCTATCATCCTGTGGTGTGACCTACCTTCTAGCTCATGGGCCTTCCCATTTTCAAGGCAGCCCCACTCCCAGAACTTGATGCCCTTAAAAATCTGCTTTCACTTAAAAAAAAGTGAAAATCAACCTTTTTATTTTATTTTTTCATGTGCATAACTTATGTGTAATTTCTATTTGATAATTACAAGTGGTTGATAGGCTGTTTTGAATTATTTTATACATTAAAGTTTTGTTTTTAATATAGAAAACTCATTCACAAGTTTGATTTGTTCTTTTTTTAAGTTTTAAATCATGAGCTTTGAATATGATTATATTTTTACTAATGATTGATTTGTTTGATATGCTACAATAAAACTATTAAAGGCTTTTTATCATTCATGGTTAATAAAAAACTTGCACCAGTGATTTTTTTGTGAAAAACTTATACTTGCTCTGATCTAGATTTGACTCTTCCATCTCAGCTGCTCTGAAAATTACAGTGCTTCAATTATATTGCTCTTTACTTTTTTCTTTCAAAGCAACTATATTTTTATTTTTCTAAATGTTTTTTACCAGCTATCCAACTTTTTGACATATCTGCTGTTGTAACTGTGCTGTTTTAGCAGAGTTATAAGGGGAATAATATTTAGGAACTAGATAATAATCTTTATTATGAGATAGTGATTATATAGTCATGGTGAATCAATGGTTAATAGGAACATGATTGCTGATCACATGGTTGGATGGAAGAAGGGGGTGGCTTGATCCTGGTAATGAGTCAAGCGCCAAAACAAGGTATCCACCATAAAGGATCATCATCTGTTCATGTTGTTGGATTTGGTAATTTAAGTTGACTTCCTAGTCTGGCTTTGAGTGACCGGGTAATCAGATTGCAGGTCACAAACCTGCTTATTTGGAACCTTGCTGGCGGGTCAAGCCTGCGGTTTTGACACTTCCAAAATATTACCTTGATTATTTGAATTAGTTTGATATGATTATTTAATCTCTAAATTTCATTAAGTCTAAAATAAGATCACAATATAATTAATTCTTTTACCAGATAATTATCATCTAGCTTAATACATATCTTCTTATAATAATCAGTCAGATTTCTATTAACCAAAAATAATCATTACAGCATCCAAGAAAACTCTACATCTGCTGAATTAAAGCATAAGTCATCAATATTTAGTAATATTTACCCCTAAATATATGTTACATATACATAAAAATCTTAATAAAAATATTTTTAACTGTGCTCTAAATTGAACAGATTTGACATGTGCACTTCAACTAGTTACACTAAAAGCTATTAAATAAAGAGCTTAGTAGTCAACTGCACTATTGCTTAATTTTTTAACTACTTTATACAATCAATTTTATATTTTAAAAAAAATTTCAAGGGTCTGAATGTACAAGCATTCTGGCTACCTCCAACCTACTTAGCATCCAGCCATTACCCGATTTGGTGCCCTTCTAATATACCGTTTGATGTACCAAGAATGGTAACCAAGCAATATCACATGACAATCTAAGTATCCAGTGGCCCAAACCCATCCCGCACATGACCAACCCCTAGGTTCAATCCAACTAAATCTCTGCCACAGCCCAATCTATATAAGTATAAAATATTATCCAATAAAATATACTTCTCTTCTCTCCTAATTCCATATTTGAAGCTTCCCCAAAACGCGCTCCTTATTACTGGTAGCAGCTACGGTTTTTTAACCACACCCATGAAAGAGAAAATGACTGACCAAAACCTGCCCACCTTTGTTCACGTACTCAACCAGGCCACATCCCAGGAGACCTGGAAAATGTACTTCTGCGCCCACAACATTGACAAGGATATTCCTAGTGGATGAACTGTATTTGAAGGTCTGGTCATGCCCAAAGCATGCACCAAGATAATTCAATACAGTTGCTCTCTTCAACCACAAACAAACGCATAACTGCCTATCACAGGCAAAGTTACCAACACCAAGTACATTGTTATTGGAAATTTCTTTGGTAAAAACAAAGAAAACATCATCAACTGGCTAGACCACTCAGCTGCCAAACTCTGTGCCAGCCGCATTCCCCACAAAAAATGGGTCCAGGAAGCCAGCAAGCGCCTGTACAAGACTGCAGCTAACTGGTTTGTCACCTGAGTTAGCTCACAAACTGAAAACCAGCTTGAAAACTGGGAAGAGTTCAAAGCAGACATCACACACAATTTCTGTATCACTGAACTCCTCCAATACATTGCAATATAGCTCATCAATCTTCCTCAGAAGATCACTATCACAGCTTATGCCAATGAATTTGAGGAAATACGCCGTAAAATCCAAAACCCAGCACAAGCTGACAGCTTACATACCAGAGCCTCATTCATCAACAGAATGAAACCCTCTGTTGCTGCCCTCATCCACCCAGAGACTAACACCTCTATGCCTGTGCTCATTGCTGAAGCCAAGTGCACTGAAAAACGCGCCAACATGGAGTATGCTGCACGCAATGACAACTGCTTCTCAAACGGCAATGGCAGAGAAAACTCCAATGGCAATAAACGCCAAAACACCAATCATAGCAACAGCAACTCCAATTGTAACAACAGCAATTGTAGCCAAAGTGCAAACCGCTCCTGTCCCAAGAAAGAGGACACTGCCGAAGTTAACAACGCTGAAGTAGCAACCCGCTACAAATCTGACCCCACATTCTCTGACCTCAAAGGTCTCAAAACAGAGAAACAGGGAAAAGAGGAGGGAGAACAGGCTTAAGTGCCCCTGTCTTCCCCCAACTTGACAAGAAACTGTACCAAGGCACAAACTTTGCTGCTTGCATCCCACGTGTCCTGCAATCCTCCATTTTTATGAACGTAAAAATTAAAGATTGCTCACAACTTCTTGTCTATCCATGCACTTACAAATCACATACACATAAAATTTTATTCAACTCTGATGCAAAACACACTATGGTCAGCAAACCATTTGTAACCAAGTACAAAACACCGGTTGTCAAATCCAACTTCAAATACGCCAGAATGGCAGACAAATCAAATGTTCTACTTGAAGGCAAAACAACTCCCTTCAGAATTGACCTCCAAGGCATAAAAACGTTCATCAAAGAACTTGTCATGAACAACATAAACTATGACATTGTAGCAGGCATGGACTGGTTCATCCAAGTGAACCCCAGTGTATGTTGGAAAACAAAAATCATGACCATATAATGCAACGGAGTCAATTTTAACATCCTCAAAGAACCCAACAACCTCATTCTAAGAGACACAGTATTTGTCCAGGTCATAAACCAAGACAACTCAGAATGTCTAACTAAAGATAGTACCCTCCAAATAATAAGTTACACTTAATTCAATAACATAAAAACAATAAAAATCCAATGCCCAGAACTTGTGGCACTCCTAAATAAATACACTCATGTATTCAAAGAAGAACTCACAGAGTTACCCCCCAAACAAGAGGTCAAACATAGCATCAAGCTATGTAAAGCCATGCCCAAAACTGCACCCCTCTACAGACTCTCTCCCATGGAGACCTAAACCCTCAAAACACACATTGAAGACAATCTAGCAAAAGGATTCATTTGCCCGTCTGAATCCCCGTGGTGGGCAGCAGTGTTCTTTGTAAAGAAAAAGAAGGCACTCTGCGTCTAGTAACTGACTACAGAGCACTAAATGCAAGCACAGTAAAGAATAACTAACCTCTTCCATTTATATAGGATCTGTTTGCAAGACTCTCAGAAGCCAAATTTTTCTCAAAAATTGACCTCACTTCAGGTTACAACCAAAATGAAGTGAAGGAAAAGGACATACCAAAGACCGTGTTCCGTACACAATTTGGATCCTTTGAGTGTAGGGTAATGAACTTTGGGATGACCTATGCTCCTGCAATGTTTGTCACCATGATAAACCAAGCACTAAACAGTCTCTCAAATACATTATGCTACCTTGACAATATCATCATATTCTCAAAAACAAAATAGGAACACCTCATGCATGTCTGCAAGACACTTGATTGACTTGCAAAGCACAAACTTTATGCAAAACCAAGTAAGTGCCAATTTATGGAAAAGGAACTCCTGTTCTTGGGCCACATTGTCTCTCACAGTGGCATCAAAGAAGATCCAAACAAAATAAAGGCCATAAATAACATGCAACACCCCACCTCTGTTAAACAATTTAGATGCTTTCTCAGTATGGTAGCTTACCTAAGGAAATACATCAAATACTGCAGAAAACTCACCGCACCAATCAATGACTTAACCAAGGGTAATGCCAAAAGGAAATTCATCTGGACACCAGAATGCAACAAGAATTTCCAATTATTAAAACAAGCTTTGATCAAAGCACCAATCTTGCAATACCCTAATAACAATGGGTGCTACAAGCTCAAGTCAGATGCCAGTGACACCGCAATTGGTGCAGTCCTGTGCATCCACCAGCCAGGGCAGCAAGACTTTCTGCCAGTATGTTATGAAAGTAGAAAACTAACCAACACTGAGCAGAGATACCCAATATATGACAAGGAATTGCTAGTAATATATCATGCATGCAATAAATGGATATGTTATCTAGAAGGACATTTAAACGTCCAAGTACTAACTGACCATAAATCCTTAATATATTTCAAAACTCAGAACGCACTTGCACGGCAACAAGCCAAATGGATGTCCCTGCTGGAGAAGCTTATTTTGGACATCCAATACAAAAAGGGGACAAAGCTGGTCACAGCTGATCCCCTCTCTAGACTATGTCAGCCTAGAGAGGATCATCCTGACTACCTGAACCCTGACTGGCCAAACCTATACAATACTGAGTATAAAACCAAAGGGAAAAACCCCTCAACACACCAACTAACCCACAATAAATCAGTAAGGAACAAAAAGTATTTCCATGTATCAAATGGTACTGATTATGAAACATTAATAACAAACATGTTCCTTACATCCCACTTGCACAAAGAGTTGATACCATATTAAGACATCACCACCTACTAGGACACACAAAGGCTAACAACCTATACCTCACATTAAAAGAGATAGTATGGTGGCCCAACCTCAAACAGGATATAGTTGATGTTCTGAAAAAGTGACAGTGTGCAAGAAATACACCAGCATAAAGGCTCCCCAGCCAATGGTCAACCCAGTACCGGACCCTGAACCATTCAAGGTTTGGGGGCTAGACAAAGTGGGCCCCTTCCCAGAAACAAAGACAAACAAACGTTTCTTAATTGTAGCTATTGACTTTGCCACATGCTGGCCCATTTGCTGGGCAACAAAGGACCATAAAGCAGAAACCATAAACCAATTCATTAAAAGAGCAATCATAGTTAACTACAGCACTCCAGACTACATCATAACTGATGAAGCAACCGAGTTATCAGGTCATGTAGTAAATGACAACTTAAAATCCAAAAACATTAAACATTCCACAACCTCTCTATACAGGCCACAGGTCAACGGCAGTTTAGAACGCCTAAATGGCAACCTTATCAGGACCCTAGAGAAAATAATGGATGGCAAAGCCAAAGACACATGGCCACTATATGTGAAACATGCATTATTGGTATCCCAGGTCTGCACCAATCAAGGGACAGGCTATTCACTGTTTGAGCTAACCTACATATACAAACCAGAAATAATTACCCACAACAAGCAGCCAAACATAAAGATCCTCCCAGAGAATCCCCCACAATAGAACAAGTACCAACTCTACAACACATACACCTCAAAGCTAAAAAGCAGAAATAAAAAGGCTCAAAACACAAAAGTTAACTTCCACAGAGAAACCACTTCCCATCAACTCCCCCATCTGGTTTCTAGCTGGCAACAGAAAGAAACTAGACACAGTACACAGGGGACCAGGACAAAACATCAAGCACAGACCAGATCACAACACCTATCTAGTAAAACTTCAAGGTGCCAAAACCCCAATTGTCAAGAAATATCACAGAACCTGTCTCCGCCTTATTAAAGGAGAACACTTGATCAGACTGGTTCCAACTAGTAAACAGCTCCAGGAGCATCAGGCGGCAGCTGTTAAAACAAAGCCCTATCCTGATGCACCAGAGTAACCCCTTAAGGGGGTGTCAAGGGTCTGGATGTACAAGCATTCTGGCTACCACCAACCTACTTAACATTCAGCCATTGCCCAATTTGGTGCTCTGCCAATATACTGTTTATCATACCAAGAATGGTAACCAAGCAATATCACATGACTGTCCAAGTATCCACCGGCTTGAACCCATCCCGCACATGATCAACCCCTAGGTTTGATCCAACTAAATCTCTGCCACAGCCCAATCTATATAAGTCTAAAATATTATCCAATAAAATATACTTCTCTTCTCTCCTAGATCCATATTTGAAGCTTCCTCAAAAGGTGCTCCTTATCAAAATATTTAAAATTTGCATACATTATAAAAAATAAATAAAACTTTTACTTTAAGCCTCTAGCATGGCATCAGCAAGTAATATCACATTAGTAATAGATTTTTATTTTGAAAAAAAAATTCATAGAAAAAAGTTATAACTTATAATTTTAAATGATAAATGTAAAGAAGCTGATGTGAACCACTAGTGGTACTTTGTGGGCAATTTAAACAGAGGGTATATAAATTAAACTGTATTTTCCTCTGTCATCTCAAGTTTTCCTGGTGTAGTTGGTTATCACATCTGTCTAACACACAGAAGGTCACCAGTTCGAATCTGGTGGAAGACATTTTTGTTTATAGAATTTTTAATATCTATATACACTAAAAAATTATGTGATATAGTATTATTGTTAGTCTAAATAGGGTCCTTCATTTAGCGTTTGATCTTTATTGTAACAGTGTTATCTAGCTTTTTCAAACTTTTAAGTCAGAGCTATTTTTCCTATCGGAACTTTACAAGTGAAATTGATTGGTTCATCTCATAATTAATAGGCCTATCCCAGTCTATTCTGCTGGGTATTCTTATTTAGTTGCTTTAAGATATAGTTATACCCCCGTGTTTATCCCTCGAATTTAAACATAAAACACGTCAATGATTTATATTCGTGGTGATCATATTTATTACGTTGACATTCAAGTTTTACTTTTCTTAAGAAATTTATCAGCCCGATAGTGTCAAAACAAGCAAATTACATATAATTTGTCTTTAAGTGATATTTAATTTTAATGCTTTTTACACAATATAATAGTAGTTTCCAGATATATTAATAAAACTAAGTTTATTTGGTTTCCATTGCAAATATCGGTATCTAAATGTGGTTTTAATTACATAAAAGCGTTATAAACCTGACAGATAAAAACAAGAATTAATTATAGAAGCAATTTAATAATGCTGTGTAAATATAATGCCATACACAGAAAAAAATCAAACAAATATAACACGTGGTTAAATAACCCAAATCACGTAAAATTTTGACAGTGTTGAAATCACTACGCTGCACAGTAGAAATACCAATACATTGTATTGTTACCATATGCAACTCCAAAAACCGACAGACATAGACTACTAAGGAATTTGGTGACATAAACATAAAGTTTGGTAACACTGTAAAAAGTTGACCACACTATTTATGGTATTAGTCAATTCCAATTAGATTTTAAATCTAAAGAGGACTAAGATCAATTATACAATCATGTTTGGATACTAAAAATACTCATTAATGAGTTAGTGAAGGAAGAGCGATATCCAAAGGACTCACTCATTGCTGACTGTGGATTACTCTACAGACAAAAACATTTTCTTCTTATATTGTGGCCTAGGGAGGGCCTGTGAAAGTGTGATGAACACAATGAACTAGTTATGAAGACATATGTCTTTAGTGGCCATAATAAAGGTTTGTTTCTTAATCACTGTCATGGCCATAGTTTTCCCGGGGGTGGCTCGGCCAAAGCGCCGCCGCCCGGGGAAACCCAGCCCAAAGCCCCGCCCGCTTGCGGCAATCATAGATTTAAATCTAACAATTGATCACAAGTGGGTGGTGGCACAGGAAATTGGGTCCAAGTGGGGCGCAGATGCCCCACACCCAATTTCCCTTCCTTGACCTGCTGGTCAACAAATCCTGACCTCAAAGGAGGTCAGGTAACAGCTTACAGAACCACCATTGGTGGTATCTGTAAGCTGTCTAAATATTGTATTCAAGGAGGCCACCTCACAAAGATGTACCCAAAGGCTTTAAGTAACAATTGCTCCCACCAAATTACCTTAGTAGTCTGATATTTTACTCTCAATAAATATCTTGCCTCAATGATTCACTTATTTCAATATTTTCCCATCAGATTTGTAATAACCAGACTGCTAGATTCTGCTTTCTCACCTCTGCAATTTCCTGGTAATCTTCCACCTCCTGCTGAAATGATTTCTGGAACCTGTAAAATTGAATGTGAGCCTATCTATGCTGCTGATATCTTGACGTTGAGCCAAATGAAGGTCTTCCTGATGTACCTGTGCATAATATTCTGCTGCACCTTTCCTTATTCACTCTTCAAGGGTTATCATTTACAAGTAAACACACACCATCTCCTCCTAACTGGAAATTCATCCTAATTTGGGTGTACATTCCCCATTTGATTGATTACAATGAGCTCTCTCTACTTTACCCTGACAATCACACTGGTTAGTGTTATTATAATTGTTTGCTTTTCATCTTTTCTGGGTTCTTATAAAGGGACATCTATACTTACCATTTAAAGATGAAAATATGCCCTGTGATAAATATACCATATGATATTTGAAGCATGAGATCAACTGGGACTATAATACAGTTTGGCTACCCAATCACAATGATTGGTTTTTTCTTCCATATCTTCAGGATAACTTATAAGAGGGACATCTTTAAGGTATTATGTAAGAATGAAAGGCTTAATGTCATCATAGGGGTGGCTATCCAAGGAAATAACTGATGGAAATCAATGGTATGGGGGTTAGGAAGTGGATATGATTCCTCTGAAATCAAAGCCCAGTATGTCCACTTGATTTATTAAGGGCAAATATATACTAAAAGTACCAGCCCATAAAAAATAGTTGGAGAGACGCCTCTATTAATTTATCTGGTGATTAAAAAGCATGTTCTAGGCCACCAATTGTTGTTAGGAAAGCTTTTAGCATCACAGGGAAAATTTAAGAGACATCTTGAAACATTTCTCTATGGCAGTTTACTACTATGACAAAAGAGGAAGAATCCCTGGGAAAACGTTTCCTGAAGTGGTTTGTCATAGTAGAAAACCATTTTCTAACTTTGATGAAACATTGACAGACCAGGGAAAAGTTAAAACTTCAAATGTAAATTTTCAATACCTCACTGGTAAAATGTCAATAGTTCTATTTGAGGGTTGAGAAATTTCTCAGATGGTAAGCAAAGTGCTTTATATTATTAAAAAAAGATCATTGGTTAAGTTTGAGGCTTTTTTTACTAATGAAAGTTCTTGATGAAAAGGCCTGAAGCTCAATAAGATGATACAAAAACATTGTAAGAATTTTTAAAGCTAATTTTATGGTATAAATAAGGCGGTAAGGAACTAATTAAACTTCACAAGGAAATAAACTAAATGAGAAACATTCAAAACAAGGGGCTATGTATGTTGAGTATATACTTCTTGTGAAGTATAATAAATGAGATAAAGGGGAAATTAAGAAGATAATGATACTAAATTGGATATGAATATAGGGATATATATAGTATCATGGAAAGACACATACAGTCCATATATGTCATGGAGGTCATGGGGCTTATCTGAGTAATGTTCCTCTTAAGTCACAAAGTTTATTCAAGCTGTGTTCCTTTTAGGATCTGGATTGTTTGATCCCTGTAATAGATGAGCAAATGATAGAAGTACCACCAAATTAGTAATTAGTCAGTGAGTTGTGTGGTGGGCCATTTAGTGAACTAATCAGGGATTTAATTCTCTGAGAGGGAGTAATCAAATATGTTACAACATGTATCAGAGATTGAACAATGAAACTAATAGACGACACCAATATAAAATAAAAAGCCTAAATAATCACATATTGATAAAACTGTAAGGAAATAGTGCAATGTACTAGTATAGAAGATTGATAAAGATTCTTCCTTCTGAAATGATAAATAAATTCACAACCTCTTAAAGATAGCACCCTTTTTATAATATGTGTGTTGAGTATATACTTTTGGGAAGTATAATAAACAGAATAAAGGGAAAATTAAACAGATAATGATACTTTATTTGATATGAAGATAGAGGATTATATTGTATCATAAAAAGTAGCATAATGTCCATGTATGTCATGATAATCATAGGGCTTGTCCTTATAGTGTTCCAATTAGGATTTGAAATTTCTGATCTCCATATAAGATGTGTGTCTTATAAGAGTGCCTCCAATTATTCATCATTTGGGGAACTAATCAGGGAAATACTTCCTCAAGAGTGAGTAATCATAGATGTTGCAATATGTGTAACACTGAGGATATTATGAGCAATTAATTTATTAAAAACTGTAGAAAATGTCTAGTGACCAAGATCTCTTTTGGTAGTACCTGATTAAGGTATCAATAAATAAAAGAAAACCAAAAACAATACTTTAAATTAAGATAAACAGAAGGCTATAGTTTTATTTCAAATAATAAAGATAATTCCAACTGAGGAAGAGGGAAAGGGGAAAATCCTTTAGATAGTCAAAGCACTGACAATTAGTGATTTCTGGGTGGCACCAAAAAAACTATAATAACTCAAAAAACAAGCATAACAAAATAAATCTGGTTACTACTTTAAATTCAGAACCTGAACGTAAAAATGTGGGACTTTCAAATCCTTGGTCCAAATTTCAAATCACTTTTGCGGGATGGCCTTTTTTAATTAAATTGAATTTTTTGTATATTTATTTAATTTTTTTTAAAATGCAGGAACTCATAGACACTTTGAAAAGTTCAAGTCAAACTGTATATTTCCAATGGCTAAATGAATTAACTGGAATCAGATTTGAAGTGTTCAAATCCATCAACCATTTTCATTAATTTTACTATGTTTTTTGGCTTTGCAGGATTGTCAAATCTATGAACCAAATTTCAAATCACTTTTGAATGTCACTAGTAAACTCAGATATTAATTTCAAGAACTGGAATCCAAATTTAATGTACAGTAAGCACACTAGGAAAACCAACCCAAATCAAGAAGCTCCACCACAACTAAAATCAAACAAAAAATTCAATCTCAATAACCATGTTTAGAAATAAAAAGTGATTAAACTTTAGAATTATCCAAACTCAGAAAGTATACATTATTATACACTTCAAAGCACAGATATAGAAATTCTGTTACTATTCAAGGCTAAATCAGAGAAAATAACTACTCACTACTAAACCAAAAATCCAAATAAATACATATTTAGTCTAAAATATATTTTATATATTTTATTTTTATGGACCATCAGTTGCATTCCCAACCAGCTCCTGCACCAGTCTGTGGGGCAGCCTGTTCACAAGGGCGTCCCAGAGGGTCCAAGAACAGACCCAGAACACAAATTGAAGGGAGTCATGCCAATACACAGGCCTCCCAAGGTGTCAGCGCCAGCCAACCATCTCCCGCATACCAGGCCAGGAACAGTAGCCTTAATTCAAGACAGAAGCCGCTTTCAAGGCCTGCAACCAGAGTCTCCTACACAAAGGTCATTGGGAATAATGAGGTTACAAACACCTCCACTGTGTACCCAGTTGTCACCTGTCCCTGCACTCTTGATCCAAGAGTTGCTACTTCCTTCCCCCGCGTTTGTGATACCTCATATGAGCCATTGGCCACCACCAAAGAGCCATCTGTGCCTGTGTTTTACGCCACCATTGACAGAGCCACCACAAGTAAGAATTATATCACCTTCTACACAAAGGTCCCCATCCCCTGTGTTGAGCTAGCCAGCCAGGATACTGCAGTACCTTCCAAGGGCCAGTATCAGTTGACAGATAATGAGCGTGAAGCTCTCCTCAACTGCTTGAACGGGGGAATGGCAGTTTGGGATATTGCATCCCAATTTGATATCACATCCAGATATTTTGGCAATACCAACAAAAAGCACAGCAACACCAAGCAAATTGCAAAATCTGTCAAGGTTAAGCGGTAGCCAAAACTACTTCAACCCATGCACATCAATGCAATCAAGCAGCGGGTAGCCAAGAACTGCTACCTGGACATGCTTGCTGTTCAATTAATGCTGGCCACATAGTTTGGGCTTTTTGTTTCTAAATCACTTGTTTATAAAACCATGGTCAAACTTGGCTTCTCTTGGAAAGTACTGGGGATTTCTTCATACAATTGAAACAGTGAAAAAACCATCATGATCAACACATTTATTCCAAGACTTATCTGGTCCTAAAGGAGACTGGGAATGTCCAGTTCTTCTACATTGATGAATTGTTGTTTTCCTCCTCACTCAGGTCTAGGCATAGGTGGGTCAAGAAGGGGTCCATAGATGGTGTAGCACATTGTGCAGCTGTCTGTTCCCAGACCTATTCCATGGTAGCGCTTCTTGGCCCTTGCAGGTTGGACCTGTATCAGATGATCAAGGGTTCTCACAATAACAGGACTTTTCTCAATTTTCTCTGAGCCGTAAAGGAGTATCTCCAGATCAATTACAGCTTCACAACCAACATTGTTGTGTTGGATAATGTCAGGCTCCACAAAGTGGATCTGGTTGTGTCAGAGTTCCCCCATCAATAAAAACAGCCACACCTCCAGCCACTGGCTTACTGATTGTCTAATGAGACTCATATTTCTTTTGCCCTATTATCCATTTCTGATCTAATTGAGGAGGTGTTTGGTTAGATCAAAAATAAGGTGAAGAAAGGCCTCCCTCAGGACACTGAGGATCTCTTCAACATTCTCAAGATCAGCCAATTTGTGATGCCACCCAATGTGGTGGCAGCTTTTCTATGAGCACTTGTAATCCTTCCTCCCTAAAGCCCTCAACTCCAAGCCAATCAGATAAATAGGCGCTCTGGATTTTATTTGTTTTTATTAGGACTCAAAAATCATTATTTATATATAATGATGTGATGTTGAATTGTATTATAGACATATAAAAATACATACAAAATTTAAGTAAAATTAATTTTACTAGATATGAGGACACATATTTTTATCTTAATGTGCTGAATATTGTATTGACTGTTGAGCTAACAAATAAATAAATTAAAAAGATAGAAATAAATAAATTAATTTTATTTAAATAATAATGAATCCTTGTTGGTACTTTGGCTTTTTTAAGCCACATTTTGGACCTTGCAAGTCATCATCTGATCCTTATTATTTCAGTGCCACTATAGCCACACAACACAAAAACTAGTGATTTTAATGTATCTCTTACTAATTAGTACTTATAATGTGGTTCAAGCATATCAAATATATTTATCAAATCATATTACAAGGGAAAAGTAATTTGAGTTCTAAACAATCACTTGTTTAGCACATAAGTGAAGTGAGCCACCTGATGCAGATAAATTCAGTTCTTGTTGTTTAACTACTTTAAATTCAGAACCTAAACGTAAAAATGCAGGATTGTCAAATCCTTGGTCCAAATTTTGAATCACTTTTGCGGGATGGCCTTTTTTTAATTAAATTTAATTCTTTGTGTTTTTATTTGGATTTTTAAAAATGCAGGAACTCATAGACACTTTGCAAAGCTCAAGTTGAACTGCATATTTCCAATGGACAAAATGAGTTAACTGGAATCAGATTTGAAGTGTTCAAATCCATCAACCATTTTCATTAAGTTTACTATGTTTTTTGAAATTGCAGGATTGTCAAATCCAAGAACCAAATTTCAAATCACTTTTGAATGCCACTAGTAAACTCAAATAATAATTGCAGGAACTAGAATCCAAATTGAATGTACAGTAAGTAACTAGGAAAAATCAACCCAAATCAAGAAGCTCCACTCTGGATAAAATCAAATGAAAAATCCAATCTAAACACCCATGTTTAGACATGAAATTAAGTGAAATGAAAAATTATCTAAACTGGAGATGATGCAATATTCTGCACTTTAAATCACTAATATAGCAACCACAAAACCATATAATGATATATGAGCTACCCTCCTGATGATGCAAATTTTTTTAAAGTTTTTTGGCCCCCAGCGTAGCCAGGGGCCATAAAACTTCTTTTCAAGGAAGAAGGAAAGGTGGTAAAGATAAACCATCAGTTTACTACACTATGTATTCATGTGTTGCTATTAAGGATACTTGATTACAGTAGATTTTAAAAATGCTAATAATAAAATAGAATTATCAACAGCAAAAAATTATCAACATATCAAGGAAAAGATAACATGATAAGATAGATTGTAATATATAATTCTACTTTATTATTAGCATTTTTAAAATCAACTGTAATCAAGCATCTAAATTTTAGCTGTCCTAAAATGGAATAGGGTGCTTTTTGAGAAAGCCTATGATTCCTAAAAGAATTAGCACAAATCTACTCTAGATCCTTTGGCATCCTTTTTGAGACACCCATAAATTATATTTATTTCAAATTCACCGCAATTATGATTTGAAACTTGGTTCTTGGATTTGACAATCCCGCAATTTCAGATTCATTAATTTTTACATGATGTCTATGATTTGTTTGACATACAGGAAATATCAAATCATACATAAAAATCCCACATTTATGATTCATGTATCCCACATTTGTTTGCTGAGTTTTGTCTTTTGTTAGTTGAGTTATCTGCTCAAGAGATTCAAAATTTGCCAATTTAAATAAATAAAAAAGTCAAAATAAATGGTTGATTTTATTAAATATTTTATTTTTCACTCAGCTGAGTTGCCCGCAAAAGTGATTCAAAATTTGGACCAAGAATTTGACAATCCCACATTTTTACGTTTAGGTTCTGAATTTACAGTATGTAATAAATGAACCCGTACTCAACAAGCTATTAAAAAATACATTTAAATCATATTTTATTATTTCATGTGTTTGCTTACTATAACTACTGTCTTAAAATATATTTATATATATTACTATTATAATTTAAAATAAAAAATAAAAAATAAAAAATTAAAAAATATAAAAGTTAATTTGCCAGGGAAGATAATTTATTAGGGAGATGCAAATTGCAAAGAGAATGCAATTATTCTGGGGAATTATACCCCAAAATCAAATTTTTAGCTAGAGCGTCTAATTAGATCCACATACTCTTTTGTATGTGGTGGACAACCCTGGGTGCAATTGCAAGAGGGGTGGCACCCTGCACCCCGGTTATTGTTAAACACTTAATAAAAGGGAGTCAGGTAAGCAAATCAATTAACAGGTTCTTTTTGGGAGGCACGTAAAACCCATACAGTAACGCCAGTGCAAAGGAGTCATACAGGACGTGCTCAACTGTCCTGTATCCCTGCGGTGTCTTCTGGCGTTCTAGTGCTAATTGGCATATATCAAGTTTTATAGGTACATCCTCCAACTTTTTAACATTAGTTTTTAATATGCAATGTAGCAGGATTCTAGGTATACTGCAACATGAATCCTTTGCAAGGTATATGTTTCAGAGAACATGCATAATTTCTTGTATATTTTAACTAATCTGTTGATGTAGGATGTTTGGCTGAATTTGAGTATTGTTCCAGAGGGCGTCCAGCTTGTATCTGCCCCCCATGCCTCAGCAAAAAAATAAATAAAGGTTTAAATGTATTCACAAAGACTGCGTCCCCAACTTTATTTAATAATGCTTTGAATACTTCATTGAAAATTTCAGTTTTAAGACATTCAGTTCCTATTTGAAAGTCAGCTTTTATTAGATTTTTTGTATTCATTGATGTTTGAAAAATGGAAATTGTTGAATACTTTCATAAATGTATTCATTGAAGTTTATTTTGATATTCCAGCAAATTTCAGTCATCTATTTGAAATTGATATTTGCTCCTATTTTATATGCTTCCCTAATCCACAGCAAGCACCCCACGGGTGGTAAATATTCCTTGGCTTTTGCTTCAATATTTGCAGAAATATTCATATTAATCTGAATTATTTTATTTATTTCATTTTTATTTATTTTCTTTACAGGGGCTACCAGTGATTGGTAACCCCTGTAAAACCAACTGGGCATAAAGGCCGCCACTTCAGCAACCTTGTCCCCATTTCTAGTTATAACTAAAGTAAATATAACAAAACATAAAAAGACTTACTGATTGTTTCCCCTGTGGCCCCCTCAGCCACAGGCGCCCCTTCAGCAAACTTCATGAGTGTTGGCTGCTCTTCATTTGTTTTTCTGGGCTTGATCTTCCTTATTTTCTGTGCTACTTGTGTTTCCTCTTGATTTTTGTTGAATTTTCATTGTTTCTTGAGGAGCTTCTGTTTCTTGAATGTGCTTTGTTTTCATCTGTTTTCATTTGATTAGTTTTCTCTTCATCAGTGTTAATTTCCTTTGAGATTTTATTTCTTTCAATCAATTTTACTTTTTGAGTATTCCTTCTGTTTTTTTTTGCGAATTCCCACAAGTTGTAACTTTTATTTTTGAAATCTAAACACTTGAGTATTTCTTTTTGTAGATTTAAAACTATTTCCTTGTGTTCTTTGTTGACTATTGTTCCCAGGCTATTTTTTGCAGCTTTGTTTTGCTGAACCAAAGCCCTTCCCTCATTTCCCAGCCAATTTACTACAATTTCCCTTATGATATGTTCAAGGTCAACAACTTTTGGAGGGCTGACTCTAATTTGTTGATAGGGCTGTAGATATTTGACATTTTGTTTGAATTATATCAAAAAACTGGTTTTTATAGTACTACCTTCAATGCATAAATATTTTCATCATCAATAATAAATTAAGAACCACAAATATAAATATTGCATTGGAATATTACAATTAGACATCAACTCTTGATATGTTGATATTATGTGCATAACTCAATGCATTTTGTTTTTAAAAATCCATTGTAAACAAGGCCTTTTTGCATTTTGATTTATATAAATGGAATGTTGTGAGATTAGGCTGATTGACCAAAAATGATCAGGCTAATCAACACACACAGATCTTTATCAGTTACACACTGTATTATCATTAGGTCAATATTCTATTAAGTGTAGTAATTATACGCCATAAAATAACCAATATGATATAATTGATATGGCAGTTATACGCTGTGTAATTGTTAGTTTATTATAATAGATGCAACAATTATACACCGTATTATCACTTGATTATCATTCCTATATGTGTAGTGATTATACAACATATAATTTCTAGTTTATTATAATTGATATTAGCATTATACACTGTATAAACATTAGCTAATATAGTGTTTATCATTGATTACACTGTGTGTAATCTTGAAACCATCAATTGTATATCACCCATCTTATCCTACTGGATGTTGTATCAACTCAGTCTCACCCAACCTGATGGACGTATATGAGTGTTGTAAATTAGATGGCATGTGTATAATAATCAAGGCTATCAGTGGAAATTAATCCTGATAGTCAAGACTAAACTGGTTTGCATCCAAATCCATTGGATCCAACAGATTTGCATTCCTAATTGTATCTGGGACGTTACAATAGGTTGGCTGTACAATTACATCCAGGTTGGATCAGGTTTGGGAATTGCTAGCAGTTGCCGTAATTGGTAGCTGCAAGATGCAGCCACTCTGGAGTAGCACACACCCACTCTTCTCTGTCAGATTGTCCAGATTGTCCTAAGATGGTAAAAATACAGATGCAAGAGCCTGGTGGATAGCAGAAGATCATGTAATGTTCCTAACAATAGTGCAGGTGTTAATAACACTTCTGCATCCATTGTGCAGCCTGAGTGGTATATAAACTTCCTTTCTTTCCAAATAAAAGATACTTTTCACATATTAATTCTTGCCTTTACTCAACTCAGTTGTTACCTATTAATTAAAGGTAAAGACTACAGAGTCATTGGATCTGTATTAATTCAAGTTTAGGCCTATTACTATACTCTACCAAGCAACAAAAGACGGCCACCAGGCTAATTCACGACAATGAGTATATCAAACAAGTGATGTGCATATGGCTAAGAAATACTGGGTTTGGATCAGCATCACACAGCATATAATTGGGTTTCTTATTGGTTTGGGTCAGCATTACATGGCGGATAATCCATGAGTCAATATTGGATCAAGTCTGCTATTATACGGTGTATAATACCTAATCCAACCTGTTGCATTAATAAGCAGAAGGCTTGCCAGCCAGAAAAGGACCACTGATTAAGCCCTATAAATGGAATACCAGAATTCTACCTTCCAATGTTGAAGGGCAGATTAGGGACCATATATAAGCATCAACTAAATACGGCGTAGTTTCCCAGCGCAATAATAGGCGTGTAAGATACAGCCAATCAATAAATGACAGTAGGCTAGCTCAATAAGAGCGTAGGCTGTAGCTGAAGTGCCATGGACGCCTGCTAAGGCCAGTAGCATATCACGTGCCAAGGACAGCCAATCAGGGTGGGTGTAGCCAGCAAAGATAGACCTATTGTGAAGGTAGCCACTGAGAAATGTCTGAAAGGACAAGAACAAGGGTTGTTGCAGTATATATTGATATAGACACCTGAAAGGACAACAACAAGTTCATAGTTACACCTGGATAGATTGCAGCTGCTGGCTAGATTGTACTCCAGTATCAATAAACGTAATTATATTCAAAGTTCTATTCTATTGTAGTCTGTAGTGCTCTTGCATAGGATTAGGTAGAGTACATTGGCAAGGCTAACATCTATCTGTAGCTTTGAACATACCAGCAATAACCCAAGTTGCTCAACAACTGTGTTTATATTAGAGAGTCATTAATGCTTAGTACAAATATTGATACATAGTGCATTTTAAAGCCTGTATATTTACCTATTGGTAATAATTCTGTAAACCTTTTAGTCAGATTTTGCAAGGTAATAATAATAATGTAATAGGTTAATAAATTAATGGTAATAAACAGTAATTTATTGATTTATTATATTATTATTACTCACAAAATCTGCTTAAATTTTACAGAATTATTACCAATAGGTAAATATACAGGCTTTAAAATGCACTATATATCAATATTTGTACTAAGCATTAATGGCTCTCTAATATAAACACATTTCATTTATATAAATCATAATGAAAAAGGCCTTGTTTACAATGAATTTTATTAAACAATATGCATTGAATTATGCACATAATATCAAAATATCAAGAGTTGATGTCTAGTTGCAATAGTCTAATGCAATATTTATATTTGTGGTTCTTAATTTATTATTGGTAATAAGAAATATTAATGCAAATAATTATATGTTACCACATTAAATGTACAACACATTTTTTAAATATGGGAAATGCTAACAATGTAAAAGAAATATTGTTAATTGTGAATTGTGAATTGAAAGAGAAATATTAATTTTAATAAGTTGTCACAAAGAAAAGTTTTATTTTACTGATCAAAGGATGAGAAGGGGAGGGAATGGGAGGAATGAACATTGCCTTCATCTGCGCCTGTAAAAGGGACGGCAACAGAGATAGTGGGGGGGATGGGCGGTGGTTTGGGAGTCAGGGTTGGAAGACAGGTGGCTTGATGGGGGGTTGGGGAGGCAGGGTTTGTTGACTGGGAAGGGATGGCAAGAGCTGATTGCTTTAATTGCTTGAATTCTTCTTCTGTCACATATGCAGGCTTGACAAAACAAATTTATGGGCGTGGGGGGAGGCAGGAGTCCTTTCTGGACTTATCACTATCACTTGCATAGAAGATGATGAGATCTGATAAGTCCTGGACAAATATGGAAGGGAAAAGCTTGTACCCCTTCTCAATTTGGGAGCACAGTTCATTGTAGGTGGCAGGCTTTAAGCTCCTGAGAGCTGAACCAAAATTGTAAAGGCATATATCTGCAAGATGAAAATCAGCATGGTTGGTGGGATAGGACCAACAGGTATGCCCGCAGCCCTAATTTCTTTGGCTGCCCATTCCTGCTGCTCCATCTCCGCACTCAGTACAACTGTGTATATGGCTTGTTGGGTAGCCCACTCCTCCAGCATGTCCTTGAGCTCCATCTGATAGGCATACCCATCTGCAGTGTTTGATATTGCTGAGTTATGATTGACACCCAATGGGAAAACTGCCAACAAAACCCCGACAAAACAATACAATATTGGGCTGCGCTTGTAGATGTCCAATTGAACGCACTTTCCCCCAAAGACTTGGATACTTGCCAAAATATTAGCATACAAAAATGACGTCATTACAGGTCCTCATTGCCCTTCCTTTGATAAACTTAATAATGGTTGCATTGTACTGGTTGGTATCCACCAAACTGGGGCCACTGAGAACCTGATTGGACAAGATTCTGGCGGCAACCACAACTCTGTGTATCCACAAATTCACTGTTCTTTTATTGGTGAAAGTGCTGTGGAGTCCCAGTTGGAGACAGACCTGGACCAGGGGCATCCGCAGGTCATGCTCCATGATAGCCATCATGAGAGGGTGGGCTTTTTCACCTTCAGTTGAAGTAAGGGCACCAGTTGGGGTCTTTTTGAGAGGGGGACCACAGTTGGCATGGACTTGCAGGGTTGCAGCCACAGTGGACTTTGCAAAACCCATCACAGCCACAATTTCCCTGAAGGACATAAGCATCCCTTGCTTTTCAACCATTTTGAGAATAATTTCTGGGGTGATCAATTTTCTTCTGCATCTTACAGGCTGATTGGCTGGAGGTGAGATGTGCCTGTCTTGGGAACTGGACGTTGCCATCTGATTGGCTGTTTCTGGATTCTGGCTTCCATGGGTGACCACTTGGCTCAATTGGCTGATTATGGATGCTAGTGTTGATACATGATTTGGGTTGGCAGCTGCCTGTGCGTGATGGGCAAACAGGGCCATGCTTGAGGACACGGGAGAAAGAACACACTCCTGGGTAGTGCTTGGGGAGGGGCCTGTGGGTCGGGTGTGACCATAGACAGAGGCTTCACTGTTGGAAGAACCAGCATAGCCCCACATAATTTCATCAAGGCCAGGGAACAGATAGTTGACTTGGTTTTTATTAAAAGAAGGCATAATAATTTTTTATTGAAAAAATTAAAATCAAAAAGAGGAGTGTATATTTTAGTCAATTTTATTGTTATGTTAAGTTGGTGAATATTACGATCTAAATTTTAGCCGTCCTAAAATGGAATAGGGTGATTTTTGAGAATGCCTACAATTCCTAAAAGAATTAGCACAAATTCACTCTAGATCCTTTGGCATCCTTTTTGAGACAACCATAAATTATATTTATTTCAAATTCACCACATTTTTTATTTTAAATTTGGTTCTTGGATTTGACAATCCCGCATTTTTACGTTCAGGTTCTGAATTTACAGTATAAAATGAATAAATTACAAACCTTCATTGATGGTCCCGCTGAATGTGATTGTGGGATTAGAAGCTTCTAAATATAAAATGATAATTAATAAATCTTAAATAGTAAATTAGAGAATATAAAAAAGTTGGACACACTAAGCCTTTAATTGATTGGCTGTTTGGCAAGGTATGCAGGGATGAAAAAATCAGTGTGGCCATAGAATTTGGCCACAGTCTCAGCTGGGAGGGTGTGGATCCCAGCCTGCAGCAAATCAAAGAGGCCCTCAGTCCCAGTTGGGGTCCCTTGTTTAATGACTTGCTTGAGCCACCCAAAAACTTCCTTGATGGGATTCAGGAAGGGCAAATAGGCAGAGAGGAAGAGAAGGCGCAAATTTGCTGTGGCCAATTGCTGGGGACCCACTTCAATGCTGGTGTTGGTTGATGGAAATCCCTCAAGAATATCTGCCACCTTATGGAGACCAACATTATCCAGCACAATTACATTGGTGAAGCCCGAGCTTGTGCGCCTCAGGTGCTCCTGGACCAATTGGAGGAATGACAAGAAGGTACAGCTGTTGTGAGAACCCAATATCATTTGATACAGCTAAATCCCCTTTGAACCAAGGAGAGCCACCATTGAATAGGCTGTGGCGCAGACTGCAGCATGCCAAGCTACCCTGTCATTGGAGCCTTTTGGGACATACCCATATGTATTGCGCATAGACGAGGCAAATGCCAATTCATCAATATAGTAAAGTTTGACTGTCCCCTTGTTTTTGAGGGCAGTTTAGGCCTCAGTGTATTTTTTCTGGGTCTCAACATTAGTTGGGCTGTTTTTATTATAGGGAGATACCCCAAGCTTTTTCCAGGAAAAGCACATTCCCTTGAGCAGATGATAGTAAAAGGAAATCAAGTCCTCAACCCCAAAAGTAGATTTAACCATGGCCTGTATCTTTGCCAG
The DNA here is from genome assembly GCA_014839935.2 of Entomophthora muscae. Taxonomy (NCBI): domain Eukaryota; kingdom Fungi; phylum Entomophthoromycota; class Entomophthoromycetes; order Entomophthorales; family Entomophthoraceae; genus Entomophthora; species Entomophthora muscae. Next base: position 5,890 of record QTSX02000031.1, on the reverse strand, counting down.
TTTGAGATGGTAATCCCAGGTTATCCACTGGTGGATTTCCAATTTGTGCTCCTTGGTGAGCATGGTAGAAATGTGCAAGGATTTCTCCGGGCAAGGACTCAGCCAGTATTAATGTAGGTGTTGAATGTCTTGGAGGTGTACTTGGGATCTACTCTAACAAGAGCCGCAACTGCCTTGTAGTCACCAGATTCCCACATTAGCTTGAGAAGGATGATGCACTTTATGTCAGGAATGCGCTTCTGAGCAGGCTTTGTGGGTTAAGATGAGCCAGGATCCTGATTGGTGACAGCCTTACAAGGCATGAGCACCTTGGTGTAAAACACAGCAACTTTCTTCAACACCAACTTCCCCTCGTAGGTTTGATAGAACTTGGGCTCCTTGTCATCCTCCTGGTTGCCATCACTGACGTAGGGCTTGTAGCTAGTATCAAGCACAGGCTTAGCCTTCTTCAGCATGACTGACAGGACTGACTCTTGGTGGTACACAGCGTCAAACACATAAGAAGTTTTACCTCCTTGTTTCTAACTGTTTTGGGAGTGAGGACTGTAAGAAAGGGGAGCAGGTTAAAGGAAATAAAACCAAGCTCTCAATCACAATAAAAATTGTGGTTTCAGCAACAACCAAAAGGTTGTTGCCAACAATTCCTGGGAGGCCAAGGGGGGAAGGAATCAACTGAACACCAAAAGTAACAGAAAAAACCAAATGGCCAGATTAGACTAACAAATTTTGAACTTTATTAGAGTAGAGAATGATGAAGCAAGATCTTTTACAACTCTTGCATTCATTTAAGGGATGGGATAGGATTGGGGTGGTAGATTGAATGTCACAAATCAATTGACCAATGATATGAGCAGATACAAATGCATTTCTTGAGGCAGGAAGATCTTGACAAATTTTGAATGTATATAATTAAAAGGAAACCCAAACCAACTAAAGTTGGGAAATCTTCTTTGGATGCAATTACCACTGCTCCTGGCCACTCTTGCACATGATATTTAACCAGAGGTGTCTATTGGGTGGGTTAGGTAGGGCATCTTCAGAATAATTCCAAAATATTAAATTGATGGCCTTTCTTGAGCCTTTTTAGTAACCTTTTAGATAAATATTCAAAAATAAATTTTATAAATTCCCAAGCGTTTGTCAGGAATTGGAGTGGAGACCTAAGGGGGAGGCGTAACTTTACAGTGACCTTGGTGGGCTTCTGGGTCAGCTTAGGGACCCAAGGATTGATGCTCCGCACCCTAGCAGCTTGTGCTCCTTGAACCGGCTGTGTCAGTGCAGCGTCAAAATTGAACTCTCCTCTCCCATCTCCTTCCTGAGTAAGCACTTGGGTTGCACTAACTCTGTTCTTTGACCCGCAGGGGCAACTGCAACTGTGGCGCATAACAGGTGAAATTTCACTATATTGTTGTTTACCTTTCATTTTAAAATTTAATAAAATACTAAATAAATTTCAATCAAGTCACTCCTTACCTTTAATTTTTGCTTTTATATGAATATGGATATTCAATTAATATTTTTCCCACCTAATATCCCAATTATAGAATTTTTGTTTCTTAATTAGTTGTTTTTGGTTTTACAACGCCTATTTTAGAATACTCAAAAAAATCCACCCATTTTCCTAGTTTTTACGCCAAATTAAGCACCCAACACAATATTCTTTAAATTTATATTTCAGATTGTGTGCCTTATTTTAGATACCTTGGTATCATTCTTGATTACAATCCATTGCATACAACATTTGAGTGATTTCATTTACATAGTGAGTTGCTATTGCGTTTTGTTTTTGGATTGAGTTTTGACTCACCTTGCTTGGATGTATTTTGTCACTGATTCACATAATAAACATATGTACACTGAAAGTCAACTATCACCATTTTTTTGTGAATCAATTTATTTTGGATTGTATTTTGAATAGTCTCACTTTGCATGTGAGCACTTCTTTGCTGTGTTGACCCATTTTGCCCATTAATGCCAAAAATCCCTGTTAACAGAGTGTATATTTAACCTGATAATTAGAATTTAATTAAGTCTGAAATCATTCTTTTTAAATCTGAGGTATTTTTGGTTGTTGCCATAGATTTTAAAGCTACTGTACCACTTCTGACACCACTTCTACCCAGATGTTTGGAGTACTCTATATTACTCTTACAGGATTGGTGGATTACATGGTGCCAAATTCTGGCCGTTGGATCTTGCTTGATTGATCCTTATCCTATGTTATCAAGTTGGCACCCATCATATGGTAGGCATTATCCTCTGGCCCAGTGGTCCCTTCCCCTGGGTCAAAAAGCGTTCCCACCAACAATCAGTATCCTGAAAGTGTGGCTTGTTGTTTCTTCCATCATTCCAGCTTTATATTGAATATTAATTACCAATTTAGTTTTTTTGGCATCATGATACCCTTCATGATTTTATGTCATCATTTAATCAGTCTTTATAACAATACACAAATCTTGATTGTTAACAGTTTTAATCCTCCTTTGAATGATGACTAGTTTCCTGACCTTGAAGTTTAATTTTTGGATTGGTCCTCCATTGTAAAAGCAGGACTTTATCTTATATTATTAGGTTTAATAAATTGTCTTAGCCCCTAATTCACTTCTTACAAGTTATTAGATGCCTTGATCTAATTACTTCTACAGAATTGTCCTACATTCTTATATTTAACCAATATAAATATTTTGGGTTTAAAAGCCTTAGTTTACAATCACTTATCACAGAGCTTACAAAATTACATATAGCCTGCCTGCAGCCCACACAACTAGCTACCAGGCCTCTGCAGGCTTTACAAAAGCGTGTAAGCCCCCACCTGCGCCTGCCTGCTAACTCTCTGCCATTCCATGGGGAAATTTCTAAATTGAGAAACCAAAAAAGGGAATTTCCCCAAATCCCAATTTGGGGGAACTTCTGCCCAGATTGGGAATCAACCTGATGCAGGATGGGGGTTTAAGCCCAGTGATGCAGAAATCTATGCCCCAGATTCAGTAAATGGATTTAGGGGCATGAAGAAGGCCAAGGACAACTATGCTGGTGTGAATTTGAGGTTAGCCAAACATCTCCAATCACCAGCCACCAATGCCAGCCAAGAAAGGGGGTTTCAGAGGCATCATAATGTCTTGGGTTCCCAGCACAATGCTTCCCAATATTCCTGCCCCCAGGGCCACTACTATATAATAAAGCTTCTTTCCCTGAGATAGGTTGTGCTATCATTGAGCAAATTACCCCTAAATCTTATCACATAAATCACCAAGTATTCACACTAAAGAAGTCTCAACACTAAGCTTTGTCACTGTCATGAATGACATTTCAATACTTGTATTGAAAACCCAAGAGTCAAACCCCAGTCCCCTGAAGGCGGATCAGACCCCCCAGGACAGTCCAGGACCCGCCAATACATTAAGTCACAGACTCAAATTGTTAAGTTGCCCCGCAACCCGCCGGCCTAACACTGAGGATTCCCCAAATGGTTGCCAGATTGCCGTCAAACTGGTGCTACTAGAGACCCATACCTATGCAGGAAATGTGGTCTGCCTAAAGAAGGATGGGAAAAGACCTGCTACTAGCCCTGCCAACAAACACCAGCTGTTGCCAGTCTCCAGTCCAGAAAAGGTATTGCAATTGGCCAACCCAGATGACATGGTGAACAACAGTGGCAAAACAAAGCACTGCCACTTCTATTCCCCAGAACCAGTCCAGCCAAGAACCGCCAAACCGGTGCCACTGAGGGCTCAGACCTACACAGAAGCCGTGGCTTGGGCAAAGTCCACTACTAGCCCTGCCAATAAGCACCAACTGCTGCCAGTCCCCAGTTCAGAAAGAGAATTGCAATTAGCCTGCTCAGGTGACATGGTGAACCAAAGCGGCAAAATTAAGCACTGCCACTTCTGTTTTCCAGAACGTACCCAACCAGAACCTGATGCCCTCCAGACCCTAAGCCAAGATCCATGCCCTACCGGCAAACCACCCATGGACCTGAAGCCTGCAAAAAGCAATAAAGCAAAATCATATGGTATAAGAACACTGGCAGTGTGGTGATGACCACATTGTCATTTTTGATAATAAAGTTTATGAACCTTTGGTTCAAAAAAATTCTACCCTATCTAGTCTTAGTGATCTTCCATCTTAATTCTGGCCAAGTAGACAACCAGGCTGCTGCCCCCCTCCAGAGACCAACCTGCTGAACTGCCCCAGGCATTATACCATCCCCCAGGAGCCCCCTTTGGACCTGTGCACTTTACTGAATACCCGCCCAACCTGGCTTATTTAGAGTACAACTTGGAAACCATCCTCATTGCTGACCCCTTGGCCAGGACTAGAAGTACCAAATACATAGGACGCAAAGGAAAGAGGATGGAGATACCACCCTTATTGTTCAAGGACAAGTACAACTACCTCCCAGCGTACTTTGTTCCCATGACTCCGCCATTAACCCCAAGACCAGACCACCCACCGGAACCCACCACCGCAGCCAAGTCCACCTCTACCCAACTGTTTGGAGTACTCTACATTACTTTGACAGGATTGGTGGATTCCATGGTCCCCAACTCCAGACCCTGGTCCTTGCTTGGGCAATCTGTATCTTACATTATCAAGTTAGCACCCATTCTATGGTGGGCCCTACCCGCCGGCTCGGCCGCACCTCACCCTGAGCCGCCCAATGCCTCTACCTATGACTGGATTCCTGACAGTCACCCCCTACCAAGAGCTGAAGATGAACCATCTCATCTTCTTGGCTCTAATAACAGCCTGCCTAGGGATTAGGGGCCACTGGACCACTTTCAAACCATACAGGCCATTCCACAAACCTATCAAAGAGAATTACCAAGAGGAGCCAGTACAACTTAACTCCTCACAACCACACTCTTGGCTCCAATTGGGTTGGCCTACCCCATTATGTCCATAGCAGTATACACTATTACTTACTATGTACTGACACACTTTGCCAGTAATTTTGGTTGATTTAACGTCCACGCAAAGGTGTTCTGTTGGGTATTGACATAAAACCAATTTTCATCTCCTTGAAAGGGTTCCAAGTATCAAACTTGGGCCCCTATCTAGCTAAAATACTTCCCCAAATGTTGGGTTATTACAGCTCTCAGTCTACTGTATAAGTAGAATTCTTGCTCTAAATCAAGATAGGGTTATCCAGATTTGTGGTGGCTTTTATCATCTTCAAGCTGATCCTTTCCTTCTCACTAAAAGGAAACTCTCTTTAATCTTTCATGGAAATTAAGGTACACCCCCTCAATATTTGCCCTGGAAGCTGATCCAAGGCTAGCTGTGAACCTCAACCCTTTTGTATTAAAGGTTTCCTGCTGTATCCTCTTGGATGCTATCCCCAAGAGCTGGACACAGCATTGCATGATTGGTATCACAGTTGATGTGGATTGCTTCAGAATATGACTGGTCTATTTTTGTTTTGAATATGGGTTACTTTCGCTTGCTGTCCTGGTTTTGGGATCTTGCACTTGGCTTTGATTTTGTTGTGCTTGGCTATTTTTGTAGTTTGGACCTGGATAGATGGCCCTTTTGTTGAGTGGCTTGATCTTCAAGTGGAACCTGGGGTATGCTGTTTTGTGACGGAAACAATTTTGTTCATCTCAGCAGGTTGTAAACCTAATGTATCATATAAATCTTATTTTCTATTGAGTTGTTGCTGTTTGCAGTTTAAAGTAAGATATTTCTAAATTATAGGCTGGCTTGTCCTACATATTGGATAGCATGGGTATTGGAAGCCGGTTAATCCTCAACACATTGACCTATATGATCCCTTGATGGGATAGCAGTTCTCTGTTTGTATTCAAAGCTACATAAGATCTGGATTCTCAACTGGAACCACCTGAAATCTTCATCACAGAGAGGTGGCCATCTAAGCCTTGTGGGCAAC